>JBBPBP010009779.1:14018714-14057914 GCA_037974735.1 Cicer chorassanicum | reverse complement strand
ATTTAATAGGTTCTAATTTTCTCTATAAAATATCAAACCGAACTGACCAATTACACTTTTTTAAAAAGGTCTCGTTATATTCTTACTGATTTGGTTCAGATTCATGATAAAATATTACAAAAACTAAAACAAACTAAACACTCTATTTTTAATTAGTGTTATTTTTATTCTAAAAACTAAACCAAAGTGATCATTAAATATATCGATCAGCATTGTGGAGTAAATTTATAATTTTTATCAATTAAAATTAATTAAATATGATATAAATTATAATAAAACACTCAAACAAGCACAAGAATATATATGTTAGCAAAAAGAAAAGAAGATGCATTCTATAAAAAAATATATAAGAAAAAACAATATTTTAATTTATTAAAAAAAAGAGATGATCATTTAATCGAGAGAGTAAAAGTTTGGATGATAGAAGAGGAAGTGAAAAATAATGCAATTACAAAAGAGAATATTTGGCTTATTTGCTTGTCCGAAATTTGCTTGTCCTTAATTATAAAATTCATTTGGCACGATTATTTGTCTCTAATTATAAATTTGTAAATACATTTATTCTTCTTTTTTTAAATATATACTTAATATTGAATCTTTTGTTGAAGATATAAATGTTGCAAATGTTGAACAAGAATACGATGAAATTGATAATAAAAGTTGCACAAATAAATTTCAAAACGTGTATATCAGACTAAGCTTTAGATTTCATTTGTCTCACCAATTTATGCGAATCCCCTTCAGAATACTTTGAAATTCTTGAAGTTAATTACACATTCACATCAAATCTATTGACCAATGATAGTTTACAGAATAAAGTTAATTCATTTACTCTCTTTGCATTAGAGAAAAAAATAAATGACTCAGAAATATTTTTGATAGAATTTTTACCCATGTAACATGAATTTTGTCTTATATTTTCTGCGTTTAATGTATCTCTATTTATAAAGAAACTTATACCAATTAGTAAAAAAAATAACTCTTGAAAAATATTATAACCACTACGCCAAAAATTGTATTTTATAGCGCTCCTTTTACAGCGCTCATTAAATAAAAGCGCTGTTGTATAATATTTTAAAATTAACGGATGATACAACATCGCTTTTTTTACAAACATAACGCTTGCACATAATGTTTACAATCCTTTTACAGCGCTTTTGAAAAAAGCGCTGTAAATTGAAGCGCTCTCACATAATGTTTACAGCGCTTTTGGAGCGCTTTAAACACAAGCGCTGTAAATTACAAGCGCTTTCACATAATTAAATGACCTATTAGAGCGTTTTTTATACAAGCACTATAAAATACAAGCGCTTTCACATAATAAAAGGACCTATTAGAGAGCTTTTTATACAAGCGCTGTAAAATACAAGCGCTTTCACATAATAAAAGGACATATTAGAGCGCTTTTTATACAACCGCTGTAAAATCACTATTACATAGGATCTTTTAAAGCGCTTTTTATAAAAGCGCTGTCATAGGGTCCAAAAAATTTAAGGTATTTTAAAGCGCTTTTTAAAAAAGCGCTGTCATAGGGTATTTCTAATTTTTTAAGTATACACATATGTAAGTAGTTTTCTTCGTTTTGTTTTTCTTTTAAAACTTAGGATTTTCTAATCACTATTTCCACACAGAAATTTTCCTTTCTCTCTAGGGTTTTCTAAATTTGACAACCTCTTCTTCTCCACCACCAATTCCATCACTCCCTCCCTCATTTCTCTTCCATCTCCAACAACAACAACAACTTTGAAGAAGATTCTTCCATTACGACGAATAGGGTCATTGAAGACGACATCGACGACCTTGAAGAAGATTCTTCCGCCACGACGAAGACAATTCTTTCGCCACTTCCAAACCCCACACCACCGCCATTATCCATCAACCTCACCCCCTCGAGAATTCTTGGACCTTCTGATTTGATAACCCTTCCGCCAAATCCAAACAAGCTGCTTGGAGTAGTTATATTCGACCAATCTACACTTTCTCCACTGTTGAAGAGTTTTAGAGGTAAAGTTTCAATCTTTTTATTTTAGGGTTCCATTAAAAAAAAACGTTTTTTTTATTGTTTCTTGAATATTTCTTGTTTGTGAAATTTTATTCTTTGTTAATTTCGAATCGGGTGGTGGAAACCATTTTTGTTAATTTTGAAACCATTTTTGTTAATTTTTTGTTTTTTGAAACGATTTCTGTTAATTTTGAATACTTCTTGTCATTAAAAAAACCATAAATGGGAGGACCCCATTTGTTCTAATGGTGGAAAATGGATTGTGACTTTTCCGAAGGGAAAGTCTGATACTACTTGGTTGTATACGGTATGATTTTGAATCTGATTATGAGGTTATTGAATTTGAATTATTCTCTTTGTTATAAAAAAAATTGATATTTGTGTGTTTGTGTTCTTGATGTATTAAGCTGTTGGCAAAGATTGGAGAACAATTTGATCATGGAGATGAAATCTGTGGAGCAGTTGTGAATATTAGGAATAGACAGGAGAAAATTTCTATTTGAACTAAGAATGCTTCCAATGAAGCTGCTCAGGTAATTTCTTTTTATACTATATTCTTTCAATTTTTTAGTTTCTCAATTCTTATATAGGTATTCTTTATGTAAACTAGAATAATCATAACAATAAAGACAAACTAAAAAAAAAGTCGTCTATAATAATCATTCACTAATACTTACTTGCAGAAGATCTCCTATGTTGACAACAAGAGCTCTATGGACAGAAGGAACATTAAACCATTGATTCTCATGAAGAACTTGAAGGCCACCAATTTGGTCTTGTTAAAGATAGTATAACATCCTGTTAGTATCTCTGAACTTGATACACAATGGCACAACCAAATAAAAGCCTTTGTATTAGTACTGATTTGATAAAACAGTTATATGAAAACCAACACTTTATCATCTATCTTCTAGTATTATTTGTACCTGTGGTTTTATTGGTTCTATTCTTGCAAGGATTGTTTCAATCTTAGCTTAATAGCTTGTTATGTGTGTGATTAGTTCTCTATTAACAACACCCATATAGCATTTTAAAATATTAGTTAGTTTTCTTGTGAAAAAATCATATTAGACAATTTCTTTATCTAATATAGGTATAAAAATTATTTTATTATAATATTTAATTTATGTCTCTTGTGTTAGTTATTTTATAAATTGATTAACAAAAAACACATTTCATGATTAAATTAATTAATTATAAACACATTTAATGTCATAAAAGACCTGTTTATACAAACAAGCTTTATTTTAAAAATTCCATTAAAAAATGTCAATCCGGTTTAGAGCGTTTTTTATTAAAACTAGTATAAAATTGAACCTATTACAGCGTTTTTTTGAAAAAGCGCCGTAAAACTAGTAAGAATGCACCTATTACAGCGCTTTTTTTTAAAATCGCTGTAAAACAAGTATAACAATCAGCATGTTTTTAAAAGGGATTTACAACACTTTTTAAAAAAGCGCTGTAAAACGAGTATAACAAGCGCTCAATATATCCACCTATTTTACAGCGCTTTTTTATTTTAAAGAACGTTGTTATATCTTTTTACAGCGCTAGATACTATAGCGCTTAATTTTTTGAAAAAATACTGTAAATGACTTTAAAAAAACGCTGTAAAATACTATTTTTTATGTAGTGAACATTTAGTAACTTAACCTGTTCATTTATAATTAATCGTAGTTTTTCTTGTACAGATTATTCGAGGTTGCCTTATATTAAAAAATGATGTTACACTCACATCACATTATCATTATTATACTGATAAGTCTTATAAACATTAATTTATTATAAAAGATAGTCAAACAAGTAAATGCGCACACTTTCTTGTACAAATTATTCACAGTTTTAAACGGTGGTTGCCTTATTATAAAAAGTTAATGTTACACTCACATCACATTATCATTATTATACTGATAAGTCTTATAAACAGGAATTTATTTTAAAAGATAGTCAAACAAATGTCTAAATGCGCACATATTTCAAACATACACCGTACTCCCGTAGATTTAGTTTGAAAACGTGTTTTTCAATAAAAAAAAAAGGAAGAGTTATGTGGGATTTGTTATTAATTTTAGGATTTTCATTTGTTATTTAATTCGACTAAATTCTAGTTAGGGATTGTAATTTCAATAAAGATGAGACAAAAATAATGAGGAAATCGAATTGAGTTTTAAAATGAGTCACTAAATAATAATTTTAAAATATTTTTTACAAAAAATTAAACATAAAACAACTCATAAAAATTCACATATGATTATTCATTTGACAATTCATTTAAAAATATTAATACATAATATTATTTTACAAATTCTAAATTATTAAGTTAACGATCTGATTAATAATTTATTTTAAAAAGCATAAATCAATAATAACTTAAATTATAATTTAGAACTAAATGAGTAACTTTAAAAATAACTCGAATATGATATTTTTCTAGTGTCTCTATCTTGTTATTTTTTTATCCCTGGTTTTTAAATTAGGTTAAACTTAACCCGTTATATACCTATCAAAACAAAGAATAATTAAAGACCGAGATTTGTATACCTCTTCTATCGGTGTAAGTTTATCCATGACAGAGAATAAGAGAATTAATTATAATTGTTACACATCATACCAAACATGGCTGAAGTTTCTCCCACGTATATATGCAATAACGCAATGCAATGATACAACAAAAGTATATTATTGAAATAAAGTCAAAACAATACATCTATACATGTTTTATTCAGTACTAGCGTCCACAGAATAGTACTACTGTATTTGTTTGTTCGTTTTATTATTATAATAAATCGTTTTTCATGAATTTATTGTCTTTTTTATATAATTTATTTTAGTTTTTGTTGTAAAAAAATTCTTAAATCACTACAAAAAAATTGACTTATCGTAGTGTGTCACTAAATGTTAAAAACTGTAGGTAAAGGTCAATAATACTTTGAGTGACACCCAAATTAAGTGTCAATTTTAAGGGGGCGTCTTGCTACACTTTGAGGAGTGTCACTCCATGTTCTGACGATTGTCAATACATGTTTTTTATTTCTACCTACAATAATGACTGTCACTAAAAACTACATAAATACAAGTAAAGAATTGATCTATTCCTACGGTATTGTCTGTCACTAAAACCTAGAAAAATATAAATAAAAAATTAATCTATGCCTACGGTATTGTCCGTCACTAAAACCTAAAAAATATAAATAAAGAATTCATCTATTCCTATTAAATTAAATTTATTTTATCTCCCTTCTAATTGTAATTCTAAATTATTAATACCAGTAAATTAAATTTAAATTTCTAATTTATTTTTATTAACTAATGTCATTGAAATATACAATAAAATATAATTTAATTTTACTAATTCTATTAAATGCATGTTACTTGCATTCCTAGCATTTTAATTATATCCTAACATGAGTATCATATCCTTGTGGTAATATTGAAATGAAATTAGATCATAAAAAAAAAATATTTCTCCACTAGTTAGATCATAAAATCTTTACAAAAGTGATATATTTCTCCACTTATGAGTATCTCCACTAATTAGATCATAAAATCTTTACAAAAGTGATATATTTCCCAACTTATGAATAAGCAAGAAGGAAAAACAAGCATTATTCTAGAAGTAGAGGGTGGTGAGTGAACTATAACAAGCATTATTCTAGAAGTAGAGGGTGGTGAGTGAACTATATCAAGGGTAGTGGTGTCACTGCTAGGAGGGTCCAGAGCAATGGCCACTGCAATTCTCTTTGTGTTCATTTCAGCATTCTTGACCAGAACCTGACAAAATTCAAAACCGGATACTTTTTAACATTATTGTCAAGAGTGAGTCATCATGCTGTTCTAAAAATTGCAAGTCTCTGAATTTACAAAATCGCAAATAAGTCCTTAAAATTGAAGAATATCAATCACTTTAGTACCTCCATCAATCAATTAATTCAGATGAATATATATCGTAAGATAAAGATAAAAGAAAGCAGTGAAAACAACCTAAATGGAATAATTATTCAAAGGTTATAGGATGAACCTTGTTTCGGTGGAGAGCTTCAAGACATTCATTGGCCCAATGTATTGTTGACCGAAGACTTCCCACTCTTGCCATGCTTCTCAAGCCAGTTGCCATATTTCTGCATTGTAGGTATGTTTAAACAATTATTCATCACACAAATGGGTAATAAATAACGGAAACCATATCAATGACGATGTTGAAAGAGAAAGACTATAACCTTCCTAATCACCTCCTTCTGAGATTCATTTATCTGTCAAGAATTAATATGCTGATTGATTGCTAGCTCTTCAAATCAAGGTGATCAAAAAATAAGTCCTAACTCAAGTGTTTTTAAACTATATTCATCATTCCCTCTCTATATACATATATGTATACTTAAAATCAAATAAATAAATAAAAGCAATAAAGAATGTATTTTGGTTGAATATTTGTCAAACATGCTTCTAAATAAATTTAATTTTGCAAAATTGATTTGGTTAAAATGATATTGGGACAGAAGTGACTTATATTTGGATGTTTTTGCTCTAAAACAAAGTTTTTATAAAATTCAGTATAAATATTTTAACCTAACACAAGTATTTTTGGGACCTATTAAATAACAGATAGACTAAATTAATTCATGACCAACAATATTAGAAACTAATTTGTCATTTAACAAATTTTGGGGCCAAATTGTCCAATCACTACAATTTGAATTAACAAAAGAGGGTGTGGTCGGAATGAATTACCGGTGAACTGGAAGTGATGGAAAGTCTTTTGAGAAGAGAAGTAGAGAGAGCGAGGAGTGCAGAGTGATCAAAAGAAGGGGATTTGTCAGAGAATCTGAGAATTCCAACGATGAATATGACAAAGTAAATTTATAGTAAATATCTTTATTAACATATACTTGATAAAACAACATGGTAAGCTTATAGACTACTAATTTTAACAATATAGACTACTAATTCAATTATTAGTTAAAGCAAGAAAAGTGCATCTTACCTATAGTAGTTTGGGTTCTTTTGCTGAGAACTGTCAATAAGTTCAGCTGCTTCCTCTAAAAGGGCTTCTATTTCTGCTATGTCTGATCCATTTCCATCAGATAGAATATCGGCTCTAAGGACAGATAATTTTAGCAAAAGAAATCTCCAGTGACAAGATTTTTGTTTTGCAGCATCAGCCAAGGCTTGCCACTGTCAAAGATAACACCGATAAGTTTTCTCCTTATGTCACTTAGTCAACATATGACAAATCATTTTTAGGTATGCTCACATATTAAATTTCAGGTATGCTCACAGTTTTGTTTTTAATTAAAAGACAGTGTAACGGACTTAAGGTGGACACATTGACGCTAGAAGGAGAATTTAAGTGACGAACCTTTTAACCCCTTAACCTCGACTAAGGGTTCTTGTTCCAAACAAAAACAATGTGGCGGTTTATTAGTTTCAAAGCAAAGACAATTTTCCACACATTAGTTTATTGAGTTTTTAGACTAATAATGGTAGATTACACATGATTAAATGTCTAGTAATAAAAAGCTTAGTGAACAGTATAAGGAACACAAATTTATAGTAGATCACAAGAATCTATATTATATGTACAAATTTGTACTAAACTAACTTGGGACTAAATCAGTTATGCTCTAGTAGAATAGTCTTGTGGATTACATCTTACCAAAAGCTGAAGCATCATAAAGTGGCTTAATTCCTCCCAAGAACAGCCACCAAAGTAGAAAAGAAAAAAAAACTATAGCACATACAAAAATTGGAAAATAGATACCCATTCTGAATTTGAAATAATAACCAAATGACAAGCCACTAAGATAAAAAAAATAAAAAACAGTTTTCAAAATAATAAATGTAAAAAATTAAAAGAATGCAATGAAAAGATTCCTAAATCTATAGAATCAAGAGGAATAGGATTATAGAAAATTACTTAGGCAAAAAAGGAGGGAGTAATCAAATAACCAAAATTTTCTATCTTCATGATTTTCCCTTCCCGGTAGCTCATTCTCGCTGATTACGAAAATGACTGAGAAGTTGTTGTGCCTGCATGAATGTATACAAGAAATTAGCTTTTTATCTTGCATGTTTCAGATCATGAGACAGCATATTATGACCACCAAGGTTTGTTTCGTTTCGTTACGTTTTCTGGCTTCACATTTCAAATAGTAATTTCAACTCAATAAGAATTTAACAAGAAAAAATATCTACGTAATGAACGTTGGTCATGTATTAATAAAAAAAACATGAAGATTGAAATTGAATACACAATTACTGATTAATCAAGAAAAGAAGGCATAACTGAGGATGGAGTTGAGTGTGGTGCGTTACCTTGTCAGCATTAGGAACAAGTTCCTGTAAGGCTTTCATCCTCTCAGCGATTCTTTCCCTCCGTAACTGCCATACATAAAATAAAATTTCGAAATTATAAGCAATTCAATGCACTGCTATTCAGATTATAAGCAATTCGATAAGAAACCCTAAAACTTCATCAAAATTAAGAATTTTCCAGTACAATGCAGCCATAAATTGTCCACAGGAACAAAAGATACAACTATAAACAGATTAATGATATATAACTCGTCATTTGTGTACTCCAATTCAAAGTCAATTTTGAGAAATACTACCATTATCGATTTGGCAGGCATCTAATAAAGACAGAATGTATTATTCATCAATAAAGACAATGCTATTCATATACTTGTTTTTGTCTTCTATCTCCTTCAAACATAATATCTGTTATGTTAAAGATCTTTGTGTTAAAAAGGAGGTAATAATGTTTGAAATAAAAAAAGAGAAACTAACTTTAAAAGATCACGCCTAATCTGAAAGTTATCAAACTTCATAAAGATGTGTAGTTGGATGCTCCGCTACATTATAGCATAATTTGAACAAATCACTATTGATCTGTGATAGCTATTTAGTACAAAGTATTGACAAATAACCACTATTGCAACACGATATCACTTTAGCATTGTGGAGTTTCAGCAGAACACTAGTTTCAGCTATTCGCAATTGTAACAACCCAATTCTATAAGCATCCATTCTTCAAGTTCAAGAACATAAGTTAAATCACCAAATTCTATAACTAGTTAGAATCTTGGTCCAGTAATTCAAACATAGTAATCAACAAGCAATTGATACTATACGACAAAAGCAATCAACAATCAAATTCAATGAAAGTCGAGTAGCCCAAAAATTCAGCTATGATCAATGACTAAGTATGGAACAATCCTGAAACTTAGGGCGAAGAGATGTAAGATTACAAAGCACAATCCCCCTTTCCCAATACCCAAATGGGAAACCATATAAAAATAAACTTCCCTGCAATTCATACACAAGGCTGCTATACTAATATACATACAGTAAGTAAATATAACATTAAATGTTAATGCTAAAAATTTTTACAACAAATTAAAACTTACAAGCTATAAAATGGTCACCTGTGCATGCTATTTTAGAAAGTGAACCTTTGATAGATGAGGTAAAATTGTCTCTAGTGATTGATTTCAAACTATTTTCCCTTTATCTGATACAATGTTAACCTAAACACATTTTGTTAACCTAAACACATTTCAAAATATAAAATACTAAAATGAATCAAATCATTCAACCAATGCAAATTGCTAATTGAGGAAAAACAATTTCCACTTACTCGTGCTGAATCTGAATCTGAAGAAATCGGGAAAAGCTTCTTCAACGGGAATCTGAAGACGAAATCGAAATCGAAAAAATGATGAAGAAATCTGAATCTGAAGATGAAATCCAATGATGAAACAATGATGAAGAAACCTGAATCTGAAGACGAAATCGGAAAATGATGAAGAAATCTGAATCTGAAGACGAAATCGAATGATGAAGAAATCTGAATCTGAAGACGCAATCGAAAAAATGATGAAGAAATCTGAATCTGAATCTGAAGACGAAATCGAATGATTGAACAAATCTGAATCTGAATTTGTTGTTGCGATTTTTGAAGGGATGAGTGAAATGTTGCTGCGTGAATGTTGCTGCGTGAAATGTTGCTACGTGAATGTTGCTGCGTGAGGATGAAATTGAGTGTGGTGCGTGAATGATTTTCAATTATTGAATAAGAATATTTCAGTTTTTTTAGTTATTATATATAAATTAGTTTTGATGCCAATATTTTATTTTTTTTCTAAGTTAACATAACTTATTATATTAAATGAGAATAAGTGACACTCTGTCTGTAGCTAAAAGTAATTATAGTGACAAATAAAAAGATATTACTAAAAGTTGAGTGTCACAGTTGAATATCACTATACGTGACACTCTTTTTTTGTGTGTTATCTTTTTTGTGAATATTTGAGTTTTTGTTAAATTAAGACAATGTAGTTACATGAAATAAGAATAGGTGACACTCAGTCTGTAGCTAAAAGTAATTATAGTGATATATAAGAATAGGTGACGCTCAGTCTGTAGTTAAAAGTAATTATAGTGATATATAAGAATAGGTGACACTCATTGTGTAGCTAAAAGTAATTATAGTGACAAATAAAAAGATATCACTAAAAGTTGAGTGTCACGATAGGTCAATTTTTTTGTAGTGAATGAAAGTTATAAAAGTGAAATAATATGTGATAGAATAGTTTTAAAAAAAAACTTCTAAGAATAAAAATAAAGTAACATAGGCTATGTTAAAAAAGCCTATCTATTTTGTTAATAGTATAGATCTAGTATCCATGCATGATGGATAGATGCATATAATGTTGGGAGCTTGTAATTTTATTTTATTTTTATAGAAGTTGAATAGAAAATATACTAATCACACTAATCACAACTAATAAAAATAATACTAAAATTACTGAATAACACTAAACAATTGCTGAACCAACGTCCACCGTGGATATCAATTTCTTTTTTTTATTTTTATTTTTATTTTTATTTTTTATAAATATTATTTTATGTAACTACTGTGTTTCTATCTGGTGTTGCCATCACACTTTTCTAACCAAAAGACATATTCAGTTACGGCTAGTATAGCTACTTGTGGTCTTCTATTCAATATCAAATTTCTGATAAGTTTTTCTATTACAAGATCATAAAACAAAGGACCCAATTTCATCAAATTATAGCATATAAACACATGCTATTTTCACTTTGCTTTCACTTTATATATCTCATCTTACTTTACATCCGAAAACACACATGATTATAGTAAATATTCATTTTTATACTTTATATTGCAAAGCAATATCCCCAAGATGAAATATTAAGAATATATACAACCGTGTCAAATCTTTCACTCCAAAATACGCGGAAGATGTGCTTCTAACAACAAACATCTAATTCTTTTCACTAGTATTATACTCATTCTCTCGGGAATACTATTTAACAATGGAGATTTATGATGTCTAATAATATTTTTTATATTAATTGTCAAATGATTTTAAACATTCACCTTCATTATTTGTGTATATGCACTTCACCTTCTTCTCAGTAGTACACTCAATCGAGACTTTAAATTGTTTAAACCAGAGCACATAACGAAATATTCGAAGCTCGTTAAATCAACTTTCTTTTTTCGTGGAACCTAAATAGAAAAAGACAAAAATACACATTTAGTTCTTAAGTTTTGCTCAATTTTCACTTAGATCCTTTAAGTTTATTTTTTCTTCCGATTTGGTCATTTAAATTACATTCGTTTGCACCATTAGCCTTTAATGATATATTAAATTACGCATGCAAGCTTTTAAGTTTAAAATTTTTCTCGAATGACTGTCATAAAATGTTAAGATTTAATTAAACCATCGCAACAAGTTGACTGTCAAAACTATTTTGCACATGAAAGAAGTTAAAAACATTGATTGTGTGGATACATTTTTATTACTTTGTTTTTAAGGTTATACATGTGTTTAAATTGTTGTAGAGAAAATTAAGAAAAATATAACATTTATAAGATCTGATGAATGTTTTTTGAAGTATTAGTATGAGAGACATATTGTTGCAGCATTTGATAGAGTTCTAAATGATCAAAAACTTTCAATTGAACTAGTTGTTGTTCAAATTGAGATAAATGACTAACAATGCAAACACAATATAACTTAAAGGACAAAATCCGGATAAAATAAACTTAAAGGACTTAAACGAGATGTAAACTATAGATGTAATTTTGTCATAGAAAAATTACCAATTAACCACAACCAATATCAATAATAATAACAATAAATAAGGAAAAAATTATAAATCCAACACATAAAATTTTAACGTTGAAAACTCGTTAGATTTTCTAAAGAGTAAGAGTAAAAATTACAAATAGTTTAAACAAAAAAATAACATTAAAGAACAAACTCATCACCTAATAATGGAACCGAATAATAACATAAAATAAATATTACAGACTGAATTAAAAAAAAGATTAAACTAATAGTAAAAATAATTAAAATACCAAACACAATGTACAAACAATATATTAAATTTTTAGCCAAATGAAAAACAATTGCTGAATCAACGTGTTGTGCCACCACGCTTATATCACTGCTGCGTTTCTATTCGAGGCTGCCACCACAGTTTTCCAATAAAAAAAGAATTTTTTTGATCAAATCCAAACACTTCGTCAATACTATGAGGGAGAAAGACCTAGAGTAAATAATGTAACACGTGATAATATAATAAAATGAGATATATAAAAAGAATTTTTTTATAAATAAATATATAAAAATCAGAGGTATACACGTATACAAATTGAAAAAAAAAAACACATTCTTTATTTGCAACTATTGGAGCTACTTGGAATTTTGGGATTAAAATAACTTTTTATCACCTCCATCATGTGCCAAAGCTTATTTTAATACCTTTTATTCTTTTATTTTATTTTGTATGACTTGAACTTGTGGAGGGGTCCCTCTACTCAACATCTATATATAGCATACTAAACTCATCAAAGTGAAAACATAACCATCCCAACAAACCAAATCAATAGAAAAAATCACTGAACTCAATAATAATAATTCATATGGGTTCCGATAATGGATACAAATCATATGAGCTCTTTCAAGCTCAAACTCATTTGTACAATCACCTTCTTAGCTTCCTCAAACCCATGTCCATCAAATGGGCTGTTGAACTTGGAATACCAGATATCATACACAATCATGGCCAACCCATTACTCTTCCTCAACTTCTCTCTGTTCTTCAAATTCATGAACAAAAATCTTCTCTTGTCAAGAGCCTCATGCGTTTATTGGCACACAATAACTTCTTCACAATTGTCAAAACAAAAGGAAAAGAAGCATACACTCTTTCCCCATCTTCAGAGCTTCTTGTCAAAGGCACTGACCATTGTTTATCTTCAATGGTTAATTTGTTAACTAACCCAAATGCTGTTAGTTTGTATAACCATCTGGGTAAATGGACTTTTGGGGAGAAATCAACACTCTTTGAGACTATATCAGACACAGGAGATTATTGGGATTTTGTTCATCAAAACCCAACAAATTTGAAGTCATTCAATGAGGCTATGGAAAGTGATTCTCATGTGGTGAGGTTGGCTTTGAGAGATTGCAAGTCAATTTTTGAAAGGTTGGATTGTTTGGTTGATGTTGGAGGTGGAACTGGAAATACAGCTAAAATTATATGTGAGACATTTCCTATGTTAAAATGTACTGTGTTGGACCTTCCACAAGTTGTAGCAGGTTTACCAACAAATGATAACAACTTGAGTTTTGTTGGTGGAGACATGTTTGAATCTATCCCTGAAGCTGATGCAGTTTTATTAAAGGTATGCAAAATTAACAATAATACAAGGACACCACGACACTTAGTCAATCATGTACAAAAATGTGTTTATTTTAATTGAGTAGATAATTGACTCAACTACATGATTCGCTATAGTTTTCAACGTTATTTAAATTAACTATTTATTTAATTGAATTAACCATATTTTTACATTCATTCTATTAATCAGGTGATGCTAGTGTACGGAAAAAAATAGTGTCTTATGAAACATTTTTGCAAAATTAATTACTTACGTTTTCTCGACTATGAACAATATTATTGTTGTGACATTATTCTTTAGCATAAGTTCACTATATAATATTTGAATCATAAAAAAGGCTATATATTGAGTCTTTCTAATTTTTATTTTGTTTTTTACTCTTAAAGTGGATTTTACACGACTGGAATGATGATGACTGTGTCAAGATACTCCAAAATTGTAAAGAAGCTATTTCAAGAAAAGACAAAGGAGGAAAAGTGGTCATAATAGATATTGTGATAAATGAAAAGCAAGATAAGCATGAAATGACAGAAGTGAAGCTGTTTTTTGACATAGTTATGATGGCTAGTTTTAATGGAAAAGAAAGAGATGAGAAAAACTGGAAACAAATCATCACGAAAGCAGGGTTCACACACTACAAAATATTTCCCATATTTGGTTTTAGGTCACTTATTGAGGTTTATGTTTAGTTAAACATTTGTACTTTGAGAAATAATTTTATGTGTATGGTGAACCAAAATAAAGTGGTAAGTGAAATCACTTAATACAACCAAGTGATATAAGGATGGAGGTTAGGCCACTTATGTTTGTTTTTGTTAGAGCTGACTTTTTAAATAAAAAGTGCATGTCATCCAAAAAAGAAGTCTTATTTCAATAAATTTTATTTTCAGCAAGTCTTCAATTTTGAATTTATTTCATTTAGATCTTTAAGAAAGTCTCCATTCAATTCTAAATATAACAGAAAGTCGAATCGATAAAAATTAATATATTTAATTTAAAATTATCTATTAATTTTAAGAATAAAACTGATAATTAGTATCTTAAACGATATTTTATTTGGCTTTACTTTTAAGAAAAAAAAATAATTTTATAGTTAAAAAAAAAGTAAATTTTGTCGATGCTTCAAAAATACTCTTTATTGATTCTCATATTTTGCTATATGAGTGCACCTTATAGTACAAAATTAATGTGATAATTATTGTAATAAAGGATATATCAGTAACTTTTAAGTTATTTTTATATAAATCAAGACCATTGAACACATTCTTAATAATATGTGTGAAAAATACGTGAAATGTGAATAGTTATAAAATGATAAAGTACTCATATAGGATATTTATTTGGTATTTGACGCAACCAAGTTAATTGACGAATCTCCTTCAGAATACTTTGAAATATTTGAAGTTAATCGCACATTCACATCAAACTTATTGATCAATGATAGTTTACAAAATAAAGTTCTTTCATTTACTTTCGTGCATTAAAGAAAAAAAGAAATGACTCAGAAATATCTTTGATAGAATTTTTATCCATGTAACATGAATTTTGTCTTATATTTTATGTGTCTAATGTATCTCTATTTATAAAGAAACTCATACCAATTGGTAAAAAGAATCAACTCTAAAAAATATTGTAACATTTGGTAACTTAACATATGCATTGGTTCCATAACTAGCATTGGTTCCATAGCTAACACATTATACCCAAACATTCTAACCACTTAACCAAGTGATACATTAAGTTATTTAATTCTGGTACTTTAATATAGCCATTAGAGAATTACAAATGTATTTTGAAAATTTTCCTCACAATTAATTAATAGGATATTTTACTTTTATATTTTCTTTTCATTCAAAACTCTCTATTATAGAAATTTATATAAATGCACTATTTTTTGGGCCTTCAGGAGAATGATATTCTTTTTTCTCAGATAGTAGGTCTCATCTTGGAGATGCGACCATCTATTGCTATTTTTTTTTTTTATAACAAATGATTAATTATTAATTTAATAAATAAAAAATAAAAAAAATAAAAAAACCAAATTATATTAATAAAATCAAACAAAATACTAGAAAAAAAATAATTCAAAGTTAATGCGGTTGAGTAATTGTGCAAAGACAAATAAAATAGAATGAAGTTGATAATTTATCTACCTACAAAATAGGAGAGAGTTGTTAAAATAATACAACACATTATTTATCTTGGTACATCTACTCAACAACAATTTATGTATTTTTTCTATTAAATATATTTTATTTAATTTTAGTAATTTAATTTAATTATTTTATTTATTAAATTAATAATTAAATATAAAAATAAATAAATAAATTACAAAAGATGTTTGCATCTCCATATGCGGTCTCCTATTGGAGAAAGAAAATTAAAATGTTTTAGTATATAAAGTATAATAGAGAATTTTGAATAAAAAAATGTTATAAAAAAAATACAACCTCGTTAATAATATCAAATTGTTTCACATATAAAAAGTTAACATTGGAAACATCTATTTAACAAGTACTGTAATAATTGTCATTTACAAATTATAAACAATTTAAGTACTAACAATTTTTCTCAAGATTATTTGAAACAAAAATATTTAATTGACACTCATTTTTTGGTACAACTATGAAATTATGACATCTAATTAATCGTGTATAAAAATATAATTAATTTATTGAATAAATATTTAATTTAAATTATATTAAAAATTATAATAATAATTTAATTAAACTAATCATATTTTTTTATTACAATTTAAATTAATCACTCATTCATTTTTAATTAATTATAGTTTTTCTTATACAAATTATTCACAGTTTTAAACGGTGGTTGCCTTATGTTAAAAAATGCATTTTACACTCCACATCTATTATAATATATTAAAATAGACTCTCTACATACATATCATTTAATATTGTGCCATTTCATTTAAATATTGATACCTCAACAAAAAGAAGGTACTATTTCACCCTCCCTCTTCCATCCTTCTGATTATTCCACTTCTAATTTGCTTTAACACACATTTAACTACTATTATTACTATTTAGCATCTAATATTATGTATAACTATTCATGTGTCACGAGCTACAAATTAAAGTACAATCAAAATTAATTACTCAACACTCATCGCTCCATATCATTATTTGTAACAATTTTTCTATGATTTTAACTCCAATTAATATATTGGTCATTTTAAATGTTTCTCAAGAAATATATAAATGACAACAATTTGTGATAATTATTTTGTATCATATATTATTTATGTTTATTTAGAAATTGGAAGACAATGACATATATAATTTGTGAAAATTATTTTGTATCATATATTATTTAAATGGTAAATTAAGAAATTATTTGTTGTTTTTTTTACATAGATGTTTCATGTTGTCAAATTTTTAAAAAATACTATCTATTTGAAGTTTCTAAATTTGTTTTACTTTTACTCAATCGTACATACACGAGAGCTGTTTGTGAAAATTCACAAGTCAGATTGTATAGAAGTCTCGTATGGATAGAATGAAATGAATATCAAATGAAAAAAATCACACACACACACACACACACACACATATATATATATATATATATATATATATGTTTTCTAACTATATTTTGACAATAAATTTATATGTATTCTTCCACTTTTTATATTTTATAATAAGAGAGCAATTAGAGTTAAATTAAAATGTTAGTTACAATCATTTTTACTCCGATTAAAATAACATTTATTTTTTCTTGTCATTTTTAATTATACTTTTCACTTTGTATTCTCCATTTTGTGTCATCATCTGAATGTCCCAACTTTGATCAATTTCATGATCAATTATTTTAAAATTATAATTGATGGGGAATAAACACAGAAACACAATAACAAGTAATACGCAGTGGATATAAAATTCCCCCAACTTGCAAGAATCCGTGAGGAACAACAACAAATATATGACAACAAATTAATCAAAATAAAAGATGGTAAAGAACACCGATATTTTAACGTGGAAAACCCCTTAATGCAAGGGTAAAAACCACGGGTCGTCCAGACCAAAGAAATAGCTCCACTATAATCAAATAAGGGTACAAGAGAGTCTCAAAAAGATGCACAAAGTGTGCCTACAACCAGCCAAAATAACAAAGCACTAAAGCTTACAAGTGAAAAGCAAGAAGTAGAAAAACACTAAAAAACCTGCTGCTGTGCGAGCACTATTTCTCCCCCTCCAGACGTCGTTTCGCCGATCCGACCGTTGAAAATGAAGCCCTGAATGTTGCGAACCTATAGTCCAAATTTCAGCCTGATCCAACGGTTAACGAATGCGCAATCGATGGTTTTCTAAGACTGATTTAACAAAATCGGGAATAGGGTTTACTCTTCTCTTTTCTCTTTTAGTGATTGTCTTTCCTCTCAAAATAGTCTCTCTCTTGCAACCCTAATTAAACCACTCTCCACTTAAATAAGTGAGATACATGGACTACAATATTTGGGCTTTTCTCCACATAGGAAGGGAGCCCAATACCCAACACATCTCCCCCTCACAACTATGTGGAGATAATCGTCAAACCGGCGATATCACAACAAGTTTCAAACTTCCCTCTTGGTAATGCTTTAGTCATCATATCAGAACCATTATAATCAGTATGAACTTTAGCCAACTCCAACAACTTAGCTTCCAAAACATCACGTATCCAATGATACCTCACATCAATGTGTTTGGACCTGCTATGAAACGTCGAATTCTTACCAAGATGAATAGCACTTTGACTATCGACAAATAAGACATATTTGTCCTGAATAAACCCAAGCTCCTGCAAGAGTTTCTTCAACCAAATCAACTCTTTGCATGCTTCGGTAATGGAAATGAACTCTGCCTCAATTGTAGACAACGCTACACATTTTTGTAATCTAGACTGTCAAGCCATAGCTCCATCTGCAAATTTAATCATGTAGCCTGAAGTTGACTTTCTTGAGTCAATATCTCCAGCCATATCTGAGTCGGAGTACTCCACCAAAATAGGTTTGTCACCTCCAAAACAAAGCCTCATACATGTAGTACCACGAAGATACCTCAAAATCCATTTTACAGCATTCCAATGCTCTCTACCTGGATTTGACAAAAATCTACTGACTGTACCAACAACATCCGCAATATCTAGTCTTGTACACACCATTGCATACATCAAACTACCCACAACAGAAACATAAGGAACTCGTTCCATGTCTCTTTTCTCATCTTCACTAGAAGGACTTTGTTTAGAACTCAACTTAAAATGAGCAACAAGAGGAGTACTTACAGCCTTAGAGTTTTCCATTTGAAACTTTTGCAACACTATCTCAATATAGTGTTCTTGTGACATTCAAAGTTTCTTCTCCTTTCTGTCACACATGATTCTTATGCCAAGAATCTGTTTAGCTGCTCCCATATCTTTCATGGCAAAGGACTCGCCCAACTGCTTCTTTAACCTGTCAATCTTGGAAATACTTTTCCCAACAATAAGTATGTCATCAACATATAATAACAGGATAATAAAATCATCGTCAGAAAATTTTCTAACAAATACACAATGGTCAGAAGTAGTCTTCATGTATCCTTGGTCACACATAACAGACTCAAACTTTTTGTACCACTGCCTTGGAGCTTGCTTCAAACCGTATAGACTCTTTCTTAGTCTACACACAAAGTTTTCTTTGCCTTCAACAAGAAAACCATCAGGTTGCTTCATGTAAATCTCTTCCTCCAAATCACCATGAAGGAAAGTCGTTTTTACATCCATTTGCTCTACCTCTAAGTCAAGAGTAGCTGCCAAACTCAACACGGTTCTAATTGATGACATTTTTACCACAAGTGAGAAAATCTCATTAAAATCAACACCCTTTCTTTGACGGAAACCTTTCACCACTAATCTGGCTTTATACCTCGGAGACTTTGAGTTACTATCAAGTTTCACTCTATAGATCCACCTGTTTTCCAAAGCCCTTTTGCCTTTTGGCAACTTCACCAAATCATAAGTGTGATTATCATGCAAGGATTTCATCTCATCATGCATTGCATCCAACCACTTTTGACTTTCTTCACTCTCCATGGCCTCTCAAAAACACTCAGGTTCCCCTTCATCAGTCAAATTCACATACTCATCAGAAATATACCTTGTAGATGGTTGTCTCTACCTCTTAGACCTCCTGAGTTGGGTTAGAGATGATTCAGAAGCATCATTAAGATTCTCATCGTGTGACAACTCATGATCTTCACTAGTTGAAATATTTACCTCATCTTTAAGTCGATGATCATCAACACAATCATGTGGCTCATCATTCTGATCATTACCATCAGTAGTATCCAAATCAGGAACAAGTGACTGAATTGGATCACCATCAGATAAGTCGTTATCTCTCTCAGTTGTAGTCTTCTCCACCTTATCAATGTCTTCAATAGTTTGGTCTTCCATGAACACTACATCACGACTTTTAATAACCTTTTTGTTTATAGGATCGTACAACTTGTAGCCAAATTCATCCTCACCATAACCAATGAAGATACATTGCTTTGACTTTGCATCCAACTTGGATCTTTCATCCTTCGGAACATGCACAAAAGCCTTGCAACCAAAGACTCTCAAGTGATCATACTTGACATTTTTCCCAAACCATACCTTGTTTGGTACCTCACTATTCAAAGCGACAATAGGAGTATGATTAATAACATGCACCGCCGTGTACAGTGCCTCACCCCAATAATGTTTAGGCAACTTAGCTTCAGAGAGCATACACCTCACTCTCTCAACAAGTGTTCGATTCATCCTCTCTGCTAAACCATTTAGCCGAGGAGTTTTAGGAGGAGTCTTTTCATGTGTTATACCCTACTGTTTGCAAAAGACATCAAAGGGTCCACAATACTCACCACCGTTGTCAGTACAAACACGTTTCAGCTTCTTACCTGACTGCCTCTCAACCAAAGCATGAAATTAATTGAATTTATCCA
Organism: Cicer chorassanicum; assembly: GCA_037974735.1. Taxonomy (NCBI): domain Eukaryota; kingdom Viridiplantae; phylum Streptophyta; class Magnoliopsida; order Fabales; family Fabaceae; genus Cicer; species Cicer chorassanicum. Next base: position 14,037,225 of record JBBPBP010009779.1, on the reverse strand, counting down.
ACACTTGGTCTTTTGTCTTCAAAACATAAACCCATAGTTTCCTGGAACATTCATCAATAAAAGTAACAAAATAAAGTGCACCACTAAAAGATTTTACCTTTAAAGGGCCACAGACGTCAGAATGCACCAACTGAAGCAACTCTGACTTTCTAGAGGGAGGATGCCTTTTGAAGGATACTCTAGTTTGTTTACCAATTATGCAGTGATAACATTCCTCCAAATCTACATTTTTCAATCCTGGAAGCACATCCTTTCTAGCTACGCAATTTAACCCCTTTTCACTGATATGGCTAAGCCTTCGGTGCCACAAAGATGATTCCATATCAACGGCATTCACACTGTCTTTTGCAACTAAAGCTTTTGTCCAATACAATTTACTAATTTTCTCCCCTCTAGCCACAACCAAGTTACCTTTACTGAGTTTCCACTTTCCAGAAGCAAAATGATTATCAAAACCACTTTCATGAAGCATATGCACAGAAATCAAATTGAAGCGAACATCTGGAGCATGTTTGACTCCTTTAAGCAACAATTGCATTCCCATGTTGGTTTGCAAACATACATCACCAACACCAATTACCTTAGATACACCATCATTACCCATCTTTAAAACTCCAAAGTCACCTGAAGTATAAGATGTGAAGAACTCCTTCCTCGGTGTAACATGTAGTGTAGCACCACTATCAATTATCCACATGCTCTCATCAGATACAAGATTAATTGACTCATAGTCACGGAGACTAACAAGATCATCACTAGTAGCAGTAGTAACACAGTCATCATCACTATCATCATCAAGACCCCTTGGTTTCTGCTTACCCTTCTTGCCTTTGTTCTCCTTTATCCATAGAAAACAATTCTTCTGTATGTGCTCTGTTCTATGACAGTAATGACACTCCACATTTTTGTATCTAGACTTAGACTTGCTTTTGTTATTTTCTCTACCACCCTTCGATTCTTTTTTCTGACTTCTCCCCCTATTTTCAGTGACAAGAACGTCAGATTGAGATGAAGAACTCTGTGCCTTCCTTCTCATCTCCTCATTCAAAACACCACCCTTAGCCGTTTTCAAAGAAACAACACCATTAGGAGCTGAACTCGTTATAGAAACCCGAAATATCTCCCAAGACTCTGGTAAAGATAACATTAAAAATAGTCCCAATAGCTCATCATCAAACTTGATACCCATTCCAGACATTTGATCAAGGAGCCCCTGAAATTCACTCAAGTGGTCCGAAATAGACGTTCCCTCCTTATACTTCAAACTTATGAAACTGTTCAGTAAGGATAATTTATTATTCCCTGATTTAGAGGGAAACAAAGTTTGTATCTTATCCCACATACTTTTTGCATTTGTCTCATTAGCAATATGATTATAAACATTATCTTCTACATATTGCCTAACAAAACCACATACCTGTTGATGTTCAAATTCCCAGTCTTCCTTAGATTTAGTATCCGACTTTTTAGAACCAAAAATAGGAAGATGCATTTTCTTCACAAATAACAAATCTTTCATCTTGCCATTCCACAAATGGTAATTAGTACCATTCAAGCATACCATCTTTATATTCATATTTGCCTCCATCCTTCAAGCAAGTCAAATAACCCTTTAACCAAGAGCTCTGATGCCACTCTGATGGGGAATAAAACAGAAACACAATAACAAGTAATACGCAGCGGATATAAAATTCCCTCAACTTGCAAGAATCCGTGAGGAGCAACAACAAATATATGACAGCAAATTAATCAAAATAAAAGATTGTAAAGAACACCGATATTTTAACGTGAAAAACCCCTCAATGCAAGGGTAAAAACCACGGGTCGTCCAGACCAAAGAAATAGCTCCACTATAATCAAATAAGGGTACAAGAGAGTCCCAAAAAGATGCACAAAGTGTGCCTACAACCAGCCAAAATAACAAAGCACTAAAGCTTACAAGTGAAAAGCAAGAAGTAGAAAAACACTAAAAAACCTGCTGCAGTGCGAGCACGAGTTCTCCCCCTCTAGACGTCGTTTCGCCGATCCGACCGTTGAAAATGAAGCCCTGAATGTTGCGAACCTACTGTCCAAATTTCAGCCCGATCCAACGGTTAACGAATGCGCAATCGATGTTTTTCTAAGACTGATGTAACAAAATCGGGAATAGGGTTTACTCTTCTCTTTTCTCTTTTAGTGATTGTCTTTCCTCTCAAAATAGTCTCTCTCTTGAGACCCTAATTAGATCACTCTCCATTTAAATAAGTGAGATACATGGACTACAATATTTGGGCTTAAAAAAAGTATGACTAATCTAATTTTACGGTATACAATTACATATATTAATATTTATTAAAATACTTTTAAGATTATTAATACTAAATATAATTTATGGACTTTGTTTGTAGGATGATCTTCACTATGGGTTTATTTGAAAAATTAATTATTATTTTTGGTTTTATGCATTCTAACCAAACATTTGAGAGAATGATTTATTTCTTAGCTGAACGTGAGAGAGTGAAAAATGTTTAACAATTAATATTTATTTAAAATAATGTAATAATCAGAAAGATGTAAATATTAATAGATTATTGATTAACATATTAATTTAAATAGAGTATTTGATCTATCATATAGACCATAAATGATTAATGATTAATATACTATTGACTTTATACTTATTACTACATTTTAATGCGTATATACTTTTTTACATAATACTCTTTTTATTCTATTTTCTCATAATCTTTAATGAATAAAATGTGATATAAATTATTAAATTATAAATTGGTTTATCAAACATTTTAATATTTTTTTATTAGTTTGAGATCCTATTCATTTATTAAAATATAACTAAATTTTAACAATAATAATTCAATGAGTAAAATTTAATATATGAATAAGTTGCAATTACGATCTCCAAAACAATCTACATATTCTCAAATGTGTATTTATAAACTCATATATAATAATTACTCAAATAAACTCATTTGAAAAAAATACTTTACAAACAAAATTAATAAATTATATTATTTTTAAAATTTTAAAATCTTATCTACAATAATACTATTATTTAAAATCTATATATACTCGCAACGCATGCCGTCTTCTAGTTATCATTATTATACTGAGAAGTCTTATAAACGGGAATTTGTTATAGAAAACGGGAATTTGTTATAGAAAATAGTCAAACAAATGTGCAAAAGCGCACATATTTCAAACATACACGGTACTCCCGTAGTTTCCGTTTGAACAAACACTATTCTCACAACATTGAAAACGTGTTTTTCAATTAAAAAAAAAAAGAAAAAAGGAAGAGTTGGGTGGGATTTGTTATTAATTGATATACTAATCACAACTAATAAAAATAATACTAAAATTACTGAATAACATACTAAACAATTGCTGAACCAACGTCCACCGTGGATAACAATTTCTTCTTTTTTTTCTATGCAACTACTGTGTTTCTATTTGGTGTTGCCATCACACTTTTCTAACCAAAAGACACGCTACTAAAATATTCATTGTGGTCTTCTATGAATTGAATATGAAATTTCTGATAAGTTTTTCTATTACAAGATCATAAAACAAAGGACCCAATTTCGTCAAATTATAGCATCTAAGCACATGCTATTTTCACTTTTTATATCTCATCTTACTTTACATCCCAAAACACACGTGATTATAGTAAATATTCATTTTTATACTTTATATTGCAAGTATCCACACGATGAAATATTAAGAATATATACAACCGTGTCAAATCTTTCACTCCAAAATGTACGTGGAAGATCTGCTTGTGACATCTAACTATTTTCACTAGTTTTATATTCATTCTCTCGGAAATATCAGTTAAAAATAGAGACTTCAGATGTCTAATAATTTTACTTTTACATAAAGCGTCAAATGATTTCAAATATTTAGTTCCATTGTTTGTGTATATGCACTTCACCTTCTTCTCAGTAGCACACTCAATTGAGACTTTAAATTGTTTGAACCAGAGCATATAACGAAATAATCGGAGCTCGTTAAATCGACTATTTTCTAGAGGAATCTAAATAGAAAAAGACAAAAATACACATTTAGCACTTAAGTTTTGCTCAATTTTCACTTAGATCCTTTAAGTTTATTTTTTTTTTTCTCGATTTGGTCATTTAAGTTACATTCGTTTGCATCATTAGCCTTTAAGATATATTAAATTACGCATGCAATCCTTTAAGTTTGAAAATTTTCTCGAATAATTATCATAAAATGTTAAGATTTAATCGAACAATCGCAACAAGTTGACTTTGCATGTGAAGGAAGTTAAAAACATTGATTATGTAGATACATTTTTATTACTTTGTTTTTAAGGCTATACATGTGTTTAAATTGTTGTAGAGAAAAAAAAATAGAACATTTATAAGATTTGATGAATAGTTTTTGAAGGATATAGTATGAGAGACATATTGTTGCAGTATTTGATAGAGTTCCAAATGATCAAAAACTTTCAATTTAACTAATTGTTGTTGAAATTGAGATAAATGACTAACAATGCAAACACAGTATAACTTAACTGACAAAATCGAGATAAAATAAATTTAAAGTAACTAAATGGAAAAGGAGTTAAACTCAAAGGACTATAGATGCAATTTTGTTATAGAAAAATTATCAATTACAACCAATATCAATAATAATAACAGTGGAGGAGGAAAAAATCTATAAATACAACACATAAAATTTTAACATTGAAAAGAGTAAATATTAGGATAGTCTAAATCAAAAAAATAACTCTACTATATAAAATAACATAACATCAGAAAACAAAATCATCACCTAATAATAGAACCAAATAATAATATAACACCTACACAACAATGAATATTACAGACGAATTAAAAAAAAAAAACTAAACTAATAATAAAAATTATTAAAATACCAAACACAATATACAAACAATATATTAAATTTTTAGCCAAATGAAAAACAATTGCAGAATCAACGTGTTGTGCCACCACGCTCACATGACTGTTGTGTTTCTATTCGAGGCTGCCACCACAGTTTTCCAATAAAAAAAAGAAAAATATTTGATCTAACATCCAAACACTTCATCAATACTACCATGGAGAAAGACATAGAAATAATGTAACATGTGATAATATAATAAAATGAGATATATAAAAAGAATAAAATTTTAAATAAATATATAAAAATCAGAGGTATACACGTATACAAATTGAAGAAAAAAGAATTTTGGGATTAAAATATCTTTTATCACCTCCATCATGTGCGAAAGCTTATTTTAATACCTTTTATCTTTTATTTTATTTTGTATGACTTGAACTTGTGGAGGGGTCCCTCTACTCAACATCTATATATAGCATACTAAACTCATCAAAGTGAAAACATAACCATCCCAACAAACCAAATCAATAGAAAAAATCACTGAACTCAATAATAATAATTCATATGGGTTCCGATAATGGATACAAATCATATGAGCTCTTTCAAGCTCAAACTCATTTGTACAATCACCTTCTTAGCTTCCTCAAACCCATGTCCATCAAATGGGCTGTTGAACTTGGAATACCAGATATCATACACAATCATGGCCAACCCATTACTCTTCCTCAACTTCTCTCTGTTCTTCAAATTCATGAACAAAAATCTTCTCTTGTCAAGAGCCTCATGCGTTTATTGGCACACAATAACTTCTTCACAATTGTCAAAACAAAAGGAAAAGAAGCATACACTCTTTCCCCATCTTCAGAGCTTCTTGTCAAAGGCACTGACCATTGTTTATCTTCAATGGTTAATTTGTTAACTAACCCAAATGCTGTTAGTTTGTATAACCATCTGGGTAAATGGACTTTTGGGGAGAAATCAACACTCTTTGAGACTATATCAGACACAGGAGATTATTGGGATTTTGTTCATCAAAACCCAACAAATTTGAAGTCATTCAATGAGGCTATGGAAAGTGATTCTCATGTGGTGAGGTTGGCTTTGAGAGATTGCAAGTCAATTTTTGAAAGGTTGGATTGTTTGGTTGATGTTGGAGGTGGAACTGGAAATACAGCTAAAATTATATGTGAGACATTTCCTATGTTAAAATGTACTGTGTTGGACCTTCCACAAGTTGTAGCAGGTTTACCAACAAATGATAACAACTTGAGTTTTGTTGGTGGAGACATGTTTGAATCTATCCCTGAAGCTGATGCAGTTTTACTAAAGGTATGCAAAATTAACAATAATACAAGGACACCACGACACTTAGTCAATCATGTACAAAAATGTGTTTATTTTAATTGAGTAGATAATTGACTCAACTACATGATTCGCTATAGTTTTCAACGTTATTTAAATTAACTATTTATTTAATTGAATTAACCATATTTTTACATTCATTCTATTAATCAGGTGATGCTAGTGTACGGAAAAAAAATAGTGTCTTATGAAACATTTTTGCAAAATTAATTACTTACTTTCTCTCGACTATGAACAATATTATTGTTGTGACATTATTCTTTAGCATAAGTTCACTATATAATATTTGAATCATAAAAAAGGCTATATATCGAGTCTTTCTAATTCTTATTTTGTTTTTTACTCTTAAAGTGGATTTTACACGACTGGAATGATGATGACTGTGTCAAGATACTCCAAAATTGTAAAGAAGCTATTTCAAGAAAAGGCAAAGGAGGAAAAGTGGTCATAATAGATATTGTGATAAATGAAAAGCAAGATAAGCATGAAATGACAGAAGTGAAGCTGTTTTTTGACATAGTTATGATGGCTAGTTTTAATGGAAAAGAAAGAGATGAGAAAAACTGGAAACAAATCATCACGAAAGCAGGGTTCACACACTACAAAATATTTCCCATATTTGGTTTTAGGTCACTTATTGAGGTTTATGTTTAGTTAAACATTTGTACTTTGAGAAAAAAATTTATGTGTATGTTGAACCAAAATAAAGTGATAAGTTAAATCACTCAATACAACCGAGTGATATAAGCACTAGTGCAATTAAAACTTGTTACATTGGTTCCTATGTACATGTTAGATCGGTTATTTGTCCGATCTAACATCAAACGTTGTAATAAATAGTTAATTATAAAATTGGCTAAAATAACAGATGTAACAAGTCAAAATTCTAAATTGATTTATTACATCGGTTAAATTTGAACGAATCTAACAAGTCCATTCAAAATTGATTTATCACATCAGTTAAATTTGAACCAATCTAACAAGTCATATTCAAAATTGATTTATTACATCGGTTAAATTTGAACCAATCTAACAAGTCATATTCAAAATTTAACTAAATTTTATACTTCCTTCATTATAGCAATTAATAAATCAACTAAATATCAATTGCATCGTAGCATTGCCACAGCAAATATGTAGAACCAGAACACTAATGTAATCAAAGTAAATATTATTGATAATGTGAAATTTATTAAGATAAACTATCATTATTACCGTTTTATTAAGATAATCTCAGTCAAATGTGATTTCAGAGAAAATATAAACTAAAGTTGTGTAACTTGCAATGCCTTTACCTCTTTGGCAACTAATTCATCAATGTTGAAATCAAGTTTTGGGTTTACAATAGCTAATTTCATTGATAAGAACTGCATACAGTGATAATGTACAATGAGTTAGGTGGACTTTAATTGCTTTTAAAATTGAAACCATATTATAAGCTAAAACTCATCGAACACTTCTAAGTTAATGTCTAAAAGCATGGAAATGAAGCAGGACTAAAACTCTAACCTCAACTTGTCGTTGAAGAAACTGAACATAGTTAATGATTTCATCAAACATTCCAGCTTTGCCTGCAATTTTGTTGCATCCTGGCACTAAATCTCGCAAATACTTCATCCTCTCACTTAATTTTTCCCTTCTAACCTACACCAAACAAAACATAACAGAACGTTAGCATCTATGCTAAAAAAATTAAGGTAACATTAATTTTGAAATAATTAAGTAAAGTTTGATCAAACTCATTAACCACTCGAGCCTAATCACATACAGGCAGAGCATGTAACATAAAAAATATTATAAATTGAAGTTGATCTAGGCAATAGAATTAACCTCAAGCTATTTTTGTAGAAATGTCTGATGAAAATGTAATCCCACAGATAACTAATTAATTTCAGTTTTGGTCAGAATTCCAAAGATATATATGAATAATTCATTATGAGCTATATCATAATATAGTAGCCACACTCGTAAGAGATGTGATCAGCTGCACAACACTATGTGTTTGAATAAATACATACACACAGTTCCCTCATTCTACAGGCTTAACAAACAATATAATAAATTAATCAAGCAAGGTCCAATGAAACCATATATAAGAGGGAAGACTTGAATTAATTTATCTTTTTTGTACTAACTAGTGGAGACCCTATTAGATTTGATCACTATGTCATATTTTATTAATCACTACTTTAATTTCTCAATAAGCCATTGACATGAAAAAAAAACATATCTTTGTTTGACCAAATCATTATTTTAAGATGAAGCTTTAACATGCATTAACATATATATAATCATAATAATCTAGTATAATATCCTAAACATCTGTCCTTTGATCAAGGTGGAAAGTTTCATAGAACATCAAGATGCATGCATTATCGAAGGGAAACACCAAAACCAACCAGCTGCATGTTCTTCAGGAACAGCTTCAAGCACAAGTCCTTCTAGTGAGGCTAATTTTAGTATAGCTCCATTACAAGGATTACCTATACTTCCAAAACCACCTGATAAAACAACTAATTCAGATATACACAACAAACCCTCCACTTCTATTTTGCTATTATGATGTATAATATTGTCAACATCCACTTCGAGAGATTGAACTTCAACTATCTTTGCTCCCATGTTTTATTTAGTTTCTATAATTGATGATGCTGTCGTGAAAGTAAGCTCAATCATTGAGGAACACTTTCCTAATAATTGATGTTACTAAAGTTTCATAATCTAAGCCTTCTCCTAGCAATAGTATTCATAAGGATTGGTCAAGGAGGGGTAAGCAAAATCAGCCCAGATTTGCTTATATTATGGGGATGACAATCCATAGCAAAATCAACAAAAACAATCCCAGTGCACTAGTGTATTCAAATAAATCAAACAACACATCAATTTGAGTTCAATATTATGATTCAAGACTTACAAAAACTCAAGTTGTGCTAGCTTTGATATGGAGAAAGATATATCATCACAAAGGTTATTGTAAGATAAATCCCTTCAAATTCAATTCAGGTCTCTGTCATTACCAAAAATACATAGTTAAGAAACAAATTAATTCAACAATAAAACACCCATGTCCTTGAGATGTAATAAATTGTAAGAGTAAAAGGTCACATCACATACATGGATTGCAAGTTTCTTAAACCACCAATTGCTTGCAATATCTCACCACCAAGGTCCAAGCTTGACAATTTCTTTCATAAATAAACATGACAAAACATTAGAACTTAGCACCAAAAGAAAAATGTTGATATTAAGAGATTAAAAGAATCAATGCAAATAGACTCCCAAAGATACCACTGTTAGATAATCATATATGATTTTCTTAACTATGACATTACATTTAGAACTAATACAATGCTAAACCTTAGTATTACAAGATGTGAAATGGGTTGAAACAATCACCTCATTACAATTTTAGTGAAGGGTGCTTACTTCTGAAGATAGTAAGTCTATTAAACATAAACATTCCTATGTTTTAATGTCCAGTTGATACTTGTTAGGATCGTTTCTATCAATCTTGAAAGTATTGTTATTTTTGAGTTTCGAAAAACTGTTTAAAATCACAATTTATGCCACCGAAGATACTACTGGGTTGAGTCGCGGACTAGGTCGCTCTCTTTAAGACGTTTCGCGGCACTGCCCAAATTGTGCAAGGCAGACTATCAACCACGAAGTCCCCAGGATAAAACAGCCCAGTTTCACTGTATCAGAGTTCCAATGCACCGTGGAAAACCGTTCTAGAATTACACCCTCAATATGCCAGTTAAAGCCACTCTCAATATGACGATAAAGTCATTCCCAATACGGCACAAAAACCGCTCTAAAAATGAAAGACTACGGCATAACAGCGGCTCTAAAATCGAAGGGACTACGGCATAACAACCGCTCTAAAAACCGAAGGGACTGCGGCATAATAACGGCTCTAAAAACCGAAGGGACTGCGGCATAATAACGGCTCTAAAAACCGAAAGGACTGCGACATAATAGCCGTTCTAAAAAACCGAATGGACTGCGGCATAATAACCGCTCTAAAAAACCGAAGGGACAGAAAGAAATGGGAGAAGTGGCTCGAAAATAGGCGAGCAGAATAAAAAAGGGAGAAAAGAGAAAGTTGGGAAAAGCATCCAACTTTGGTGTGTTTTTCACAATAGATTGAAACTCATTATATAGTCATGGAAGCAAACTCACATATGATTTCTAAGCAATGTGGGACTTTAGCATACTCAAAATAGGAGAGTTTTCCAATGTGGGAGTTAAAAAAAAAATTCTTTCCAATGTGGGACTTGAATTTTAAAAAACATGTTTCTTTCCACTTGAATTTACAAAAACAAATTTTTTCAATTCACATAATAACATATTATGTTCCAACAATCCCCCACTTGAATTTTAAAAAGTGTTTCTGAAATAGCGTCAAACGCTTCTATAAGATCGTGCATAAACAAAGGTGTCTCTTGACTTGAACCTTTGCATAGTAAGTAAGATTCAGATTCAACAAGAGTGACTCGTAGTCTTGAACTCTATCTCTGACATCAAACCCACACACAACCTTTTCATTGGGTGTATTCTCAAAAGCCCGTGCATTAATGGCCCTGCACGTGTATCCCAGTATAGTGAACGCTCTAGGAATTCTGCCTCAAAATTCCATAGAAAGCGGCCCCACTTCCACATTCGCATAGGTGAGTCTATAAAGAGTACTCCTGTAGCTAGGTACTCCACTCCACATAGAGTATAGATCTAATTAAGAGTTTCTATTACCTCAACCTATCATCGCTTCAGGAATTATGCTTCTCTGATTTATAATAGCATGTTCATCTCATATCATTATGACTTGTTATTACCCATTGAACCTAATTCTTAGGATCTCCAGTCTTTTAGGTCGGGTTACCATCATAAATGACTCTATAGGCATTAGTCCTATCCTTTTGGATGTATTTATGACTTTCTCTCTAGTTAATCCTTTCGTCAAAGGATCTGTCAAATTTTCATCAGTGTGTACATGATCCACTATAACAACTCATTTAGAAAGTAATTCTCTAACTGTGTTGTGCTTACGACGTATTTGTCGTCTCTTACCGTTGTAATAATGGTTCTCAATTTTTGCAATAGCCGCGGTACTATCATTGTGGATCAACGCATCTGTCATAGGTTTTTCCCATAAAGGAATCTCAGTTAGCAAGCATCTCAACCAACTTGCTTCTTCACTAGCGGTAGCTAATGCTATCATTTCAGACTCCATAGTGGACTGAGCCAGTATCGTCTGTTTCTTCGATTTCCAAGATACAACACTACCGGCTATATTGAAAATATAGCCACTGGTTGATTTGGAATCATCTGATATGGTGTTCCAATCAGCATCATTGTATCCTTCAAGGACAACAGGAAATATTTGATAATGTAATCCGAGACTTATGGTCCTTTTTAAGGTATCTCATGACTCTTTCGATAGCGTGCCAATGCTCCATACTAGGTCTACTAGTAAACCTGCACAACAATCCCACGACATAGGCAATGTCGGGTCTAGTACAATCAGTGGCATACCTGAGGCTGCCAATGATGCTCGCATATTCAGTTTGTCTAACACTTTCACCAGTGTTCTTGAAAAGTTTCACACTTGGATCATATGGTGTGCAAGCAGGTTTACAGTCAAAATAATTATATTTCTTTAGGATCTTTTCAACATAGTGAGATTGATCCAAAAAAATTCCCTTTTCTGACCTAGTAATCTTTATTCCAAGGATTACACTCGCTTCTCCGAGGTCTTTCATATCAAAGTTGTTACTCAATAGTGATTTCACATTGTTAACGACATGAATGTTTGAACTAAATATGAGTAAGTCGTCTACATAGAGACATATGATAGTGCAAATGTCATTTTCAAATTTGTAATAAATACATTTGTCACTTTCATTCACTTTAAACTCATTCGACAAAATCAAGTTGTTAAATTTTTCATGCCATTGTTTAGGAGCTTGTTTAAGACCATACATAGACTTATCTAACTTACAGACCTTGACTTCTCGCTCATGTATTACAAAACCTTCAGGTTGCTCCATATAGATTTCTTCTTCCAGGTCACCATATAAAAAAGCTGTGTTTTACATCCATCTGGTGTATCACCAAGTTATGAATAGCTGCAAGTGATATGAGCACCCTGATGGATGTTATTCTAGTGACAGGTGAAAAAGTGTCGAAGAAATCTATATTTTCTCTTTGTCTAAAACCTTTGGCTACAAGGCGTGCCTTGTACTTATCAACACATCCATCAGGTTTTAGTTTCTTTTTCAAAATCCATTTACAACCTGTTGATTTGCAACCATGAAACAAGTCTACTAAATGTCAGGTCTTGTTAGACTCTAGAGAATCCATTTCATCGTTTATAGCTTCTTGCCATAAATATGCATCCAATGATGACAAAGCTTCTTAAAGATTTGCAGGATTCTCTTCTAAATTATAGGCCATATATTCAGGTCTATAATCTTTAGCAACTCTTACTCTCTTACTCCTTCGAGTTTCTGTTTCGCCTTGTTTGCTGCTTTCAGTGCTTCTTGTCACAGGAATTTGACTTGGTTCGCTGCCCCCACTATTTCTCCATTTGAAAAGGGATTTATTTTCATAGAAGTCAACATTATTTGACTCTATGATCACTTTTGCATTTAGGTCATAAAACCTATACGCTTTGTTCTTTACTGCATACCCAATGAATACACATTCATAGGCTCTATTGGAGAGTTTAATTCGCTTGGGATCGGGGATTCTGACATAAGCCAGACAACCCCAAGTTTGAAAATAAGACAAGTTCAATTGTCTTTTCTTCACTATCTCATAAGGAGATGTTTTGTTTTTAGATTTAAGAACTCTATTCAAAACATAGGAAATAAGCAATATATTTTTTCTCACACCAATGATATGCAGCACTAGAGTTAAGCACACTAGCAACAACTAGTTCAATAAGAGTTCTACTCTTTCTTACAACATTACCATTCACTTCAAGCAGTTATGGTGCAATTGTTCCAAGTGTAATTCCAGACAATTTATGAAATTCATTAACCAAACTAGAATCATACTTAGAACCTCTTAATCTTTCTACTAAATTGATTTTCAATTTCAGTTACCAAGATTCTTAACATGTCAAGCGTTTCACTTTTATTTTTCATTTCATATACAAAACTATAGTCAGAGCAATCATCCATAAAAGTAATGAAATAACGTGTTTCATTTCTTGTTAATGTCTCATCAAATTCACATATATCAAAGTGTAATAAATCTAAAGACTCATATTCTAACTACAAATTTATGTGAACTATTTTTATTTTATTTTAGCTTAACTATAAAAATCACATTTTTCAAAATCATTCATTGATAACTTTGGAATTAAACCTAAGTTACTTAAGTTTGAAATCAAATGTGTTCACATCACATAGTCTAGCATGTCAAAAATTAAAGTCATACAACATGTAAACAAGAGACATTTTATAGATTTCAACATTCAAACAAAAAGAGACATATTAAATTTCAACATTTAAATTAAATATGTCATGAGTGACGTACCTTAATAGATCTCATGAGTTATCTTCAGCCTCCACAGATCTGTCGTCGGTCATCTGATACTCTGAGTAGCAGCTCACAACATACTTATTCAGAGCATCTCAAACATCTATAGCAGTATTGCTGGAACTGTAGTAGTTATACAGATCATCAGCAAGTCTATTAAGAATATAATTCTTATCATGGGTTAATTCTCTAGCTTTCTTATCCTTTTCTGTTTGCTTCAAACTAAAACAATTCATTGAAATCAGAGGCAACAAAACCAAATCCAATAATCTCTTCGGTTGACATGGCAGAACGAAACGTCTTAAAATTGTTATTTTTGAGTTTCGAAAAACTGTTTAAAATCACAATTTATGCCACCGAAGATACTACTGGGTTAAGTCGCGGACTATGTCGCTCTCTTTAAGACGTTTCACGACACTGCCCAAATTGTGCAAGGCAGACTATCAACCACGAAGTCCCCAGGATAAAACAACCCAGATTCACTGTATCGGAGTTCCACTGCACCGTGGAAAACCGTTCTAGAATTACACCCTTAATATGGCAGTTAAAGCCACTCTCAATATGACAATAAAGTCATTCCCAATACGGCACAAAAACCGCTCTAAAACCGAAGGGACTACGGCATAACAACCGCTCTAAAACCGAAGGGACTACGGCATAACAACCGCTCTAAAAATCAAAGGGACTGCGGCATAATAACCGCTCTAAAAACCGAAGGGACTACGGCATAATAACGACTCTAAAAACCGAAGGGACTGCGGCATAATAGCCGCTCTAAAAAACCGAAGGGACTGCGGCATAATAACCGCTCTAAAAAACCGAAGGGGCAGAAAGAAAGGGGAGAAGTGGCTCGAAAATAGGCGAGCAGAATAAAAGAGGGAGAAAAGAGAAAGTTGGGAAAAGCATCCAACTTTGGTGTGTTTTTCACAATAGATTGAAACTCATTATATAGTGATGGAAGCAAACTCACATATGATTTCTAAGTAATGTGGGACTTTAGCATACTCAAAATAGGAGAGGTAATGTGGGACTTTAGCATACTCAAAATATGAGTGTTTTCCAATGTGGGAGTTCAAAAAAAAATTTCTTTCCAACGTGGGACTTGAATTTTAAAAAACATGTTTTTTTCCACTTGAATTTACAAAAACAAATTCTTTCCAATGTAGGACTTCAACAACATATTATTATTTATTTTTTTCAATTCACATAATAACATATTATGTTTCAACAAAGTAATCACATACACCGTTAATGTAGCTAAGTTAGCTATACAAGCTTTTTGTTAGTTACACAAGCATTAAAGCCTCATGAATCACGGTGCAAAAAAAAAAAATCAAATAAGAACCTAGATTGTGTACCCTATTTTGTTGTTTCAAATCACCAAATAAGAACTTCAAGTAGTCTCTTACAACTACATCTTCCAATGGCTAAGGGAATTTAATGAAATACAACCGAAATTAAAGAAGGAGTGGGATGGGTAGGTTTAACTATGCGAAGTAATGAAACCCATTCGCAAAGCAAAATCGCAAAGCAAAATCGCAAAGCTAGGTTTTTTGTGTGGCCACCAGAAGTGAATGGTGTGGCCGGACATGAACGGTGACGGGGCAGGGTACAAGCAGAACATCATTTCTTTTGGAGGAGAAGCACACTAGTATCTACAAATAAAGAAGAAGCAGAAAACTTATGAAAACATATACGATAGTGGAGAAAGAAGAATCAACTACAGTGGTGGAGGAACTCTTACGGCGACGATGGTTCACAACGGCTGCAGAGAGAGAGAAAGATAGATAGGATTTTTACGTGCCAGATTTTGGACTCATCCGCGAAAGAGAGATGAAAAGTGTAGTTGTGAAACAATTTTGGATTTTAATATTCAAAAACTATATTTTAATACACATGTTAGATGGGTTCTATGAGACACGATCTAACAACGTTTGGGTTAATTGCAAAATTGCCACTGTCTAGTGTTTTAGATCGGTTGGGAAACAACAGATCTAATATCCTTGATCTAAAAAGGTTAAATTGCACTAGTGAAGGATGGAGGTTAGGCCACTTATGTTTGTTTTTGTTAGAGCTATCTTTTTAAATATAAATGCACTATTTTTTTGGCCTTCAGGAGAATGATATTCTTTTTTCTCGGATAGTGTGACACCCTAAACCCCAAAATAATATATAATAATTTATAATAGAATTCTTAACTTTAATTCGCAACGGGTAAAGCAAATACGTTTTGAAATGAATAAAAAAATTTACAATTAATTTGAGATATCACATTCCTCAAAATTCAAAATGAACACTTTAAACTTTTTCCTCCTATAAAATAGTGCAATCTCCATAAAATTTGATTTAACTAGAATTTCTTAATTTAATTTCAAAAATTTACTAGTTATAAGGTTTCATACAAAAAGTTGTTTCTAATTAAACAAATAAAAATACAACTTATGACTCTCATTCCCGGTATCACCTATCAGAGCAGGGCTTCTCCCAAATTTGAACTTCCAGACTCATTAACCTGTAATAACTGCGATTTCGCAAACGCAGGGCCAAGCCAGTCAAACACAAACAACGAAGGAGGTGAGTTTTGAAATCATGTTAATAGTATAATATAAGTAAGGAGAACACACAATTAATTCTAAATAAACCGTATCATTAGACAAACATTCTTCAAAGAAAAACATAACATTATAAAGTCAAAACCACTCAAGGAAAGTCGATACATTTCACTATAACATCAAATCATCTAAGAAGAATTATTGTCGCACACGACACATATTAATCACAACAAAACAATCACAAGAAAATGCAATGCTATGCATGAGCTTAGACTCTACTTCACAATGTGGTACCATTCTAACTCTGAAGTACTTGGTTAGGAGGCCATGATACTATGCCACCATTCCAGTGGACGGACAATTCAAATTGGCCCTGTCCTCATAGATCCCCTCAACTCAACCCGAGACACATATACGCGACAGTCGAGGTAAACGTGTGTTGCATGGTAGCTCCCGACATTTGGAGTGCTACCTCCAAGTCACCTAGGAATTCCCCACCCGAATACCTCCAAAGTCTAACAATCTTGCCTTAGGGCTCAACAGTAGACCGCCACGATCAGGCTCAATTCAGTTGTACTTCCCCGGAATCGCTAGGCTTGTCAGGCCCTACCTATATGATGACAAAATAATCTTCACTTCACAAATTCTCAATATTTATTTTCTCCCCTCGTTGGCCTATGATACTCCATTAAGACCGTCATCTCAAACACAAATTGGAATCACAATTATTTCATCAGAGGTTACTTCAATATTTTCATCACCAATTCATAACATCACTAGTATAAATCACACACCATCATCATTACATAACTCATCACAAATTTATAGCGTCACTTTTATCAATCATATGTCATCACACAAACTTATCACAATTTATAACATCACAATTATTAATCATACATCATCATCATCACATAAAATTATCACAATGCACACATCTTTTATTATCACATCACGTAAACTCATCTAATCCAACATATGAACCAAATTCATTTGACATCCAATATCACAATAATATCAAATATCACACATTTAACAAAAATAAATCAAATATCACAATAATATCAAATAACACACATTCAACGAAATTAAATCAATCAACGCCTTATAAATATTTCTATTCCACATTTTAATCTCACAATTCCCATATTTGCATATTAATTAATTTGTCACTCAAAGGGCTATTGCCGTACGTAGCAAGCCCCGAATGAATCTTTGGGAAATACGGTTTTCCCGTTCATCTCACAATATATTACACTCACGAATTCAAACGCTCTCTCACCCCTTACCTTATTTCGACGCTTTCACACACGAATACGATTCCACGAACAAACAGCCTTTATTCTCCGACTCTTTGTCCTTCAATCGATCTAACTCGATAATTTATGTGTAAACGTTAAAAATAAATTATGAGAAGACACTAAAATTAATTTCGAAATTCGGTCAAGGAATCTTACCATCAATCAGAAAACCAATAAGTGGATAATATAGCCACTTTTCACACGGTCGTTTTGGCGTTGGTTTCACACAAATCGGACTTACGGTGAAGAAGAACGGTGCAAAATAACGAATTCTACAAACGGAGAAGTCGGGTATTTTAGAGAGAAATTTGGGTTGTTAAAAATCTGGAAAATTGTGTTTAATTGACTAACTCAATAAATTAAATAACATACTGAAATTTGAACGAAAACGGATGAAGTTTTTCTGGACAGTTGTTGATCGCCGGAATGATTTCTTTTCTTTTCTCTTAGTGTGGCGGCTGCCTTTTCTCTCTCTTTCTATCTTTCTACTGTAGCACTTTCATATTAGGGTATATTTGATTTTTTTTTTTTAACATATTAGTTATTGTTAACCTAACTCATTGAACTCCATTTTATTTTATTTTATTCACAAGATCCAACTAATTAAATATTTATTTTAATTTATTTATTTGCCACTAAAATAATAATATCTTTCAAAATATCAAATTAAAAGATTATTATATTATGAAAATAGTTAAAATGACAATAAAAAAATACAACATCAATATTTTGTATAAGCCACTAAATCCATGGAATATATATAAAATAGGCACAACTTGACAAGCACACATATAAAGAAAATAAGCACAAAATTATTAATATCTCAAAACCCATATTTTATAAAATAAAATAATTAAAGTAGTTAATCTTTTAAAATACATTAATAAC
>JBBPBP010009779.1:13999991-14010306 GCA_037974735.1 Cicer chorassanicum | reverse complement strand
ATATATTAATATAATATTATTTATGTATTTGAGTTTATTTATTGATATGATTAACACAATTTATGTTTTTTAAATTTTTATTATAATTTTATTGAACAATTTTGCTTTCTTAATTAAATTATATTTTTTATTATCGTATCTGTATATTCATTTTTTTTCTTCTAAAATACTGTATTGTTCTCGTAAGTCATACTTATGAATATAGGTGAAAGTAGATAATTTTATTTATGAATAAGATGAGGAGACTATATTTATAAAAAAAAAAAGTTTTTTTTTATTAAAAAGAGTTAAATTTAGTCATGTGATATATTATAATATAATTCATCAATAATATAAGAATTTAATATTGTGTATTTTACACTATTAATGCATTCATGAAAAAGGAAATGAGTTTGAAAATAATTGTGATAAAAATACGTTATTTATAATAATTTAATGGTTATGATTGTTTGACACTTTTTACACCAATAATATATATGAATTTAATAATAGTGTATAAATTGCATCTAAGAGAAACACAACATCCAAATTCGACTATCACAACACCCGACAAATTCAAATCAAGAAGATCTATCCGTCCTCGGCAACGACGCCCTCTACTACCCTAGTAGATTCCCCCACTAGCCGTGCATAATGATAACAATACACGTTCTGGATCGCAATGAAATCCAACGACTGTGAAGGTTCGCTTTCAATGGTTTCACATTTTATGTGTATTTAAGTTTGAAATTACATGTTTGTTTACGTGGCAGAGTCTAAAATGCCAAATATGAAAATCACACAACATGTAAGCAGAATGATACTTTTTCTTAATTTCAACATTTAATTTAAACATGTCATCGGTAATGTACCATTTGCCAAAAAAAAATGATATTTAGAAATGGTGTACAAATATGTCTCTATTGAGTAAGTAAACTCTGTCTTGTTTGGAAGAAAACCATAAACAATTTTTTTTCTTACATCAATTTGAAATTTTTCATTTAAAGTCATACCTTCAGAGATGATCTCATGAGCTATATTCTAAATTTCATGGGATTGAGCCTCCATAAATCTGTCATCCGTCATCTAATACTTGAGGTAGTGGTTCACAACATATCATCAGCAAGTCCATTAAGAATATAATTCTTATAGAGGTAATCATTATCCTCCCATTCGGTTAATTCTGCAGCTTTCTTATCCTTTTCTGTTTGTTCAACTGTTTCTGTGACCACTAGAATATCATCTTTCAGAACGTTGACAACATTTTTCTTAGTTAAGAAAAATAATATATTTTGTTGCCATCGTTTGAAGTGGCATCCCTCAAACCGAAACGATTTATTGAAATCAGAAGCAGCAAAATAACATTCATTAATCTCTTCGGTTGACATGGCAAATAAAACCGTCTTAAAATTGTTGTTTTTTGAGTTTCAAAAAACTGTTTCAAAATAAATGTATGCCATTGAAGATATTACTGAGTTGAGTCGCATACTATGTCGCTCTCTTTAAGACGTTTCGGGACACTACATAAATTGTGCAAGACAGACTATCAACTACGAAGTCCCCATGATAAACAAACTGTATCGGAGTTCTACTACACAACATAGACAAATCGTATCGGAGTTCTACTGCACTGTAGAAAACCGTTCTAGAATTACACCCTCAATATGGCGATTAAAGTCACTCTCAATATGGCGATTAAAGTCACTCTCAATATGGCGTTTAAAGCCATCTCAATTTGTCGGTTAAAGCCACTCGTAATATAGTAGTATGACCACTCATAAATCGAAAGAACTACGACACAAAACTGCTCTAAAAGAAAAGTGGTTACTAGGATCACTCAAAAATCGACATAAGAACCGCTTTAAAAGGATAGTGGATACTAGGATCACTCAAAAATCGACATAAGAACCGCTCTAAAAGGATTGTGGTATTAGAACTACCCAAAAATCGTTGGGACTACGACATAAAAACCAAACCGCTCAAAAAAGATAGAGGTATTAAGACCACTTAAAAATCGACGGGACTACAACACAAAATAGCTCTAAAAAATAAAAGGGACATAAAGAAAGGTGAGAAGTGGCTTGAAAGTGCATCAAACAAAGGAGGGAGAAAAGAAAAAGTTAGGAATTGCATATAACTTTAGTGTATTTTTCACAAGTTTGATACATTTTATATAGTGATGGTAAAAAACCCACATATGTTAAATATCTAATGTGGGACTTTAGTATTTATAGAGTTGAAAATTACTCAAGATATATGAGCTTTCAAATGTGGGTCTTCCATAATTTTTAAATTCACATACTAACATACTCTTTATGTTCCAACATCTTGTAAATAAAGTGGATCATGTAAGCTATGTGATGTATGAAGTGTGTGGTTTGTTAGATGAGGAAGTTGTTGAAGTTTCTGTAACAGAGCTACGTGTATCTTGTTATGAACAGATAGTTTATTTACCATATCATATACTAAAACCCTCAATATAACATTAGGTGACACTATTTTCTTGAGAAAGGAAAAAAAAAACTTAGTGTTAAGGCACTGATAATTAATATTTTGAAGCTATTTTGAAAAGCATTTCATTTAGATAAACATTCTATAAAAAATATAGTTAACAAAATGTTTTTATTGCTTACTTGTGTTGTATTCATGAAGAGATCTTTTAAGAATTTAGTCTAATACATTACGTACTTATTGAAACATTTCCATTTAATTATCAAAAGGTTGACAAAAAGATGAATAGAAGGTGAATGCTGTCGTCATATAATATTATTAAATGAAGTTGATAGTATACACAAAAGTTCATTCTCTTTTTCATTAGGAAGTACACTAACAACTTAGACTGATATGAGTTGTCAACACAAATTTGTTAATCTTAATGTAGAATTACCACAAATTAGGATAGATAAGCAAAGAGTGTAATAATATTAATATTAATGGATATGCCAATAAAATTTATAAATTTTGTATGCAGTTACAACACTTCTTTTCTTTTGTGATTAAAAAAACAGAAAAGGAAGAAAATTACATCATACTATTATACTACCAAAGAGAGACTAGTTGACATAACATGTATAATATACTTATGCATTTGAACCAATGTGGCAAGGATTCAACATATATCAATGGTATCTTATTGAAAATGACTATTGCAGTATAAAAACATCAACCATTGCAACATTCTGTAATGTTCAGTGTATGTTTTAGAAGGAAAGAAGTTTAGCCGCGACACCGGGTCTTGCAAGTGGAACACAGATGAGATTATGTGCCCTTGGAACAGTGAGACCGGGTCTTTCTTCCATGCTAACCTTAGCATCATCGCCTTTCAGTATTTGTCCATGTGGCCCGAGTACCTGGAGATCAAAGCACTGGATAACAGATGCAAGCAGTGTGGCCATTCCAGCAGTAGCCAAATTGACACCAGGACACATTCTCCTTCCAGACCCAAATGGTAGAAGCTGGAAATGCTGACCCCTAAGATCAATTGAACCTGCATTTTCTAAGAACCTCTCAGGACGAAATTCCAATGGCCTTTCCCAATATTTCTCATCTCTTCCTACTGCCCAAACATTGAAAAGTATCAATGCTCCCTCTGGGATCACATACCCATTCATCTCACATTCTTGCGTACATTTTCTCTTTACCACAGGTAGTGGTGGGTGCATGCGGAATGTCTCTTTCACTATGGCTCTAATGTAAGGAAGATTTTGAATATCTGATTCGTCGACGAGTCTATCTTTTCCTACAATAGAGTCAACCTCCTCTCGAGCTTTCTTCATCACCCTTGGGTTGTTTATCAGCTCTGATAAACACCAATCTGTCGCCACGGCGGTCGAGTCTGTCCCTGCAGAGAAGAAATCCTGCATACCAAATAATTTAGTTTAGTATAATTGACACAACCAATCTAATCTCATTTAAAATCTAAAATATGAAACAAAGCAATTAGAATTGAAGAAAAGAAACTTACCACAACAAGACCCTTGATTTGTTCCTTGGTAATTTTGATTTCCATGGTCTCATCCTCAGCATATTGAAGCAAAGTATCCAGAAAAACTACACTCTCCTCACCCTCTTCAACTTCTCCATTTCTCTCCTTTCTTTTTTTCCTAATCTCTTGTCGTTTTTTGATGACCTTTTCAATGATAGGATCATACTTATTAAAAATTTCATCAATTCTCTTTTCATATTTCCCAACCTTAAGTTTCTTCAAAGGCCAAATGAAGTCAGTAAGACTATACTCCCCAAAAATCTTAAGAACATCACGAGCAATATCTCTAATCTCTTCAGCCTCACCCAACATCATCCTAGAAATAGTGCTATTTGTCCATTTCAAAAGTTCCTCCGTCACATTAAGTGATTCTTGAGTTTTAGCACTATGAGCCATAACATTAAGAACTTTATGGATTTCTTGGCTCCTCAAGGGTCTCAACTTGTTGATGGTGGTAACATTAAGAAGATCGTTCATGATAAGTTTCCTAATGAACTTCCAGTAAGGTCCAAAGGGAACCATAGCAACAGAGTTATCATAAGTGAGTCGTCTTATGGCAGAGGTTTGGAACCTTGTGTTGAAGGAAACAACTTCATGTGTTTGAAGGAATAGTTTGAATAATTCAGGGGTGGAGGCAACAACAGTAGGCATGGAGCCAAAGTAGAGAGAATACAAAGGGCCATAACGTTCTCCCAGACGAATGAGAGAGTGGTGAAGAAGAGGGTTATCCAGAAGGTAAAGGTGACCAACAAAAGGAAGACGAGGTTTGGGACTTGGTGGATTGGGAAGGTGTCGAAGAGCTTTTGATTTAGCTGTTGGTGTTGGGCGCAAGTGTAAAAACAGAGCAATAAGCAATAGAGTGATTGCAAGTTCCACCAACATGGTGTTGCTTCTTTGAAGTGTATGTGTATTGGTGTAGTTAACTTGTTGAGTCAACTAATAAGTAGAAACAACAGTTGTTACTCTGAGGAGTTTAGGCCAAATAGGATTTATGTTTTGGCTGAGAGAAAAGCTTTCCTATTATTCCCTTTTATAAGCCACATGTTGGACTAGATTTTCTATTGCTCCCACCAATTTTCTATATGGCTGCTCATGTACAGCTTACAAGTCAACTGTGAAAGGATTAAATTGTCACTATTTTTTCTTAAAGGTTAAAAGATACTTTGAATTTTCTCATGAATCAAAATAGGCGTCAAGCAAAATATTTGTGCATTTGAACAAATCACGTGTCATTGATAATTGTATTAAAAGAAAAATTACAATATTTAAAAATTTATCATTCATTTTGAAATGATTTTTTTTTAAATAAGTCACCCATTATTGATACCGCTTCTAATATTATGATTATTGATACCGCTTCTAATATTATGACTAAGATAGTAAATTATAAAAAAATTAAAATTAAATAAATAATTGAAATAATATTTATTTTTAAATGATATCCAGGTATCACCTACTAGGCTACTACTACTACTGCTTTTCTAGTCCAACAGAGAGATGGCGCTGCATTTTTTCTAAAATACTTTTCCAGTCAAATACATTGGTACCTTTGGGACACGCAAGACTATTTGGCTGCGATAAGAAGGAACATCGCATCCAAACATAAGTTCTATTTAACTTTTTGGTGTTTCTTCTTCCGCATAATATTTTTAAGTATATAAAAATACTGGTTTGAATTGATTAATTTCAACTAAATTTAGAATTTTTTAAAAAAATTTAAGAGTAAGAAAAGAAGTTTTTTTAACTTTTTTGAGCGTAGTTCAAGTATTTTTCATGCAATAGCGGAGCTTGAACAAAAATCTTGAGTACCAAATTTTTAAAATTTTAATTGATAAATTAAACGTAATATTTTATTGTATATTAAAATTTTAAATTGTAAATTTGTAATGGGAACACGCAAAATTTGCAAACACAATTGAGAGGAACGAGGAATTAGACTGATAAGTTGCACAAATTTAGAATAAATAGAGTTGAGAAGAACAAATTTTAATTCATTATTTTGGAGAGGAAAACTTTGACTGCTAGTTTGAACGAATTTCTACTATTTTTCTCATTATTTTCTAATCAAATCGATAAAAAAAACATGTTGATTTGGTTCGATTTAATCAGATAGACATTTTTAAAAATTAAGATTTTTATTTTATATAATCCAATTGTTTATACTATTAAAATAATTGCATAAAGTTATTGTAATACTAATATTATAAAGTTATCTTAAAGTAGCAAGTTTGAAAATATAAGCAATAATATTGGAAATTAACATTATGAAAGACCATTGATCCATTAAATTTGAAACATATGAAATAGTAATAAAACATATTAAACTGATAAAAAAAAGTATTAAAATTTATACCTGCGGTTTGGTTTACTTTGATTCGAATTTGTAAAAGGAATTTGAAAATTGATCCGATTTGAGCAATTTTCACCAAAGGTGATCTAAACACATCTAATAATACTCGATTTGTGATTTTTTTTTTATCAAATTATGAGGTGAACACCCCTAATTATTTAGCCAAACCTGAAATGTGATCCTACAATTTTTTTTTTTTGTTATGAGAATTTTAGGGTGAAAGGATGGTGCTCCGGTCTTTAGTAGACATGGCTATCTTAATGTTTTTGGAGGCTATGTTCGAATCTAAAAATTGGCCTCCTAAAATCACAAAACCATAACATCAAGATTCAAGATTCTAACATTTGATGGTGGGTGGTGGCATCTGGTAGGCTGCAATCACTGTCACAGACTCAGTGGTGGGAGATTGGCTATTTATTCCAAGCATATGGTGCAAATATAAAATTTTAGAGTGTTCAATGTACAAAATTAATGATATCAATGTAATTTTTCAAATGTTATAGTATATTATAAAAAAACAAATTAGGTCCCTTCCTAATTGGGAGCCCTATGCCAGGATTCTTGTTGCATAGGCTGATCGATGACCTTGATAGTAGGGAATACTTTCGAGTTCAAAGAACACTTACGAATGAATTTACATATACTTTTGGGCACCAGCCAAATTCAAACCTGAAAAGACCAAAATATGTGTAATTTATAATTTAAGAGACTAAAATAAAACAAAAGCAATTTAAGAAACAAAATATCTAATTATCTGTAATTTAATAGATCAAAAGGAAACAAAAAAAAATTTAAGAAATCAAAATGAAATCTAAAAATACTATATGATTTAGCCAAAAACTATTACTAACTTCTAGTTTTTTCAGCCAATATGGAGCTCTTATTGTAAAACATAACATGAAAAACATATAGGTAAACCTAAAATTAAAATAAAAATCAAATTTTGTTAGGAATTTATATCATTATAAATATAACATGAAAATTAAGATGAAAGTCGGAAGTTTGAAGGTATTGAGTTGTGACAATAGTATTTGTGGTGTATCAATTCTAAATTGAAATCTAACCTCTCAAAATTATTATAAGAAAGAAAGAAACCTTAGAGATGACTAAAGAGTGAAGATCGATTAATTATCCCGTATGCAAAATTATTACTGTAATGAAGTGAGTTATAAGTGTTGGGGCTACAAAGGATGTCCTTTGTAGTGGACCGCAGCCACATTTCCTTGTTGATTAAATTATTTTGCTTTCTTAGTGAAGATGAATGGGTCGTTACAAAAATATAAATAACAATAATAATTCAACAAAGAGGCACAAAATTATAGATTTTGTAAACGGTTACAGCAACACTTCTTTCGTGACAAAAACAAAAATATAAAAATTACAATCATAGTATCAAGAGAGACAAATTGAGATGATATATATAAATATGCCTTCAAGCCCGTGTCCCATCACTTGCACACATTGTGGGCTCTCAATGATACCTTATTGAAAATGATTATTTTAGTTTATAAAAGGACATTGGCGAATTAAGTGTTTGAATGTATGTTTTAGGAGGAAAGGAGTTTAGCTGCAACACCAGGTCTTGCAAGTGGAACACAAACAAGATTATGTGCTCTTGGAACAGTGAGACCAGGTCTTTCATCCATGCTAACCTTAGCATCAGCACCTTTCAATATTTGTCCATTTGGTCCTGCTACCTGTAATTCAAAGCACTGAAGTACAGATGAAAGAAGTGTAGCCATTCCAGCAGTAGCCAAATTGACACCAGGACACATTCTCCTTCCAGACCCAAATGGTAGAAGTTGGAAATGTTGACCCCTAAGATCAATTGAACCTGCATCACCTTCACCTACATTTTCCAAGAACCTCTCGGGACGGAATTCCAATGGTCTATCCCAGTATTTTGGATCTCTTCCAACTGCCCAAACATTGAAAAGTATGAGTGCTCCTTCTGGGATTACATACCCATTAATCTCACACTCTTCTGTACATTTTCTTTTCACAACAGGTAGTGGTGGGTGCATGCGGAATGTCTCTTTCACGATGGCTCTAATGTAAGGAAGATTTTGAATATCTGATTCGTCGACTAGTCTATCTTTTCCTACAATAGAGTCAACCTCCTCTCGAGCTTTCTTCATCACCCTTGGGTTGTTTATCAGCTCTGATAAACACCAATCTGTTGCCACAGCGGTCGAGTCTGTTCCTGCAGAGAAGAAATCCTGTACACAAAGGAATTTTATTTACCATATATTTCATAAAGACAGTGTTATCATCTAGAATCTTAATGTTTAAACATGCTTTTACTCTATACAAATATGTCATTTTTTAATTTAGTTCCTACAAAACTAAACTTTTGGCTTTGGGTTATTTTTATTTTGTTTTAAGTTTTTATAAAATTTATTTTTATGAAAATTAAACTTTGCAATACGGAAAATATTTGATTTTAATCGATTTAAATAAAAACTAAAATGATATATTTAGTTGTACTAAACATATATCTAAAGTATGGAAGAAAGGAATTAGAATTGAAGAAAAGAAAGTTACCACAACAAGACCCTTGATTTGTTCCTTGGTAATTTTGATCTCCATGGTTTCATCCTCAGCAAAATCAAGCAAAGTATCAAGAAAAACAACACTCTGCTCACCCTCTTCAAGTTCTCCATTTCTCTCCTTTCTTCTTCTCCTAACATCTTGTCTTTTCTTGATGACCTTTTCAATGACAGGGTCAAACCTGTTAAAAATTTCCTCAATCCTCTTCTCATATTTCCCAACCTTAAGCTTCTTCAAAGGCCAAATGAAGTCAGTAAGACTATACTCCCCAAAAATCTTAAGAACATCACGAGCAATATCTCTAATCTCTTCAGCCTCACCCAACATCATCCTAGAAATAGTGCTATTTGTCCATTTCAAAAGTTCCTCTGTCACATTAAGTGGCTCTTGAGTTTTAGCACTTTTAGCCATAACATTAAGAACCTTACGAATTTCTTGGCTCCTCAAAGGTCTCAACTTGTTGACAGTGGTAGCATTAAGAAGATCATTCATGATAAGCTTCCTAATAAATTTCCAGTAAGGTGCAAAAGGAACCATAGCAACAGAGTTGTCATAAGTCAAACGTCTTATGGCAGAGGTTTGAAACCTTGTGTTGAAGGAAACAGCTTCATGTGTTTGAAGAAAGAGTTTAAACAAGTCAGGGGTGGAGGCAACAACAGTAGGCATGGAACCAAAATAAAGAGAGTATAAAGGGCCATAACGTTCTCCTAAACGAATGAGAGATTGGTGAAGAAGAGGGTGATCTAAAAGGTGAAGGTGACCAACAAATGGAAGACGAGGTTTTGGACTTGGTGGATTGGGAAGGTGTCGAAGAGCTTTTGATTTAGCTGTTGGTGTTGGTCGGAAGTGTATGAATAGAGCAATTAGCACTAAAGTAACTGCAATTTCCACCAACATGGTGTATAGCTTTGTTTAGTTTTCTGCTAAAATTAGAAAGAAAGTTTAGGGAAATAAGAGGAACAACTCAACAACAGTAGTGTTCTGCTGCTGAGATGAAGAAAAAGGGAGAATTGGGTGTGTTGCCTGGAATCTACCTTTGCAACACTTCCTTTTTATAAGCTCACAACCGCCTAATTCTTTAATATTTTATTCTTCCTCGTGTTTACAAATTTTCTATCTATGACATGTTCAAAATATCAATGCCGTCCTTAATTTTAATTTTATTAAATGTTTTATTTTTTTTTAATTTGATATTTTATTTTTATTTTAAATGACAATTTAATCTTTTATGTTCTGAAATATCAACAATGTTATTTTTTTTTTGTTATAAAAAATTCATTAAAATTTTAATATAATAAAAATTTATCAAAATTTTAATATAATGAAAAATTCATCAAATTCATAATTTAAATCTTTAAATAAACTCATATTTTCATTCTTTATTTGATGAATTTGATATTGTTGGAGATGAAAATATGAGTTTATTTGAATATTTGAGTTATGCATTTGAT
>JBBPBP010009779.1:13969538-13990119 GCA_037974735.1 Cicer chorassanicum | reverse complement strand
AGGAGAGAAAAAAAAAAAAAAAGAAGACAATAACATGATGATGCATCATGGCCATTGGCCACAGCGGTAAAAGAAATTTGTGTAACTACATTGCAGAATTTGAACAATTCCCACGTAAATACAAGATCAAATACATGTTTTTTAAAAACGTTTTTTCTAATAATAATAATAAAAAGTAATTTTATTTTTTTATTGATATCTAAAAATATGTTTTTATTTTTATATACGTCTAAATATTTTTCATTTAGTTTTATGACTATAGAATACTAACTCGCATAATTCAACCTGTCATTTTGACATCCCATGTATGCTCAGTTTTACGAGCACTTTCTTCTTTTTGCTGGTACAACGAACACTTTCTCTTTATAAAACCAACAAAATTTCGTGTTTTACTTGTTACTGTATTAAATAAAAAAAATTAATTCATATAATCAATTATGATTATTATATAATTGGATATGTTTGATTTTAATTATAATTATTACGAAAGTCATTCTCCTAATTTTTTATACTAATAATTATAATTACACTTTTAGTATGTATCTAAAATAATAAACATTAAAGTATTAAAATAATAATATTTTTATAAAATATTTTTAAGGTTTATGTGAAACAATCAAAATATAATATTTATAAAAAAATCAAGTAAAACATTTATACATATAAACTCTCACTTATCTATTAAACTATTTAGTTAATATAGATATAATTTTTGCTTTTGTTTTAGAAAAAATGACAAATTTTATTATAATTAATTCACACAACTGAGAGGTCCTGAGTTTAAACCTGAGATAAAACGTCCAACTTAACAATATCGACATTTGTCATTTGACTTAAAACTTAAAGACAATATTGATATAAAATTTTAACGTATGAAGAATCAACTTTATTGAACATAAAATATTATCTAAATTTACAAATACTTAATAAGTAATAAATATTTATCTCCTATATGATTTATATTATAAGTTAAAATTAGTATATTGTAATTTTCTTAAAAAAATTTAACGACATAAAATTTGATTTATTCACAAAAAAATATAATATTGTCTAAAACACAATATATGTTAAGAGTAGAAAACTAATATACTGAATCACAAGATACCTCTTGCCACTCTCACAGAAGCATTTCAAAATCAGGACAATTAATTAAGAAAAATTATACTAAACACACCAAACTCGTCATTCTAACACCAATTCCTCTTCCATCTAAATAGTTTTCTCCTCCACCTAGTACCACCCACCCACCCCGTGTCTAAACATATGAGCCATGTATACCTCCCTTATAAACAACCGAACTAACTATATAGTCTACTAAAGCACTCACTAAGAACACCTTCCTCTAACCAAGGTTCAATCCAAAATCGGATCTCGATCCCATTGTCAAGCACCCTATGCATATTTGGACCAAACAAATTACCATCCTCATTCTCGACCCCTCCTTAAATAGAACAACATTATCGTTTGTACACCGGATACCAACCCCTATTTATTGGCCTAAATTTTAAATCACATACCCTCTCTTTCAATCCTCACCCTCCAACATTATTTATCCAACAAATGAATATTACAAGGTTTACGTTTCTAACACCTAATCCTCCTTTTTCTTCAAATGTGTCATCTAAAAGATGTTCGAGATACATATAACTAATCAAATACATATTTATTTTTTAGCTAATTAATTCATGAAATGCCATATTTTAATTAAATACTAGTGACAAATATTTGTCCGATGTATATTTTATACAGTTAATATAATTATTGTATTATAATAGTGTTTTTCTAAATTTTATCTAGAAGACATTTAAGAGATATAATAATATTAAAAAACATATTTCTATTTTAACTAATTAATTTCTGAAAGATTATTTTTTTAAATTTTTATCTAGAAAATAATCAAGAAATACACAACAAATAAGATATATTTTTTTTAACTAATTGATTCATGGTATATTGAAGAGACACACAAATAATGTATTGACGATCTAAAAGAAAAGAAAATAATGTATAAATATGTACTCCTTATGTTCAAATTAAATGATATAATTAGGATTAATATTTCTTTATTTCAAAGTAAATTAGGCATTAAAAATGTTTTTTAAAAAAACAAGCAATAGTCTAGAATCAATTAAATTGTATTAAACAAAAAACTATCGAATCATAATGCAAAAGTGAGATAAATGAAAAGAACACTCAAAATTTAGATCCTTTCTAGGAAATGTTGTACACAAGGAAGATAGAGAAAATATTATTTGTATACTCTTTAAAGAAAAGCTATTTCTGTAGCATTATATTTTGTAATCTGACCTAGTAGTAGTTGTTGGTTCTCTAGAACTTGACTGTAGAGCTTGACTATACTAAGCTATAAGCTTGAGTAAGTGTCTGTGTCTCGAGAGTTTGACTGTACTAACCTAGTATTAGTAGATTGAGAAAGATTTTTAGTGAAAAATCCTTCAAGCTGAAAGGACTGAATGTAGTTACCGATTGAGTAGTGAATCAGGATAAATTTGTGTCTTTCTTCTTTCCCTTTAACTTATTTTATTGACGTTATCTTAAAACGTAGTTTTAAAAATCACACTCAAACTATTTTAAACTTAAAAGAAATTTGCAAGAAAACTTTTAAATTGAAAAAAGTTTTAAACACAATCAAAACCTCAATTTCTTGTGTTAACTACATATTTTTCATTATCTCCACTTCTTCAAATGAGGGGCATACTTGCCAAGACACTCTGATGCTAAAGTAAAATAGGATATAAGCAAGTAATAAGTGATATATGAATGATTTTATGAGTGATCATACATGGGAGGCGAAACAACTATTTATGTGGTTCTAAAATCCTATGTGCTTCAGTTTGTTGTTATTTTTTCTCATGTGACAGTTGTGGACATCTCAAACTGTTGGTTATGTGTCCTCGTATCAGAAGGCCGAGATAAGGGAAATGGGTACTCGACTCAAATGAGTGCCGCTATATGCATAACAGTCAACACATATTGGCCCTTCTAGAATTCTTATTGTCTAGTCTCTCTAACGTGGACTTTCATGTTGTTCTTGATGAAAGTGATCCTCGGGTTTGGTTTTTTGCGCCCGCATGTTACATTATCCATCTGTAAAAGAAATTGTTTAAAAAATATCCTTGCATTAATTTATTAATATTGTGGGAGATGGCTATAATGATTGTGAATACATTAGTAATTTAACTACCACCCTTAACACTCGGTCTAGCCTTAAATATTAATAATTTTGTGTCAACGAAAATTAATGCGTCAAATTCAAAATTTGAAATAAATACATCAATTTTTGTTGATATAAAGTTGATTATGTTTTAGGCTAAAGGAGTAAGTGTTAAAGTATGTAATTTTACTTACCATTGAAGCTTATTTGCAATTAGTGAAGTAATACTACTCTATTCGAAATGAATTATAGTATAAGTAAAAATAGTCAAATTGTACGTATTAAAAAAATGTTATTGATATTTTTAAATTTTAGCTCAACTGACAAATGCCGATATTGTTAGATTGGACGTCTTGTTCTAGTTTCGAACTCGGGACCTCACAGTTGTGTGAGTTAATTACGATAAAAATTTATCATATCTTTTAAGAAAAACAATATTATTGATCACATTTAATTTATGTAATTCAAGTAAAAAATTAAATTTATTGTCTAAATTATGTTAATGTAATGACTAATAAAGTAGATATTAAAAATAAACTTAATTGCACTTTTGATCTCCTATTTTTACATATTCACAAATAGTTCCCATATTTTAAAAGCAAACTTTTTTATCCACCTATTTTCACATTTGTTGTTTTGGTCCAAACATATAATTTTGACCATTAAAATGATGATTTTTAGTCCAAAAAATAGTGTCTTTTGCACTTAAAAGTATATTTTCTCTTCAAATTTACAATTGGTACTATGAATCACCATTTTTATTTTACCAAAAATTACTATTTGATAGATCAATATTATAATTTCAGATCAAAATTGGAAATAATTTAAAAATTAAAGACAAAAAAATTTGATTTTAAAATAAGAGAACTTTTTTTTAATATAGTAAAACACGAAATTAAAAGTTAAATAAAACCTTAAAAATACAAAAAAATCGCAGTACACCATCCGTTCTAGACCTTTGGTTTCTTTAGTAATTTACTTTTGTCTCAAAATTTTGATTTTTTAAGAAAATCAACATACAATGTTTTTCTTTTGTGTTATTAAAAATATAAAAACATATATTAAATGAATTTTATTTTTAGTTATCGAATAAAAAATAAAAAGATTAATCTTTTTAAATTTATTATTTCTTAATATATATATATATATATATATAATATTAAAAGAATTGAGAGATGAGTAATATTAAATATGGTGTAGTTTTACATTTTTTAATGGGAAATTTTATTACAAAAAATGTGAATTTTATTAGATTTCAGAGGGAATATCTCATTCAACTGTTGAATAAACTCGGTCAAGAAAATGCGGCCAACGACTTTTCGACGATCTTCAAGGAAAGAATTAATATCAATTAATTCTATTTATGTCCGTCGTGCACGAACCGTCAAGGCGATTGGGCTGCGGGTTGCCAATATTGACGTCTTTTGTAAAAAAAAAAAAACAAAAATCAAAATCACGACATGGTACTAAAATTTCCACTTAAAATGAATTCTGCCGCACGTGACGTGAGTGAGATGAAAGTATCTGGCTCCTAGGTAGGTAATCCTCCTACTAGTTAAAGTAGATATCGATTGATGTATTATTGATTATTTGGTGAAAAAAATATTAATCTTCAATCAAATGTTTTAATTTGAAAATTTGATCCACCTGTATTTATATTTAAGTCAGAGAATATTATAGAGATATAATTTTGTCATTATCTGGCTATTAAACTTTTTCTATCGTTTGAATAATTTTTTTTCATTAATAATAATAATAATAATAATACTTTTTAACTTACTCTTTTTTATTAGTTGAAATTTATATAAATACCATTAAATGGAATAGGACTATATAATTTTGTGGAATCTAGATAAATTTCAACTCCTAAAAAAAATATATTAGAAAGTGTATTGGTAACGTTTTTTTTACTATAAACAATAATTAAGAAAAATTTATTTCTAACTAAAAAATATATTAAATTACACGTTATATTATTGTTATTTTTTTAAACGTATTCTTTACAACCGTTGTTGTGATATAAACATGATTGTGTCCGGAAACAATGGAAAAAAATTGTTTAGCGTATGTAATTTTTTAAAAATAAATAAAAAATCACCTTATCAGAACATTAAACTTTTAATCAAGTTTTACAATAATAAATTTAACTAAAATTATAGAATCGATAGATATTTTGGACAAAATTATAAGAAGTACTGTCACAAATTAATAATACTCATTTAAAATAAAGTACATCAATGAGATATTATATGGTCAAACAAAATTGGTAGGTGGCAAATAAGAAAGAAGAAGAAAAAGTAAAATAGCTAGCTAACACCTTCAGTGAGCCATCTTCACTCATCAAGTCCTCAGTCCTTAGTCCTCACCTACTCAAAATTTCACCTACTCCCCACTCACCCAACAACATCACTTACCTCTACTGTGTCTGATCCTAATATATCGCCGCCTCTATGATGTCTAACAACAAAACAACATAGTTCATTATTTTTTCTCTGACATACTATTAGATTGATTGTTTCTTAGGAGAGAAGTCACTATAAAGACTCCGTACTATAGTTTAATTTCTTCATATCCATTTCCACCAAAACACAAGACAGAGTCAAAGTTGACCCTTAAACGAAAAAGAAGAAAAGAGGAATGGATTTCAGTAGCAACGGTTCTCAAGAAAATGAACTGTACCGTGCTCAAATCCATTTATACAAACATGTATACAACTTTGTAAGCTCCATGGCACTCAAATCTGTCATGGAACTAGGCATAGCAGATGTAATCGACAACCATGGAAAACCCATGACTCTTAACGAATTAGCCACATCTTTGAAACTCCACCCTTCTAAAGTTAACATCCTCCATCGTTTCTTACGCCTTTTAACATACAATGGTTTCTTTGTTAAAACAACAGTGAAAGCCAAAGAAGGTGAAGAAGGAGAAATAGCATATTCTCTCACACCTCCTTCAAAGCTTCTTGTGAGTGGAAAATCAACATGTTTAGCACCAATTGTTAAAGGAGCGCTTCATCCAAGTTCTCTTGACATGTGGAGTGCTTCGAAGCAATGGTTCAATGAGGATAAGGAACAAACCCTGTTTGAGAGCGCAACAGGGGAGAACTTTTGGGACTTTCTTAACAAACAATCTGATACTTTGAGTATGTTTCAAGATGCTATGGCATCTGATTCTAGAATGTTTGAGCTTGCTCTTCAAGAGAACAAGCAAGTGTTTGAGGGTTTGGAGTCTCTTGTTGATGTTGGAGGTGGAACTGGTGGTGTCACAAAACTTATCAATAAAGCTTTTCCTCACCTTAAATGCACTGTTTTTGATCAACCGCAGGTTGTCGGTAACTTAACTGGAACTGAAAATTTGAACTTTGTTGGTGGAGATATGTTCAACTCTATTCCTCCTGCAGATGCTGTTTTACTCAAGGTATGTTTGCTCATCAATTTTTATTTTTTTTAATTGTCAATATTAATAATCTCAGAATGGTTGCTGTCAGTATCTCTGATTGCAGTGTAATCGGTCACTTTTAGACGGTAGGATCGAGATGGAACAATTAAAATTTCAAACACAAATTTTTAGTTTTAAAATAATTTAAATCCGAACTTGAAATTTAAATTGTTCAATCCTAATCAGACGATTTAGATGTGCTGACTGCAGTGCTGATGACACCAAATATAAACTCAATTAGGGACAAATTAAGTTGGGATAGAATACTAAAATTGTCCCTACCTAAATGAGATAAATATACAAATACAAGAAAACTATGATTGATCATGTAGTTTGATCTATTCAGCCTATTTCTTTGACTGCATAGTGATTGTGGTAGTTCTTCTATTAGGCAATGTTTAGAGTTACATAATAGAAAATTATGTTTAAATTCTTGTTACACTTTATTACCTTTATCATGAAAACTAAAGCATACTAAATAAGCTGCATATTTTTGTATCAACCAAATAGCTAAACTAAATCTCAATTGTTTTCCTTATAGTGGGTTCTACACGATTGGAATGATGAACAATCTTTGAAGATATTGAAGAACAGTAAAGAAGCTATTTCTGGCAAAGGGAAAGATGGAAAAGTGATTATCATCGACATATCAATTGACGAAACAAGTGATGATCGTGAATTAACTGGGTTGCAATTGGACTATGATTTGGTAATGCTGACAATGTTTCTTGGAAAAGAAAGAGAGAAGAAAGAATGGGAGAAACTTATTTACGAGGCTGGTTTCAGTAGTTACAAAATTAGATCCATAAGTGGCTTTAAGTCCCTCATTGAAGTTTTTCCTTAATTTTAACTTAAAGCAGCTTGGGTCAAGTTATGCCTCATATTTAATAAGTTTCTACTTGAGAGTCAAATTAATAGTCTTTTTTTTTTTTGGGATTGTATTAGTGTTTATTGATTCCTATAAGAAACAAATTTCCCAAACTTGTTTTTGGTGTAGAGATCATTGTTCCTATTGGAAAAGTAGTTGTGTTCCCTTTTGCTACTTATGACAAGTTAAATGAAGTGATTCTTATTTAAATCATATTTAAGAGGGAAATGCAGAAAAGTGATTGTTTACTCACTTTATTATTTTGAATAATACAAGAGGGTAATATATAGACGAATTTATGATCCTAATAATTAATTTTAGGCCTAAGGACAAGGAGGAGATATTGTCCCCATTAAGACTATATTTAATAAAAGAAATAACATACAATTATAGCTGTACAAATCAACTAATTAAATACAAATCCAAATCATATCAAATCTGAATGATTCCCATAGTTATCTACACCTGGATGATAGATATCTATCATTCCTAGATTGGTTATGAGATGTTCATATGTGTGCCTTGGAAGAGCTTTGGTTAATATATTTGCAGTTTGGTGGTATAATGGTTACGTGATGGACCTTAATGGTACGTGGTATATTTGATTTGTTTATAAAAACATCAATCAATTTTGTTTACTCATTTATATTATAAGGTTGAAAAGAATCTAGGATCAGACACAATAGAGGTAAATGATGTTGTTATGTGAGGGGGGAGTAGATGAAATTTTGGGTAGGTGAGGACTGAGGACTTGATGAGTGAAGATGGCTCAGTGAAGGTGTTAGCTAGCTATTTTACTTTTTCTTGTTCTCTTATTTGCCACCTACCAATTTTGTTTGACCATATAATATCTCATTGATGTACTTATATTAAATGAGTACTATTAAGTTGTGACAGTACTTCTACTTCTTATAATTTTGTCCAAAAAATCTATCGATTATATAATTTTAATTAATTTTATTATTGTAATACTTGATTTTTATTTATTTTTTAAAAATTTTAAATATGCTAAACAATTTTTTTCCATTGTTTTCATACCAATCATATTTATTACTCAATTAAATAGACAATATTTCAGAAATTTTTCTATTTAAATTATATCACAACAAAGACTAGTCTATAGTGACCGCCTACTTATCATGTACACTATGAGTTATTGACAAAGGTGTGTGTTCACTTTCAAAAAAAATTACAAAAACAATCTTTGTCAAGAATACACCTTTGTTCAAATGTTAAAAAAGTTAGATTTTAATAGCAAGCGTTATTTAAATTAATAAATATATTGAATGATTTTCGGTCCACAACACAACTTGCCCAATCTGAGTTTGTGTAGACTTCAATATTTTTATTTGATTTTTTCTTGAAGTAAAGACCTTAACCAAGAGTGCCTTTGAGATATCGTAAGATTTCTTATTGCAACCATATTTGCATATGTGGGATTTGACATATGGCGACTTGTCATACTTACAACAAACCTAATATCTGGTCTAGTGTGTGCCAAATATATTAGTTTTCCCACTAAGCATTGATACCCGTCTTTCTCAGTTGAAATGTTTTCTTCTTTAGATTTGGTTACTTCTACGTGTGTGTTGGTTGCCTTACACCTAAGCATCCCAATCTCTTGCAATAAATCCAAGGTATACATTCTTTGGGACACATAGATTCCATCCCTTGTTCGAGCCAATTCCATTCCTAAGAAGTACTTGAGTTTTCCCTAATATTTGACTTCAAATTCTCTTGAGAATAACCCTTTTAGGTGCTCAATCTGTTAGTTATCATCCTTAGTTATGATAGTGTTATCAACATACACAATAAACAAGGTTATTTTACCTTCTGATGAATGTTTGATAAACATAGTGTGACTTGTTTGACATTGAGTGAACATGTTTTTCTTAACAATTTGGGCAATCTATCAAACCAAGCTCTTGCTGATTGTTTGAGGCCATACAACAATTTTCGGAGGTTGCACACTTTGTTTATGGTGTTGGGTGATTCTAGCCTTGGTGTGATCTACATATATACTTATTTTTCTAGTTCACTAGTCAAGAATGTATTTTTTATGTCCAACTGATGTAGTGTCCAATCTAAGTTTGCAACCAATGATAAAATCGCTCAGACTGAATTGAATTTAGCCACATGAGCAAATGTTTTTTCATAATGCACACCTTATGATTGCGTGAACCCTTATTCAACCAGCCTAGTTTTGTGTCTGTTTATGCCACCATCAACCTTGTATTTGATAGAGAAATTCCATTTACATCCAACTGGTTTCTTCCCCTTTCGTAGAGTATTAATCTCCTATGTTCCAATCTTTGCAAAAGCTTGAGTTTTTTCATTCACTACTTTGGTCCATTTCAGATGTTGGAAGCCTCTTGATTGTTAATTGGTACAGAGGTGCTATCCAAAGATGTTGCAAATGAATTGTATTCCTATGACAACTTTTCATATGAAATATATCTTTCAATAGGGTGGTTAGTGTGAAGTAGCAATGTCAATCACAAGAAAGGGGGGTTTGAATTGTGATTTCACCTTTTTTAAAATCTCCTATTAAAACTTAAAGAATTTAACTCAAGATTAATCTTGGTTATGAAAATAGAAAACATAGAACGTTATTGGTTAGTGAAAAACACACAATTCAATTTGATAATCAAAAGACTAGAAATAAATAGAGATAAGGGAAGAGATATCGTACAAAGATATATCATGGTTCACCCAACCCGGGTTACGTCCAATCCTCACAACCGTGAGATTTTTCACTAAGTGTTTAAAACAGAGAACTTTCTTGATTTTTACACCGCCAGTCCAGATCAACCTTGTTCTATTACAATCTTCGCCTTTCAACCTAGAAAGGATTTTCACAATCACCTTTCAGCCTTGAAAGGATTTTTACAAACACACTCAATCTAACATAAAAGATAGACTTGAGTTACAAATGATGTGTATGATAAAAGTGTTTGGGATCTTGAAACTTCTCAACACTTGTTTGAGATAAATGAAAGACAAACTCAGTAAATAATGATCCAAAGATATAGTGAAGAAAGTTGGAGTTTGCTTGAAGATTTTTTTTGACTTGTTACTTGAACAAGTGTTGGTAGATTTGTAATTTGAACTCTTACCTTCATCTTCCAATTGATCTTCAATTTATAGATGTTAAAAGGCTTTGAATATTCAGTTTAAAATGAATATATCCGTTGGACACATTTCCCAAGTGTCAAATATATTTTAAAGCAATTGAACATGTGTTTATTTGTTGTCTAGAACGTTCTTGACAAAACGGAGAACGTTCTTGCTTTTGGGTCTCATGGAAAACGTGAATGAGTGAGTGAGTTGTCACGTGTCAGTTGACACTGTTTTGAGTCAGGTTTATGCAGATCTTTCTGCAGAATATTGTAAGTACAATGTACTTGTGTCCTTGCTCACAACTCATCAATTTGAAGATCAATCTTGAGGTTGTTTTCCATATTTGGTTATTGATCTCGAGTTCTTGGCTTCACCAATGATTTGACCAGTCTTGATACTGTTTAATATGTGGTTTATACTGTGTAAAATTATATGTTTTAATTCTGTCTTTAAAAGAGAATTAAAATCAGAATGTTCTTTTGTAAAAAACAAGAACATTATTCGTTTCTTGTTTTGTTTGAGTGTTGAACTTTGACAGTTGTTATGTGTCAGTCATTTGTCTCAGAAACATGATGTGCTTTATGCAAAAAGGTGAGCAGCAGTGTCTTTGCTGTCATGGCTGTCCTTTTTCATAGCTCATCAATTTGGAGATTGATCTTGATGTTTTGTTTTGCCTTGGTTGATCCTTTTTGATCAAATCTACCCAAAACAATATTGTGTAGATTATTAACTTCCTCTGTGATGAATATTGATGTTTTGTAGTGTAGATAGATGTACTTTTGTAGTTCAAATCAATCTTAAATTACAACAGATTTTGCTCTTCAAATACTGTGAAAACGGAGAACCCGTTCATTCACAAATAGCTAAATTAAATATCAATTAAATTAAATATCAATTGTTTTATATTATAGTGGCTTCTACACGATTGGAATGAAGAACAATCTTTGAAGAACATTAAAGAAGCTATTTCTAGCAAATGGAAAGATGGAAAATTGATTATCATCGACATATCAATTGATGAAACGAGTTATGACCGTGGATTAGCTGGGTTGCAATTCGACTATTATTTGGGGATGTTGACAATGTTCCGTGAAAAAGAAAGAAAAACTGGGAGAAACTTATTAACGATATAAGTTTGAGGAGCTATAAAATTAACTCCATAAGTGACTTTAACTCTCTCATTGAAGTTTATTCTTGATTTAAATTTGAAGTTGTTAGGGTCAAATTGTGAAACAGATTCAATAAGTTTCTACTTGAGAGTCAAATTAATAGTGTCCAGTGCTTCATGTTAGAAATGAATTTCCCAAACTTGTTTTTTGCGTGGAGATCATTGTTCTTATTGGAAAAATAATTGTTTTTTTTTCCCTTTTGCTACTTAATCAAGGAAAGGAAAATAAGGTCAATAGGTCATGTTAGTTTATAAGAAACAGAGGAAGTTAAATAAACTAAAAACAAATTTGTTTCAGATCGTTACAAAGTAAATAAGCATCCAGAGTGTGATTCTTACTATTTCTTTGAAAATGGGATGCCGATTTCGAAAAGGATAGCCATGAGTGATCTCTCAATAATACAAACGCTGGTTACGAATAAATATGTGAGGAAGTAGGATTATCACGTGTTACTCAAGATTGGCAACGATTCCCTTTTCGTTTTTTTTTTTCCATTGGTCTTAGTACTTAATAGTTAATAAGAGATTTGGTCGCGAGCTGTTGTAGTAACCCTTTATAAGCTGTTAGCAACTTTAATTATGAATCATTTTGGAGTTTTTTTTACAATATTTTAGTAAAATTTAGTAATTTTTTATTTAAATTATTTGTTTAGACATTTTAAAATAAAAATTATTTATTTAATTAATA
The DNA here is from genome assembly GCA_037974735.1 of Cicer chorassanicum. Classification (NCBI taxonomy): domain Eukaryota; kingdom Viridiplantae; phylum Streptophyta; class Magnoliopsida; order Fabales; family Fabaceae; genus Cicer; species Cicer chorassanicum. Next base: position 13,977,662 of record JBBPBP010009779.1, on the reverse strand, counting down.
TAAATAATTTTATATAATATTTCTTTTTTATTGTCAATTAAATCAATTAATTTAATATTTGTTGAGATAATATTAGTTTTAGGTAAGATTTTATTAATTTTAGATTTAAAATATTAGAATATGAGATTTTTTTATTAAGTATAAATTTTTTTAGAGATCTTTTTATTAAATAAAATTTTAATTTTTTTTAGAGATCTAAAATATATAGTTAGTTTAATATCCATGGACCGACTTATTTACGAGCAGAATCAAATTCAAGTAAACATGATAGAAGTAAAATAAACAAGATGAGTAGATTTGATTTTCTTGGAAACAATTGCAGAAGGTTGTACCAATTTAATGTCTAGTTTGAATACTGATAACCTTATTGAGGTTTAGCGTGTGAGTAATCAAAGTTTTCATTATTTAAGTAAATTTGCGCTGTCTACTAATTCGTTGGATTGAATAGACTCGTCTCTGAATTTATGCGGTCGTGGCATTTGATTTACTTCCATTATCAGTTTAATGAAAACATTCACATTTTAAAAAAAATGGCCTAATATTATTTATTCCTTTTTTGGTTTGAAAAAGGGGAGCAACCCGTAGTGGATTCTTTTTTGGAGCGGCAATAAAATAATATTTATATAAATTAAAAAATTATTAATTCTTATAAAATATATAATTATAATAATTAATTAAATTTAAAATATATAAGATTTTTTAGAAATTATAATTATTCTCTATGCAATTTTATATTCTAAAAATGATATTGTCATTGTCATACTATCAAATGCATCATTCTTTATATATATAATCACCAAATTATAATAATATTATTTATATGATTGTATATTTTATTTTTCACAAAATGATATTTTTATTGTCAATATTATCAAATATATCATTCTCTATATATATATATAATCAACAAATCATATTTCATTCTTATGGCAGATAACCATCTTTCAAGGGTTACCGTTGTCATATGCAAAATAAAAATTAGCTTTATATATATTATTGAATATACAGTATAGAAGATTTTATAGAATTTAAAATAAATTTATCTTATTAATAAATATTTTCTTTTTTTACTTTCTTGGAGGAAAAGAGTTCCCATCCCATCAGCTATAAAGTGGATCCGCCACTAGGAGAAACAATCATTCCGCCAATGAAGCCAAAATAAAAAAAGTTTGTAAAAAAATAGAAAATACTTTAAGAAAAACAGAAAAGTAACCGAGAAAGAGATCAATGATAGAAAAATGAACTGGATTCTTTCTTCTTGGTTGATGTTGTGAAAGAGAGAATAAATATGGAGAAATAAGGTAAACAAATTTGTCTTCTTAGTCAAAAGAGAATATATTAAAGAATTATTTAAAATATAAGATGAGCTAAGAATAAAGAGAAAACAAAAATTATACAATTAGATCTAGTATCAGGACTCACTACCACACCCAAAAAAATTATCTAAAAAAATACTATTAGGTTACAAACAAAACCTACACACAACAATTTAAGGATACCCATAATTAAAATATTTTATATCTATTTCAAGTCATTCTCATACTAACAATTTGATCTTTTTAATGATAATATTTACATTAAAAAGGATATTGATGAACGAAAAATCGTTTTATTTCTTACTTTTCAAATCGCCTAAATTGTTGTCAACCAAGTTTATTTATTTATTTTTGAATCACACAACTACACAAAAATAAAACTATATAATTTATTAGCGAGAACAATTGGGTCATTGAAAAACACAATAAATAATAGAGATAAAGATTGAAAATAGTTGAGACATATTATGGACATACTATATTTTTCTTTAATTATAAAAGAAAAATTACTTTATTTAAAGTACTTATACTAAATAGATAATATTATATTTTTAATTATTTACTTTATTTAATTGTAATAATTTAATTATTTATTTTTTAGATTTATTTATTTGTTTTTGTGTTTCCCTTATATCGACCTTTTAAAAAGGACCAGAGATGGACCTTTGAAACGTTTTTTATTTTTTATGAACAATATAACGTAATTGTTTGAAGATGAAGTTTAAATAAATAAAAAAACCAACACAGTTCCAATTACTAACAAAATAAGGGACTCGTATTTGATTGATGGCAGTAATTCGTCGCATCAACCAAGTAGCGAAGAAATCTATAAAAAAAAATATTGCTTGCATTAAGTAGACATTTTTTGCCTTAGCAGTGGTTACGACAATAACGTAATGTCCCTGAGAACAAGTGTTGAGGTGTTTGCTTCATCTACATAACTTCATTATTAGGTTGTCTTGAATTTGGTTTGGAATTAGTTTGAGAGAGGGAAGATGAGTTCCTTTATTTCTTTGCTAAATGGTTAGTTTGTGCAAGGTGGGAGCTGAATAGTTGATTGCCAACATAGTTCAAAACGCCTATATTTTTATTGTCTCAAGATTAATTTTTAAATCGCAAATTGAACCCATCTAGTTTTAAACCACCAATCTAATGGGCATGTTATAACTTCTGACACTAGACCAAAAATACAATTAAATATTATATAGGACAGTCTTGTATAACAAAAAAAAAGATAAAACGGTAATTTTTTGAAATTGCTCCCGAGACTCATTAATAGGAGTGGAAATAGGTTGGACCGAGTTAGAGGTCTGAGCCTAACCTTTCATTAATAGGAGTGGCATGTCATAGGCTTACTTTTTAGGCTTGAGTCTGACTTTGATAAAAGTCTAATATGACATGTTAGCCTACTTAAAAGTCTATTTCATTTTTGAATAAATAATCAAACATATCTTTAAATAGATTAACGAGTTAATATGTCAATGAAATTAAGTTTTATTTTGATATTTAATATCACATTTTTTAAAGAATATGACTTTATATACATAATACTTAAATTATATTTTATAATAATACATTTAAATATGTCAAAAACTAAATGAGGTTAATATGCGTAAATTACTAAAAGTTGAATATATAACAAAAAGATCAAAATTTAATATAATAATTATCATAGTATAAAAATATTATTTATATTTATTTAAATAGGTCAGCCTAATAGGTCTAAAAAGCTTATTATGTGGCCTGTAGTCTGGTTTTTTTAATTAAATGAGTTTTTTTTAGAAGCATTGGCCTTATCTGTTTAAGAAAAAGTCTAGTCTAGCCTGGGCCTAATGTGTAACACTCCAAATTTTATAATAAACTATTTTGTTAATTAAATAGAATATTAGATAATTAATTTGGTGTTAAAATTATTTTGGAATATATGTTGATTAGTTTTATGATTAATTTTCTTTATAAGCGTGTTTTCTATGATGAGCTAATCTTGTACATATTTGACCAAATATGCTATATGAATAATAAATGTTATATTTTATTATTTTATATATTTTTCTAAAAATAATAGTATACTAGTGTAAATATTTTAAAGAATAAGATTTAGGAGATTTTACGTGTATATATGAGTTGGTAATTAATATGATATTTTTTCGTGTATTTGACTAATATTAAATGTATGTGCACTTAATTATATTTAATTATTTCTAAATATATCTTATTTTATAAATAATTATCTTGAGATAGTAGTAATATTATGTTTGATTTTCTTTATTTTTATATACTTATTTTGGAATTGTGATTTTATATATATATTTATTATGATTTAGTAATTAACATAAAATATTTTTGTTATATTTATTTATTTTATAATTTTGCCTATTCTCTGATGATAGTATTATTATAACGTGAGTATTTTGAAAAATAAGTATAATTATAGTGATTAATTTGAATATGAGAGTTTGGGTTGTTAATAATATGTACTTTTTTAAAAGGTTAATTATTTTAATTACTATAATTTATCATATATTTGTTATGAAATATTAGTAATGTTTTGAAAATTTAATAATGTTTAGAAGAGTATTAAAAATGAGATTAAGTAACAATTAATTTTGTTTTAGCAAAATAAAAATAATAGTAGTAAAACATAAAATAAATAAGGAGACCAATGGGCTTGACCCATGTGAACCCTAAAAAAAATAAGAAAGGGAGCTTCAACATCCGCCACAACAACATCCTATCATTTGGCACGGAAAATTTTCTCCGTTCCAAATTTAAGTATGTTGTTTTATTCATTTAGTTAATCAAATAAATATATTTCCTTAGATTTTTAACATTCCAATTTCTCTCTAAAATACCCAACTTCTCCATTTATAAAATTCTTTATTTGTATCGTTCTTCTTCACCGTAACTCCGATTTTAGTGAAACCAACGTCAAAACGACCGTGAGAAAAGTGGCTATATTATCCACTGATTGTTTTTTGATTTATGGTAATTTTTCTTGACTGAATTTCGAATTTAGTTTTTAGAGTAGTTTTTCATAATTTATTTTTGACGTTTACCCATAAACTGTCGAGTTGGATCGATTGAAGGACAAAGAGTCAAAGAATAAAGACCGTTTGCTCGTGGAATCTTATTCGTGTGTAAAAGCATCGAAATAAGGTAAGGAGTGAGCGAGTGTTTGAATTCATGAGTATAATATATTGTGAGATAAACGGGAAAACCGTATTTTCCAACGATTCATTCGAGGCTTGCTACGTACGGCAGTAGCCCTTTGAGGGATAAAATAATTGATGTGCAAATATGGAAATTGTGAGATTAAAATATAGAATAGAAATATTTGTAAGGTGTTGATTGATTTAATTTCTTTAAATGTGTGGTATTTGGTGTTATTGTGATATTGAGTGTCGAATTAACTTTATATATATGTTTGATTATATGAGTCTATATGATATGATAATAAAAAATGGATGTTTGTGATAAGTTTATGTGATGAGGTACGATTGATGATAATGATGCTCTAAATTTGTGATGAGTTATGTAATGATGATGATATGTGATTTATAATAGTGATATAATGAATTCGCGATGAAAATATTGAAGTAACCTCTGATGAAATAATTGTGATTCCAATTTGTGTTTGAGATGACGGTCTTAATGGAGTATCATAGGCCAACGGAGGGAGAAAATAAATATTGAGAATTTGTGAAGTGAAGATTATTTTTTATATCATTTTACATTTTTAAATTAATTTAACCACTAACTTTACCAAACATTCAATTAGTTTAAAAACTAATGGCTAATTTTTACTAAACAGAGCTTTAATATTTGCACAAATCAACTAAGTTATGAATCAAAGGGACCCTTTTTAATAAACAGAGTCTTAATATTGCATAAATCGGCTATCATATCTGCCCCAAGAAAGCGACAATGACAACTTTGTGTGTTGGCCACTCCATCAGTGTTCAGTTTGAAATCTAATGTTTGTGTTGGTGTTTTTATGTTTTTTTGGGATATGTTTCTTTTCTTGTGTTTTATTGTTACTTTTCTGTTGTTTAAGTTTGTACCTCATGTGTAATGTGTTTGTTGGAATGTCTAAGAATGATTAATTTTATCGAAACCATATTTTGAGTAAAATATTTATGAAAACTATCATTAAATTCAACATTCTCTCAATCTTACGTATGACTTATGAATTGAATGGTCACATTAGAGACCACTTATAGTCCATATGAGTGAATACCAGAAATGATTGAGAAATTGAGAGAGGAGAAATGAGATCGAGAAATTGTTAGTTTGGGAGTGATAAAGCTATAGGTGTAGCATTCGAGGATCTATTTGTTTACCAGAAGCGTTGAAGTTTTACAATTTTCATCTTTGTCGGAAACTTTGTTCTAGAAAAATGCATAAGTTTTCTTATGTTTAAAGATCATATCACTCCTAAAAAAAATACACATATTAATTACACAACACTAACTTAGTAACATAAAAAAAATTGAATCACAAACACATTCAGACAAACCGTTTATAATTCTCAAAGTTACAACTTACATTCACAAAGTAAAAGAGTTCACAAATTTACAATTACACATGCACACTACAATAATAAGAAAAACAGTTCACAATCACAAAGTCACAATTCACATACTAAAGTTCACAATTTCAATTCTCACACTAAAATCGTTCACAATGTCACAAATACAATTCACACACTACTACTAGTTCACAATCTTAAACTAAAACAATTCACAACTAATAAATAATAGAAGAAGAAAAGAGTAACTGAGTAAGAACTTGAAAAATATAAGAAGAAATTTTAGATAGTCTGAGGCTGCAAAACGAGATGAAGAGGATGAGAGAGACGGGCAGGCAACGACACTGGTCGTAGAGGAGGGAGATCATAGAATGAAAATGTCAGATGTGATAAAAATATTCAAAGTGAGAAATTGATGTTGTGGGGAAGCAGTAGAGAACAGGTTGAAAGGGAGAAACGAGCGTCGCATGGAAGACGAGAGAGGGCTGAGAGGGAGAGACAAGCGAGAGTTGCATCATGTGGAGGCCAATCGACGGCCGCGAACGAGAGGGCTAAGAAGGAGAGACGTAGAGAGTCAGGGAGAGCAGAGAAAAGAAGAGTCGAAGAGAAGAGAGGGAGAGATGGGGATGCAATGGTGAATAGGTTTCTTTATACCCTAAAAGTTTGAGAGATATTTTATTAACTTACCACTATTATTTTAATAACCTATCATTATTATTTATAAACAAAATGTAGGATGTTGTGGTCTCCACGACTCCTTAAAAGGTTCGCAATTGAACGTGTGGTCTCTGTTGTCAATTTGACTGTACTATTCTTATATTAACATAGGTTTATTATGTAAAAAATTATATAAAACAACGGTCCGCAAGTTTTCTTTTACTAAAGAACGATAATTATTCATTCAAATTGATAGAAATTATATCGATCAAGAACATTACAATTCAAAATCGTTAAAAACGAAAATGATGAATCTACAAACAAACTCACAACACTCATGTTAATAGCATAAAACGACATAATGTCTCCAAATGTGACAAAGCCTTCAAATATGGCAACATTGAGGTGTTTAGAATATTTATGCCTTTAGAGTTGTAAACTTGATGGCACTAAAATCATTGATTTAATTTTTACTTAATCGAAGTTAATTTCTTGATGTGAACCAAAAAACAACACAGCAAAATGGGAAATCAAATTGTTGCACCAAGAAGACGAACAAACACAACGCCACACTAAGCAACGAAACCACAAAAAAACTAAATATATATAAAAATAACTTAGTTGAATAAAACATAATTAAAAAAATAGTGATTTTGGAGCAAAAATTGGTCTTAAATCACTCCTTTGTGGTGAAAAATGAAAAATTGATCAAATGGGCCGCAAGCTATGTGCAATTTTGATTTTGCTTAGAGCGACCTCTTAAAGAAATAATATAGTGTACACGTGCTCAATTTTCTCTACATAGAGTTGAATCTTCTCAATATAAACTTTGTTGCGACCTAAAATTTCAAGTGTTTCTCGAATTCAATGGAGTCGCCACCAAAATTTATTTTAAAATAGAGAAAATATTGGGAAATCCTTAAAAAAAATGGTCTTTGAAACCAAATTTTGAGTTCGGGAGTCGATTATGCGTAGGGAAGGTATTAGCACCATACGACATCCGTTAAAATACGGTTACTCATAATTAATTGTGCAAAACTAATATTAACTTAAATATATTTATTTCTCTTTATTATTAAATATGATTGTAAATAGTTTTTTTATAAATGTGATTTTTTTTAGATAAAAGTATGTTTAAAAAGAGAGGAAAAAAAAAGTTTTGATTATTGTGTTTGACAACAGTGTGATCTTGCTCCTACATATCTCCCGATGCGATGGAGAAATCAAAGCTAGGTAGTTCTTGGTTAGAAAATGCGAATGCATTGATTGTTTTTTAAAGAAAATTTGTTTTGTTATAAAAAAATATTTTGACAAAAAAGATGAGTTTGTTTGACTTGAGTAATTATTTACAAAAGATGTCACATCTAATTTAATCCTCTTAAAAATATTTTATTATTTTTTATTTTAAAATTGAGTTTTAAAACCACCAAGTAGTACAACTTGTGTCTCAACAACTCAAAAATTAAAAAAAGGATCACATGTAATTAATCAAGTTTAAAAAAAGGTTGATTTTATATTTATTTATTTATAAAAATAAGAGTTACAATTATCAAATTGTATAAATTGTGTTCTACTACTCATGGGTTAAAGGATGTCATTTCTAATTAACCTTTAGTACTAATT
>JBBPBP010009779.1:13877148-13916077 GCA_037974735.1 Cicer chorassanicum | reverse complement strand
TCTATTAAAAAACTATGGGTGCATTTTTTTTCTCCAGATTTTTTAATGAAAAAATCTATTTTTTAAGCCAAAAATCATCCTAGGAGTTGAATAGTGTTTGTTTTAAATTTTTTTAGACTAAATACCCCTTAACTTAATTTCAGTTAACGATTTAGTCTTTTATCTTTTTTTTCTTTCTCGATTTGATCCTTTATGTTTTTAAATAATTTCAACGTTACCCTTTAAGTGAGGTTTCATTAAGAAAAAGTTAAAAAAAATTCTCATCCATGTTCAGAAAAAGTTATCCTTTATATTTTGAAAATATTTCAGAAAAATATTCAAATTTTATTCTACGTTTGATAGTATGATTGATTCGTTAAAACTGAATCTATTGGTATTTATACTCCATAAAAATCACTTCAGATCAGTGGCAATCGTTCCTAGAGGTTTGATGAACATATGCAATGATTTGAGGGATTTTTTAACTTTTTCTTAACGGAATCCCACTTAAAGGGTAACGCTGAAATTATTTAAAAACATAAATGACCTAATCGGAAAAAAAAAGATAAAGGGCCAAATCGTTAACCGCTGAAATTATTTAAAAACATAAATGACCTAATCGGAAAAAAAAAGATAAATCACCAAATCCTTAACCGAAATTAAGTTAAGGGAGCAACTTTTTTTTTTTAAATGATTTTGTTAAAAAAAAAATTATTTTTTGGCTAAAAATGAAAAACTAAAAAAAGTAGCTTCTCGCATTTGGTGCGAAAAATAAAACACAATTCATGCGTTCTTCTCCTTCACCGCATTGGTCATTTTTTCTCTTTCCACGACATTGTTAGTTTTTTCATTCCATGCGACCATCATCTAGGTTTTCATCTTGTTCTCTTTTCAATTTTTCTATATCGTTGTTATTTGGTTGTGTTTATTTATTGTTTTTTAAGAGTACTCAATTACATTGATCAAATTTTAAAATGTGTCTACGAAATGGTCATTATAGTTTAAAAAAATTATTTTTACAAAATTGTATACAAACAAGTTAAAAATCATTTTTATAAAAAAATTATTTTTATAATAATAAACAAACGAGAGTTAAAAAAATCATTTTTTTTAAATATCTAAAAAATAATTTTTAAATTATTTTAAATAAAAATCATTTTTATTTAAGCTCAAACAAACGCACCCTATACATGAACTGAATTTTTGTCCAAGACTCTTGTTATTCGGAATTCACAATGAATTTTAAGCAATTTATACCAAGACAAATAACATATATAATTCAATATTATTTTTTAAATGAAGTTGACTAAAATATAATTAAACTTGTGTGATACATGTATTGCTAATTGGCACGAGGAGAACAATAAAAAGAAAAACTATAGCAATATAAAATCTACTATTTGGCGAAAAAAAAAAAAGAAGTATTTAGTTAGGCTTAACTAAATTATATCAGATACATTTATTTTAGTTTAACCGATACTAAAAAGTAGCTATGAAGTTTAATGATAGAGTTTAATTTTAGACAGTATTTAGTTAGACTTAACTAAATTATACCAGATACATTTATTTTAGTTTATCCGATACTAAAAAGTAGCTATGAAGTTTAATGATAGAGTTTAATTTTAGACAATAGTGTAAATAAGAAAATGTATATATTGAATGAGTTTTATCCACTTATTTTATATAATATATATAAATATATACATAGAGAGGTCTACCTAACTTAACTTAGATTAAATAACTCAACTTAGATTAAATCGAGAATCTAAAGTAAAAAATTATACCAAATACATTTAATTTAGTTTATCCGATACTAAAGAGTAGCTATGAAGTTTAATGATAGAGTTTAATTTTAAACCGAATCGTATAAATAAGAAAATGTATATATTGAATGAGTTTTATCCACTTATTTTACATACTATATATAAACATATACATAGAGGGGTCTACTTAACTTAACTTGGATTAAATAACTCAATTTAGATTAAATCGAGAATCTAAAATAAAATTATAATAATTACTTCATAGTTAATTGAGCCGGAGGGTGAAAGAAAAACATAGCTCAATTGAAATTCAATATATTGCTATTTTTTTTATTAAACAATATAGTTGTTATTGTGGATTTTTTTTTCAACTATATCATTTTCTTTAATTTTTTTTTTTAAAATACCCTATTTTAAAATTAATATATTAATGTCATATTTTTGTAGCTTTCAGAAAATCGCAAGACAAAGATTCAACTATGTATTGCATTGAAAATTTTTCTCGTTCAAGATATCACATTGCGATGACAACAATAATTTATTATTTTATTTATTTATTTAACAAATTAAAAAATAATAAAATATTAAATCAATATAGGATCGCATTCCAAACAATCACTTAAAAATGAAATTTTTTCATTACATGGCTGTATTTCTGTCTTACGATCTCCTAAAAACCTATTAACATATAATATTTTAAAACATTGCTTTTAAAGTAAAGTACTTTGAACTTTATTTTTCATCAAGATGATATAATTGGAAAAAAAAATCCACAATAACAACTATATTGTTTAGTAAAAAAAATAACAATTATATCGAATTTCAATTGAGCTGTGTTTTTCTTTCACCCTCCGGCTCATAAACAAATTACTACACCGCCTCTCTCTATATATATTTTTATCCGTTCGTCCTACGTCCCTTTTTGTTTTCCCTCCGCAATTTTAAACCGTCTCGAGAAAAAAAAAGTGAACTCTATTAAAATAAAACATAAAAATAATTCAGAAAACCTGTCAAAAATTTATAAAGGAGAAACAAGAAGAGAGAAAAGCAAAGTACGAAAGAAAGAAAGAATGTTCAATTTTCTTAACCGAGGCAGGGACAATCCCGCCGATGCCTCGCCGCAATCTTCGGCGGCGAGGCCGTCTTCTTCGTCTTCTCAGTTCACCGGACCACCGAGGCCTATACGGCTTGTCTACTGCGATGAAAAGGGAAAGTTCCGCATGGATCCGGAAGCCGTTGCGATTCTCCAACTTGTCAAGGAGCCCATCGGCGTTGTCTCCGTCTGCGGCAGGGCTCGCCAGGGAAAGAGCTATATCCTGAACCAGGTGATTTTCCACTCCTCGTGTTCAAGTTCCAGTAGATTTTCATTGATTTTGAAGTTTAGGGTTTTGGTTTGCATTGTACTTATTGGTAATTAGGGTTTTGTGACGTGGAGGGTGTTCAGTGTGATTATTGTGGATTTTCGTCGGGTTTATGGCAAAGTATCACTTTTTGTGAGTAAAATCGTGTTAGGTTTTGATTAATTTTGAGAGAAATATATGTTCTTTTAGTTTTCTAGTTAAAATTTTGATAGCAGATTATGGTGTTTCAAACCTAGTTGCTGGGATTGTTTTTGGGGACCTTTTTTTGACTCTTTTTTGACTACACTGGGAAACCGACTCTTCCATTTTGAGCTTGTCTGCAACAGTTAGTTTGTGCATTATTGTTTCCTTCGGAACCTCGTTGAAAATTTGGGTGCGAAATTTCATGGCTAATCTTCAGCATTGGTCGGAGAGAGATACTATTGGAGTTCTTTTCGTGCTTTGTGTCTTGGAATTGTTTACTTTACTGCGAACATTTTGCTATATAACTTCTTGTTTTTAAATTTTAATATATCCGAAATTGAGATTTAACTTCTCCACTGGCATAATTTCTGCTGGTACTGAAACACAATAACAAAATAAGTCAGACCTTATTGTTGTTGTTATTGCTGTTGTTGTCAGTGTTATAGATTTGCGACTTATGTTTTCTGTATTGCAGCTCTTGGGAAGGAGCAGTGGATTTCAAGTAGCATCTACACATCGGCCATGTACTAAAGGGCTTTGGTTGTGGAGTACCCCTTTGAAGAGGACTGCTCTTGATGGAACAGAGTACAGTCTCTTGCTATTAGACAGTGAAGGAATAGATGCTTATGATCAAACGGTTAGCTTTTCAGTTTTCTAAGTGTTTTACATATGCTTTGTTTCTTGTGTACATGCAGGTAGTCTGTTTCTAATAATTGCTATGTTGTCTTACTCTACATTTTATTTTTACTACACAGGGAACATACAGCACCCAGATATTCTCACTGGCTGTCCTTTTGTCTAGCATGTTCATTTATAACCAGGTTGGCACAGCCTATCAAGTCCTATATTTTTAGGCAAAATTACTTGTGTTATTTTTTTGTTTTGAAATTCCATGATCAGTTTATGGGTCTGTTACTGAGCATAAATATTTGTTCCCTTTTCTCCTCTCTTCTTTTTTGGATTTCTTACTGAAATTGGAATCTAATTCTGTTTCACTTGTTCAGATGGGTGGTATTGATGAGGCTGCCCTTGATCGTCTTTCCCTTGTCACTCAAATGACAAAGCACATTCGTGTTAGAGCATCTGGTGAAAAGACTTCTGCATCAGAAATAGGACAGTTTTCCCCAATTTTTGTTTGGCTCTTACGGGTAGGTTGCAAACCATTGCAAATATTGGAAGGCAGAAGGAAGAGTCATGATTTTATAGATTGGTGGTAGCTTAGCATGATCTGACTGTTTTTAGTCTCTCATATTCATTATTTGTGAAAAATCTTGGTGGCAGGACTTTTATTTGGACTTAACTGAAGATAACAGAAAAATCACACCCAGAGACTATCTGGAACTTGCTTTGAGGTCTGTTCAAGGGAACAAAAAAGATATTGCTGCTAAAAATGAGGTATATTCTCTCTTTCTAATTTAGTCATTCAAGGAAGTAATTGAAGTATATAATAAATGTTAGAATATTAGGATTCTCATTATGTTAGAAGTAGGACAAAGGGATATTGTTAAGTTAGTATCCTGATTGGGCTGGGTTTGTACTGGTAGACAGTAGTAGTACACTGGACCCTCTTTGCATGACTTATTCTATCTTCTCTTAATAAGTGCCCTTTTTGATAAAATTATCCAAGACTGAATATCGAATAAATTAGAATGGGATAGGTGCAGAAATACAGATCTAGCTGATGACCTATGATCATTTGGTAAAGGATGCAAGCAATAATCCCTCAGATGATTTTTTATTTTAAAGTGGAAATGCTTGTTGTCTATAGTTTTTCACTTAGCTCTAACCAGACCCTTTTATGGGTGATAGGAAAACATGACCGATGAGATGAACAATCTTCTGGAGTTTTTCTAAACCTATGTACCATCCATATATAACTCTAACTCAACTTCAACTATAACTACAAGTGTTTAAATTAACTGAATGAAAAATTAAATGTTTTTGCTCCATACATAATGATACTTCGAGCATTCAAAGATCTTGAAATTTTTTACTGCTTTTTCTCTACAAATTCTGACTAATTAGGACACGTTCAGCTTGCTAGTTTAATTGATTTGTTCTAACCCTAAACCAAATCTGACCACAACACACCGAATCCTGTAAAATCGACATTTGAATCGGTAATTCTCTGAATTTTTTCCCCTTCAAAGCATTTATTCACTCTGAATCATTCACTTTCTGAACTAAACTTTTTTGAAAATGTATTTAATAAGCTTTTATAGCACATTGAAAATTTGGAATACAAGAAATTTATCTCCTCTCTGCAATTTCTAATTTTTCGACAATTTCAATCATTAGATACGAGATTCCATTCGGGCTTTATTTCCAGATAGGGAATGCTTCACCCTTGTACGCCCTTTGAACAATGAAAATGATCTACAGCGACTGGACCAGATATCAGTGAGTATCTTATCTGCTGCCGTCTACCATATTCTTTTGCAGACATTGTTTTGTCTCCTTTATGTTTGATTTTGTCATAAATATGCAGCCGGACAAACTTAGACCTGAATTTCGGAAGGGCCTTGATGAATTGACAACGTTCGTTTTTGAGAGAACAAGGCCAAAGCAAGTTGGGGCAACTATGATGACAGGTCCTGTATTGATTGGTATCACTGAATCATATCTTGATGCACTCAACCATGGTGCTGTGCCTACAATTTCTTCCTCCTGGCAGGCAAGTTTTAAATCTTAATTAATTGTAATTCAGACTTATGTGAGATTGAAATATGTTAGGATTTGAGAATTCTTTACCAGTAATGTTAATGCATGAGAATAAATGAATGTTTTAGATTATTTTGACCATATGGAAATAAATGTGTGTTATATTCTACAAGTATTAGTTGCTCATTTCATAATATAATGTTTAGCCACTAATGTTCTGTTTTGCTTTTATCTCCCTTAAATTGTGCTTGAGATGGGTGTTTTGTTTTTAATAATGATTTAACCTATCAAGGAAATTAGATGATTGATAGAGCTTTGACTATCGATAATGAATGACAATATTCATTTACCACAATTTTTCCTTGTAGTGGATATTTAATCTGCAATTGAAGGAAGTTCCTATCATCGATTAATCATTTGAATCACACTCTACTTCAATGCCTTTTCGTTTAATGTGACTGATTATTCATTTTGTTTCTTGAAGTTATACTTAATTACTTATAAGAATGTCACTCTATTGAAGTCATTAATAAAAGAAGAAACACATTATTTTGCAGAGGCTTTTTCTAAAATAGTTTGCTAGAGTTTGGGTACGGAATTATGACAAGTCAACAGTCTTGACTTTAGTTTTCTCAACATTGGTTTTGTTGTTATTGGCTTGCAGAGTGTTGAAGAAGCAGAGTGCCGTAGGGCTTATGATTCTGCTTCTGAAGTTTATATGGCTTCTTTTGACCGTTCCAAGCCACCTGAAGAAGTGAGTTATCTATCTGCGATCTGCATGAAGTAAATGTTGGTTGTATAATTGCTTTTCTATCCTTAATTTGGATTGCACTGCTTGTAGGTTGCTTTGAGGGAAGCACATGAACAAGCAGTTCAAAAGTCAATGGCTGCTTTTAATGCTGGTGCTGTAGGAGTTGGTGCAGCCAGGAAGAAATATGAAGGTCTTCTTCAGAAATTCCTCAAAAAGGCTTTCGAGGTATTGGATATTTAAAATTACGAGTTTCATTAACCAATGAAACTTCATGTGGTAAAAGTTATAAGCATATTAGTCACATTACACGTATTACACACAATAGTATTTCCTTGACTATTATTTTGAAGCTTGGTTTTATCTGTATTCCGTAATGTCATTTGCTTTTAATGATTGAAAATTGTTTGTTTTCAGTAGGCAACAGAGCAAATACTAAGTCTGTTTTTGGATAATGAATTTTAACGAGGCAATGTATTTTTTGACGATTTTAGATGACTTGGTGGAAAATACATTGTTTGTTTGTAAAAAAATAATTTTTTTTAAATACTAAGCATTTTTATGGAGTAGGGGATTTGAAAGTGTTGTTAAACAGCCGCTATAGTGGTGCAGTGTAGCGGATTTTGAACTAATCGCTATTGTTCCGAGATATGCTTTTTAGTACAAAATATTGACAAATAGCGGCTATAACGGCACTACAACATTGTTGCGTTGCTTAATTTGAACAAACCTCAATTTTCCATGATTTGCAATTGACAACACCTGCTCAAATTTTGAATGCTTCTTGCGTCTAAAGATATAAATGGAAGATTTTGCTGGTCCGTATTTTAAAAAAAGTGGTTTGCTGTTTAGTAACATTGGAGTTAGGTATCGACTATGACTTTACATTTCAAATGGAACATGCCATAAGAGGTGAATGGCCAATATTCTATTCCTCATTCCTATGAGTGTACTATATTTCTATATGATCAGATTTGTTTAGATTGACTATTTTTATTATTAATTATGGCAGACATCTTGTGGTGCTTATAAAATATTGATTCAATAAATGAATTTTTTTGGCTTTTACAAACTGATTTGGCTCTAGTGCTTTCACCCTGTGATTGTATAAAGGGAGAATCCCCAATGATAATCAGTCTGTGGTTATTGAAGTCAGTTTTGGACAATAGAAATACAGTGTGTTTGTGTGTATGTATTTATGACCTCTAGTTATTTTCCTTACAATGTTAATATTTATGACCTCATGTTTGTTAATATATATCTATTGGCCAACAGGATTACAAGAGGAATGCATTCATGGAGGCAGATCTACAGTGTTCAAATGCCATACATTCTATGGAAAAGAGGCTGAGGGCAGCTTGTAATGCTTCTGATGCTAAGATTGATAATGTTGCAAAGGTAATTGGTGTGGGTCTAATTTTAGATCTCGGTTTTACCTGTTGTATTGTAATGTCTTCTTTTTGGCTTCTATATTCATCAAAGACAGACCTCCAATTTTTGCATGTGATTGAGGAAATATCAGTAGAAGAATATTGGAAATAATGAGGCTGTTTATTACTGTATTAGCTCCATGGATGATGGGTTTGTGGGAAGGTGGGACACTAATTATTTAAATTTATTTCTATTCTGAATCACTTCACTCAATCCCATTCCAAAAAAGTGATTCCTTCTCTGTTTGCCCCACGTTTACTTTATGTTACTCATATGTTCATCCCTTAGAAAAGGAATTCTTTGGTAATCTAGTGTTGGTTTCTGGATAACATTATCCCTTTTGTTTGAATCTTTTGGTAATTTTAACTATTGTTTTCTGTTCATAAATAATGAGCTGGAATAGCTTTCGTGTGTAATATATCTTGTTTGGCTGTCCCAAGCGTTGTCCTTGTTTAAGAATTTACTGATATGTTGTCAGCCACTGAATTTTCTTATCATCCCATTCCCTTTCTTGTATGTAATGGCTACTGAAGTTCCCCTTCTGCACATAATGTTCTTGATAGTGTGCCAGTCCATTGATAAATAACTGAATATCATTTATAAGTCACCATGTTATGAAACTATATATTCCGTCAGTTCTCTGTCCCCCAATTAGAAGCAAAATAATATATGGAAACATCAAAATCACAACAGTTATATAATGTTCCTTGTCAGTTGTCATACAATATTATTCTTTACTGGTTTCATATTTGTATGCTTAGCGAGTTTTATGGATCTGTTAACATTTGTATAAGATGTGAGATATACACTCCTTCATGATTATAGTTCTGTTGTGTTTATTTCGAATTGTTAACTGCTACTGATTTGGTGTACAACAAAAAAATATGTAAGTTTAACTGCTACTGATTTTGTGTTTATTCCGTCAGTTCTCTGTCCCCCAATTAGAAGCAAAATAATATATGGAAACATCAAAATCACAACAGTTATATAATGTTCCTTGTCAGTTGTCATACAATATTATTCTTTACTGGTTTCATATTTGTATGCTTAGCGAGTTTTATGGATCTGTTAACATTTGTATAAGATGTGAGATATACACTCCTTCATGATTATAGTTCTGTTGTGTTTATTTCGAATTGTTAACTGCTACTGATTTGGTGTACAACAAAAAAAATATGTAAGTTTAAGTGATGCATTCATTCATTGTGTTGGTTGTATTGTATCATCTTGTTACTGATCCATAATTTGAGATAACCCATCATTCTGCATGTTTGAAACCTAAGGTTAAACAAGAGAGCGTGCGTGTGCCCTTTGCAAAAATAATGTATAACAATCAAGTTGGATAATTTGTCTTCGATGCAGGTTCTTGATGCTCTTTTAGCTGAATATGAACAGTCAATTCAAAGTCCTGGGAAGTGGCAAAAACTTGCTGTTTTCTTACAGCAAAGGTTTGTTAAGATATTTTTCTGTGAAGTTTTGTTTTGTATTTTTTTTGGGGGGTGGGCTGTGTGTGGTGATTTTTCTACACTTTTTTCCTAAAACAATATTGTTTCTGTCAATAGCTTTGAAGGCCCTGTCCTGGACCTTTTCAAGAGATTAATAGATAAAGTTGAATCGGAAAAGAGTTCTCTTGCTTTACAACGTCGTGTGAATGAAGATAAGATGACCTTACTTACCAAGCGGCTGGAAGCCAGTGAAGGTGAAAAATCCGAGTACATCAGGCGATATGAGGATGCCATCAATGATAAGAAGAAACTTACTGATGAATACATGAATCGCATTTCTGAATTGCAAGCTAATCGCCGCTCGCTGGATGAGAGATATTCTAGCTTATTGAAAACATTGGACTCTACTAAGCAAGAATCCATGGATTGGAAAAGAAAATATGAACAGGTTTTATCAAGGCAGAAAGCCGAGGAAGATCAAGCTAGTTCTGAAATAGCAGCCCTCAAGTCCCGGAGTGGTGCAGCTGAAGCAAGGTTGGCAGCAGCAAGGGAACAAGCTCAGTCTGCTAACGAGGAGGCTGAGGAGTGGAAACGAAAATATGATATTGCCGTCAGAGAAGCAAAATCTGCACTTGAGAAGGCAGCAATCGTGCAGGAGCGCACAAACAAGCAGACACAGTTGAGGGAAGATGCCTTGAGAGAAGAATTCTCTGGAATTTTGGCTGAAAAAGTAAGCTCTCCCTCCTGATATTACTTATTTCTTTTGCAGATATCAATAACTTAGTATTGCTGTTACATAAATATCCTTAAAGGCTAAAGCGCGTTGCAAACTTTGGTTCTGACTTATTCCTCCTTGCTAACTATGCAGGATGAAGAAATAAAAGAAAAAACTGCCCAAATTGAGCATGCTGACAAGTGTTTAACAACTCTGAAATTAGAGTTGAAGGTGAGATTTTCGGCTTCTTTGAATTGTTTGTCTCAGCACTATTATGAAGGACTTCCAATATAAAAGATTTCTATTAACTTATAATTTGACTACTTATATTTTACATCTGGCCTATTTCTTATTTTATTATTTCTTTTTATTATGGTCATGTGTGAGAGCTACTGCAGTACACTGTGCCTGCATTTGGGCCTAATTCTATCTCATTACTAGTTTTGTTGCACTTCACTTAACCGGAACATTTTTTCCATTACATGAAGTTCTTTGATGGGTCTTTCAACTGGAATTGGTTGAGACAACAATTGACACACCCTACGAAGGGAACCTTTTAAATGCCTCCGGCCAATCTGAATTCTCCTGCAATTTTTGTGTGTATCTCAATCTTCTGGGACTAATATACTGTGCCTGTACTTGCAGACTGCTGAGTCCAAGATAAGGAGTTATGATACAGAAATATCATCACTGAGGAATGAAATTAAAGATTTGGCTGACAAGTTGAAATCTGAAAATGCCAAGGCCCAGTCATATGAGAGGGAAGCAATTGTCTTTCATCAGGAGAAGAGTCATCTTGAGCAAAGGTACCAATCTGAGTTCAAAAGATTTGAGGAGGTTCAGGAAAGGTGTAAAACTGCTGAAAAAGAAGCTGCAAGAGCTACTGAAATGGCCGACAAAGCACGGGCTGAAGCAGGTGTGGCTCAGAAGGAGAAGAGTGACATGCAGAGACTGGCAATGGAAAGACTGGCACAGATTGAGAGGGCTGAGAGGAGAATTGAAACTCTGGGAAGGGAGAAAGATAATCTTGAAGGTGAATTGCAGAGAGCAAGGGATTCAGAGAACGATGCACTTACCAGAGTTGGAAAGCTTGAGGAGAAGGTGCAACAAAGAGAGAAGGATTTAGAAGCACTTCTGGATAAAGATAAAACACACAGGAGAAACAACGCTCAGATTCTAGAACAACTTTTGGAAACAGAGCGTGAAGCACATACACAGGCAAATAATCGGGCTGAGGCACTGTCTCTGCAGTTACAGTCAGCACAAGCCAAAATTGACTCTCTCCATCAAGAGCTGACTAAGTTTCGACTGAATGAAACATTGGACAGTAAGCTAAAAACCACTTCTGATGGTAAGCGTTTGAGGGTAGAGAATGACATTGGGGTAGAATCTGTACAAGACATGGATATGAGCCCTAGAATTTTAAGGGGAACTAAAAGAGCTAGGAGTACATCCAGTCCTAGGTACACACAGCCAGAAGATGGTGGTTCCATCTTTGAGGGTGCAGAGGACAATCATAGTCAGCAAACTAATGAGATGGATTATAAAAAGTTTACCGTCCAGAAGCTTAAGCAAGAGCTGACTAAACATAACTATGGTGATCAGCTGCTTCGGTTGAAGAATCCCAACAAGAAAGATATTCTTGCTCTGTATGAGAAATGTGTTCTTCAGAAGTCGTAACCGGTTCTGAAAAAGCCTTGTATTGGTGTGGTGCATGTAATCACTCTCTCTGGGTCTGTCTAAAATTCATTAATGCTGTGGTTACTGACATATCAACTAGAAATATCGTGTGAATTTAACTTTTGTTTGAGTGGTTTTACGTATGGGGTGTGTTTACTTGTGTTCGCTAGCAATGATTATCACATAGGCCATAGAAAGTTTTGATGGCACGATTTTTATTTGTGGATTGCCTAAGTTATATTTAATTTAATACATCTGTATAGTAGTATTTAGCTTTTTATTGTTTACTCTATTGACATTGTTTCCATATTAGATGAGCTAAATTGCTAATTGAGACTAGTCTTTTATGTTGCCAACATTTTTGTTTCTGAAGTTTAGATTTGAAATAATATTGTAAGCCAATGGTCATGTATTTCCTCCTCCAGAATTGAAAATTTGCACATAAATTAATGTAATATTTGCTATGAATTTAGTAGTGAAGCAGGAATCTCTTTTTGGCCGGACAACATATGTAATTGTTGGAGGAATAGTAGTTGTGGCATAGATAAACTATCCTTAGAAGCTACTTTTTAAAAGAATTTTTTTTATAGCTTTATGGTGATATCTTAATGTAAATTGTCCGGAATTTTTCAGAAAGCAAATTTGTCGTCTCTCCCATACAGTCAAAATACTATTACCACACAAAATTGTCATATTTATGATAATCCAAAATGCTAAATTGTCCATTGCAAGAGATGAGGACAAAATTAGTTAATTTCAAAATGCACAATCGAATCAATTTGTCTAGCAAATTTACGATACTGTAGGAGGATAAAAATTGATGAACACATTAGGGAGAGCTTTAAGCATTATAAACCAAATAAATGTATAGCAGTACATAGCTTCACAACATATTATGCATTTTATAACAGTTCATCGATGCCAAAAGAATCATAGTTGCCAAGATAACACGTGTAGCTATTGACTGTGAAATGCGTCCCTTGTCCTTCCTTATCACCAACCCTTCAATGATAGGGTAGTTGACTATAATGATAAAACCTGCAAGAGCAAGCTGCATGAACATTTTGTCCCAATCACCCACAATTATCACTCTATAAACTCCAACTACAAAGCAAAATATGTTGACTGTGAGCAGGGCAAGAATTGGAACTAAAAAGATATTCGATGCTCGGAAATCGTATTTATCTAATTGGTATAGCTTAGTTTGTTCATCATCCTCTGCTTTATTAGTAGGCAAGAAACTAGCTTCTCTTAAACCAACTTTCTTCAGTAAAGCATCCAAACATCCATATAGAAGGCTAGTAGTTGATCTCATCATCCAGATTCTCTGCTCATTGATCCACTTCTGTAGTGTTCCCCCAGAATAGAAGACTTCTACTAAATGTTTTGAAAGAGATGATACAAAGATGAATACAAAGATAATAAAAAATGGATCTGAAACCTGTCAAAAAAGTTTTAAAAGCAAATATATGTAAGAATCTGATATTAGAGTAAAAACTATGGGAAGTTGAGCTCATTATAGTTGTTACCTTGGGATACAAGGCTACTCCATTTAGCAGACAGAGCTGAGGGATGATGGCAAAACACCAAAGAGGCAAGCAATAAAGAGGGAGAAACGTGATTTCTGCGAAACATAGACTCTGGAGTATTGGCATCTTTTTAGTCCCATATATAAGGGGACAAAACTTACTTATACCATTTTCAAACAAACCACTGTACCATCTAGTGCTTTGGATTAGTACATCATTTAAATTTGTCGCAGCTGTACCAAGGAAATGTGGCCTAGATGGATTGCTGAAAACCGAAGTCCATCCATTACAATGCAAGATAAATCCAGTCAAGAAGTCTTCTACTACAGTATCATAAAAGAAACCAACCTGAAACAGTTCAAAAATTATTTTACATTTTGTCTACATAAATTTTGATGTAATATATTTTTTTATAAAGTCTACTTACATATTGTCCCCATTTGGTGCCAACATCATATCTACAAGAAGCCAACAAGTGGCATTCTTTGAGCAATGTATTTCGACCCGACGAAAAAACACTTGTATAGTTTTGAGTAAGTGATTTGATGAATTCATTAGATGAACCAAAATATTCTTGATGTTGCAGCAAATCAGTCCCTCCTAACATTTAAACATCATAACAGTAAAGAATGTTACCTCATTGTCATAACATAAAGGCCATGTTCATATGTTAATGTTGTTAAAATCTATTAATCTAGTGTTTTAGAAAGCAAGCAACCTCACATTCAGTACCTTCGTTGGCGCGAATTCCATACAGTGATACCCTTTTTATATAAAAGCATGTACCCGACATCACAGGTCCGTTAAGCCCGTCAATACCTTGCCATTGTAGCTGAAATTGTCCAAAAGATTTAGTTTAACATAGCAATCACGACACATCGTTACATCGGTATTCTAAAAGGTCAGCCAGTTTTGATGTGCTTACTGTAAATACTGATCTGAGCTGACTGTCATAGATGTCATTCTTGCTAATGTTATGAAATCTCTGAGGAAATTGAACAAAAGACAAGGAGGACGATATCTTTGGATCAAGGTGAAAACACATGGCATATCGAGCTGAAGTTGGATCATTGCAGAACATGTCACAATCTAGAACTAGGATGTAGGGAGAATTACTCATCACAGCAGATACACGAAGCTGAAATATTATTGTATAAGATGTGGAAGCATTAAATTTGATGTGTTTATAAAGCAAGTTATAAAAATAAGTCTTACAAGAACATTGAGAGCTCCAGCCTTGAAATGGTGGGGATTAGAAGGCTTTTTCTCTCGAGAAACGTATACTAGGAGAGGCATTTTGACATTATCCACATCATCATTTTCTTGCATCACCTGCAAAATTCAGATTAATTGTCCAATATAAAATGCACATGAGTATACACATTAGTAAGTGTGACAGTCAGTGACTTGCATGGAACCCACGTCATGAATATAGACTGGTTTATTTTGTCACATAATTGAAATTTGTTGAGAATACTAGAAACTCAACGTAAATTAAAGATGTCATGTAGAGTTCTTTTTCTTCAAACTTGTTGGACATGTGTGACGTGCCAGATATCAAGTCTCTCACACTGCATTAATTAAAGTAATCAAATTGTTATATTGACAGTGAAGTGCTATTATACCTCAATGATAGATGAGTGATCTCCAATAGAGGTACTATCTCTGGAAAAGGCACTAGCTTTTCTGAATGTCTCAATCTCTTCTTTAAAAGCATCATACTTTCCCTGCAAATTGTTGATTTCCAATCATCATAAAGTAATAATGCTTGTAAAACTTCTGCAACCTATATAAATTAAATGAAACCATCATAAGACACTCTACCTTAATCTTTTGCTTATCTGCCATGTACACACTACTCTTTGCAAAATCACAATCATCATTCTCCAAACCAGAAAAATAGGCCTTGGGACACCTGTTCTTGACTCTGTACCTTCTGCAGAAAGGAAGCCACCACTTTGCAAACTCAAAAGCTTTCCTCAAACCATACAGTGTCATAGGGGAACATCCATCATCTGAAAGATACACATGAAGCTTCTCTTGAGGATAATCAAGTGCCATGGATGATAAAACAGTATTCATCACCTCTAAAGTGGGTTCCTTAATTGGGTCTGCAGTGCATATGAAAACATCAACAGCAGGAAGCTTGTCATCCTCTGGCAATCTTTCTGGGAATACAGACCGTGAAATGGGGCGCCATCGAAAAGCTTGTCCGAGGAACCAAATGAAGGAGAGAATGATTTCTGAAGCAAAAACAAGGAGCCATGGTAATAAATGGCTTCCTCTGGTTACTGTGTCTTGGAAAAGAAAGCACACTCTGTAATAGAACAAGAAGCCTAAAGCTGTGGAATGAAGGAACATGTGTAGCCTGTTGATGATAAGCAACAACTTTTGGACATGGTAGATATTTAGAGGAAGGGGACCTTTACTTGCCTCCATTTTTTCCTTGATGATAAGCATACTCTCTAAGGTTCCCTATATATAGGACTCACCAAAAACATATGTCATTTAATTATCTAAAAAATACTTATCATTTTAATACTTTTCTATTTATTTTATCGCCAGTTACATCAAATTGTGTTATTGTAGTGGGGCTAACTTTCATTAGTGTAAATTGACTAAAATATAATATTAAATTTTCAATAGATTATTTGACACGGTAGTAAAAATAGGATTCGATTGTTTATAAGAATTAGATAAGTAAACGGTTTGGTTGAGTTTATAAATCTTTAAAACAAGAATAAGATAGATAATCGATCAAAAATCAGATTAAATTTATAAAATCAGCCGTGACCAATTAAAGGTAGTTGAACCAGTTGATAGAATATAAAATTAGGGTCATATACGTCTATATTAGACGGATACAAACAATTCACTCTAATATAAATATATATGAGAAAAATGTTAATAATATATTAAAAATATTAATAAATATATTTTTTAATATATATAGGGGACTTTTGAAATTTATATCAAATTTATGTGAAGGTCTAATATAAAAATCAATGGAAAAAAACGTGGGATAGCATGTGTGCACTTAGAGATTTTTCTTTACATAGAAAAGAACGTGCGATAACATGTGTGTACTTAGAGATTAATGATTTTTGTCAAAAGATGTGGACTTGTTGTTGTGGGATAAGGCACTAGTGGTGTCTAAAATATTTTAATTTTTATCATTTATTTTTATATTTTATTTTGTATTTTATTAGTTTTTTCTTTTTTTTCTCCCATATCATTCTTGTCAAAAAGATGTGCACTTGTTGTTGCGGGATAAGGGGTGTCAGTTTAAAATATTTTCACATGTGCAACGTTCATTATTTATTTTTATATTTTATTTTGTATTTTATTATTTTTAATTTTTTTTTCTATCCATTGTAGTACTTTTGCTATTTTTGCTTTAAATAAATATAATTTAACTTTATCTGAAAATTAAAAAAAAGTAAACAAATATATTGAGAAGACGAATTTTTTATTTAAATTTTTTATTTATTACAGAATTACTCTACTTTAAAAAATATTTACGCGATTGTCTTTCTTTTTAAACTTGCTTCTCTAAACAGTGGGATAAGGCAGTAGTGTTTAAAATATTTTAACGTTTATCATTTATTTTGTATTTTATTAGTTTAATTTTTTTTCTCCACATATGATTCTTGTCAAAAGATGTGCACTTGTTGTTGTGGGATAAGGCGGTGTTGTTTGAAATATTTTCATATGTGCAACGTTCATCATTTATTTTTAAATTTTATTTTGTATTTTATTATTTTTAATTTTTTTTTCTCCCCATGGGACACGGCTCAAGTCTTTTATTATAAACGAAGAGGACCACATAATTGTAATACTTTTGCTATTTTTGCTTTAAATAAAATATAATTTACTTTATCTGAAAATAAAAAAAAAAAGTAATGAAATATATTGAGAAAACATCAGTTTTTCTATTAACAATTATTTTGTTTTTCAAGATATTATATCCCTAGAATTAAAAAGTTTAAGACTTAAGAAAATGTTCTATATCGTATATTTGATTGACAAAAAGATGTCTTTTATATTTGATTTAAAAAATTTGTTAACAATTATACTTTATTTCCGTGAAAAAAATTATAGTTTATTTTTGATAATTTATTGAACTTGATTTTGTATTATTATGTTGTGGTCAAAGCAATCGTCACTATTTGCTCAAATGTAAATGTTTGAGTAAAATTACTAACACTCAGACAAATTCAAGAAGACTTTTTATGAAATGTCTACACATGATGACGATTAAAACTAAAGCTTCTAAAATAACGTCTTGTTTGCATACTTTGTTTGTCTCTTGTGAATGTAGTGTCACCGCCTCTCATTTTTAAGTTTTGCGAATTATAGAAAACCAATTCTGAAGAAAAAGAGGTGGTGCTCTCAGATATCAGGATATTTATATTTGGGGATTTAGGGGTTGGGTAAATTGGGAAAAAGATAAATAAAGAAGTATGAAATTATAGCCGTTGGACAAGAAATCGAGCAAAATGAGACCTCAATTTGAGTACACATTGTTACATTATTACTCCCACCGGTGCTACCGTAAGTAATGATGTTATATTTCACTTATAATCTTAATAACATCATTACTCCGACCGGTGCTACCTCAACTTTAAAAGCCTAGAATCTGTTACAGATTAACTAATTTTTTTTACCCAGAACTTCTTAATTAAGATTGAATATCTCAGCAAGTCACAGTTTCAACCAATCAGGTTGAAATGGAAAAATAGATAGGCAAAACTTTTCCTTTCTCAAGATTTTCTATAGATTAACCTTCCTCCTTTCATCCTACTATGATTCCCCACACGCACACATTCTTCTTACTGCAAAATGACAAAGAATCTTGCACAACTGGTATGCAGACTATTATGACTCGAGAAACAGCTTGTGCTAAAAAGTGAGAGATGAAAACTCCTCTCCCACAGGCCACAACCCAAATCAAACACACAAGGCAAGGTAAATAATTTGAGATATGATACACACCTCACACATCTAAAAGATGATAATATGCAATATAAAATGTTAGGCTGGTTGTATAAAGATAGATAAAATCATATTAAAGAAAATTTTATTATAAAGCCATGTGCAATAGAGCAAACCTTACATCTCAGTTTAATTGTACTGTTGATAGTTATATCTGAAATAAAAAAGATCAGGAACCTCCAGCAAAACTCCTTCTTCACCCCTTCTGGTTTCCCTCATCTCACTATCATCTTCTCCCTCATCTCTCCCACACAACCTTCCTCTCACTCTTGTATTTTTCTTCTGGAGAGGAAGCAGAGAATCCTCTCTCACATACTTAAGCACGTCTATTAGAGTGCTTACATTTAAATGCAATTTGCAGACAACTTAATAGTATAGATAACTACTGAATACATAATGATTATTGGGATCTCAATCCTACCTAGAACTGGCATTTCAACTTTACACTTCCTTTGAAAATAAGGCATGACTTAAAAGCTACTTTCTAAAATTCTAAATAACAAATACCTTCAATTCAATGCAGATTATGCAGTAGCAGTGACTCAAGTTTCCTCAAACTTCATCTAATAATAGAAAAAATCATTAACCAGCATATTGCATACAATACAGCAGTCACAATAGGAGTTATTATCAAAACCACGCTTTATGTCAGTATATACTACTAACAAACTAAAAGGGAAAGGAACTTGTAAAACCGATACGTATAGCAAACATTGTTGTTGAAAAGGAGAAACAACATTGCAGAATACAAGGGAGAAAACAATAGTTACCGTAAATTTGAATTACTTCACTAAAAGCAATAATAGAGAGGTACAATTTATATTTATAAGTGATCATAGGATATTCTGGAGAGTGCTAACTAACAAATAATTCAGTCAACAAAATCTAACTACCTAACAATTGTGCTAATCCTTCACATAACAATCAGTAAAACTAAATATATTAGGATTCTAGAGAACTACTACAGTGGCATTGTTTTGAACATGGCACACGAGTATTCGGCATCTATTACGCGGGCGCTACAGCTTCAAGCTTTTGATTTTGATGCATTGTAACATAATCGCGGAGTCTCTCAGCTTTTTGTCTCATGGAAGCAAACATCTCTTCGGTTTCATCAATTATCTGTTTAGGCAAATAAAAGTCCAAGAAATCAAACCACTCACCTAGAGTCATCTTCTCCAAATCAGGCCAATTTTCATTCTCACTCCCATCCACATTCAAATTCAAATTCCCCTGTTCTTTTCCATCATCACAACTCTCTTTATCACCAGCATCTGCATCACCAACACACTCTTCCTGTACCTTCTTCCTTCCCTTGGCACCACCCCTCGTTTTCTTTTTCTCAACATTCTTCACCCCATCAACCAAAACTAAATTTTCCCCAATTATTACTTTCCCTTTATTCCTCGCATTTCGAGTCACCCGTGTATTCACCGGTTCTTCAACCTTCTCTTTCAAACCATCCAAATCCCTAATACTTGATTCAGAAATCTCAACCACATTCTTCTGTTCTTCCACCTTCTCTTTCAAACCATCCAAATCCCCAAAACTTGATTCAGAAAATTGAACCACGTTGTTCTTATTCTTCGGTTCTTCCACCTTCTCTTTCAAATAATCCAAATCCCCAATACTTGTTTCAGAAACCTCAACCACTTTCTGCTTATTCTTCAAATTCCGCTTGGCACGCGTGTTCTTCGGTTCTTCCACCTTCTCCTCCAGAACATTCAAATTATCAACAATCGAATCAGAAACCTTGACCCCACTCCGCGTATTCCTCGAATTTCGGGTAACCCTAACAGATTCGGGTCGATCCAAATAACTGGATTCATCGCCAACGTTAAAAGTAGCATTTTCGTCAATGCTGTGAGTAGGAACCCTAGCTTTGAAACCCTTATTATTATTATTATGAATAGGTCTTTTACACCTTACTGGTTTATCTTGTACAACGGCACATGTAGAGTTATTTTGAGGATGGAGGAAGTTGACAAGGAAGGAG
Organism: Cicer chorassanicum; assembly: GCA_037974735.1. Classification (NCBI taxonomy): domain Eukaryota; kingdom Viridiplantae; phylum Streptophyta; class Magnoliopsida; order Fabales; family Fabaceae; genus Cicer; species Cicer chorassanicum. The sequence goes on along the minus strand of JBBPBP010009779.1, from coordinate 13,895,591 downwards.
GTGGTTTCACCGATCTTAATAGTGGCACCATCGCACAGGTGGAAAGGGGTATTTGGGGGGATATCTGTGTCGTCTAAAACGGTGCCGTTTGAGGAGTGTAGATCACGGAGTGTCCATTTGTTGGATTCGATAGAAATAGAGAGGTGTTTAGTGGAGATGCCGGGATCTTTGATGGGAAGAGTGTTGCCGCGGATGACACGTCCGATTTTGATAGAGGATCCGGGTGGGAATTGGAGGGTTTCATCTTTGCGAGGTCCTTTGAGGAATAGTAGTTGGAGAGTGGGAGGGTGGTGTTGTTGTTGTTGTTCAACCATTTTAGTGAGAGCGTATGATTTATACGTGGGAGGAAGATGGGGTATTTGGTGCTTAGTAGCTACTGTTGCTTCTGCTTTCAATTTCTTTTCATTTTACCCTTTTCCCGCCCAACTGCTATCTTCACCGTACACAGACTGCACTTAAGCTCCCCGCACTTGAGTTTAAATCTGATATCCAAATACAACTATTCAAATGTTAATCCTTAGTAATAAACATTTAATTCTTGCAAATCTAACACCTCAAAAAGGTTTACTACCAAGTTATAAATTCATTCAATAACTTAATATTAATATATTTCAATAATAATTAAATATTTTAATATTAATAGTGTGAGCGATAATACGGACTAAATTCAACCTGATTAATCCATTATTTTAAGTGAGTCGATTTGATGTTTTAAATTCGACAACTTAAATTGGTTGACTTCAATTAACAAAAAAAAAACAAGAGAGAGATAAAACAAATTCGACCGTTAAGATCAATTGAAAGAAATTAAAAAATCTAATAATTGTATATTATACTAAATCTAAGTTAAGAAATTGTCCAATCTCTCAAGACAAACTAAGATTACTATAGCTTTCTTTCGTATTATTATAAACCCCTGTTTTAAGTTTCTTTAATTATATTTGCTATTCAAAGATGACAAATAGAATATTTCTTACTAGTATATGTCTAAAAAAATTAAATAAACAAATGAGTGAGTAGTCATAGTAAATCATTGATTACTACTAATTAGTATTGATTATTTATTGTCAACGAGAACAATTATAGTTTATTTTATATTATATTTTCATATGTTCTTCACTTAATATATAAATATGATTTTATCAAAAATGCTACATACACCCCTCACTTTACTACCCATACTCCTTATTTTATTTATAACAAATAAATTACTTAAAATGCTCTTACCTATTTATTGAATTTTTAACTTTAATCTCATTCATTCATCTTCATCTTCAAAACCCTAACTTCTCTTCTTATTTTATTTATAAAAAATAAATTACCTAAAATGCTCTTACCTATTTATTGAATTTTTAACTCTAATCTCATTTATTCATCTTCATCTTCATCTTCATCTTCATCAACATCTTCATCTTCATCAGTTCAAGTACGTTTACGTGAACTCAGTTCACGTACGTTTACGTGAATTCAATTCAAGTACGTTTACGTGAACTCAATTCACGTACTACTTAAGATTTTTACAATTTTACAATATACGTGAACTCAGTTCAAGTACGTTTACGTGAACTAAATTCACGTACCACCAATGAGTCTCAAACTCCATTAATTACGCAATCTTAAATCACGTACGTTTACGTGAACTTAATTCACGTACTACCTGAGAATTTTACAATTTTACAATTTTACAATGCACGTGAATTCAATCATGTAATGTTACAACGTACGTGAACTAAGTTCACTTAAAATCGCTAGATTTTGAAAAAAATTACGAACTCGAAAACAAAGTCAGTGATGTAAGTTTTGAATGATTATGAGTTATGATGGGTGAGTTATGGTGATTTTGTTATATGTGAGTTTTGAATGGTTAAGAATGGATAAATAGAGTAAAAAAATATTATAAATATTCAAGGGCATTTTGAATATTTTTCTTATAAATAAATGAGGGGTGTGGGTAGTAAAGTGAGGGGTGTAGGTAGCAAATTTGTAATTTTATATATTTCAATCACTTTTGCCTAATATCGACTAAAATATTATTAACAATTTTTGTTTCATAGTTAACATGTTTGATGCTCTAACTATTTTTATAATATAAACAAATTAATAGACCAATCAATCAACCCCTCAAACGGGTAGATTAGTTCGCTTTACCACTCTTAATTAAAAGTTAATGAAATTTACAAGAGAGAGTTCTTGTGTTCTCTTTATTGTAAGATCAGATGTGCACCTAAGAAAGGGGGTGAATTAGGTGTTTAAGAGTATTTCTTGTTTTCAGCGAGTTAGCAATTGATTTTTGCGCTTATGGATGGTAAAAGATAAAGTAAATGGCAGTAATGTAAAGAACACAGCAGAATTATCCTGGTTCCCCTTATACCCAATGGTACATCCAGTCCTCTTGCACACCACAAGAGATTTCTCCACTATTGTTAGAATATGTACAAGTCCCACCCTAGGATCTGTGCTACAAACTTCTAACAAAAACTCTAAGATAGCACCCCACTATCTTAGATAATGTACAAGATAGCACCCCACTATCTTAGATAAAACTGCTTAAAGAAAGTACAACTTTCTTTTTACAAATAATGTGATTTGATAAGGATGTAGGAATATGAAAGAGAGGTATAATAATAACAATCCAATATTGCTTCAAGTACTTTGAGAACCTTTGTCAAGGATATGAAAATGAAATGCAAGTACTTGAATTATGAAAAATGACTTTGAGAAAAATAGAAAAGTTGTTCAAAGTCGTTCAAGGTTTGGCCATTGGATTGTCTTTTTTGAATCTGAAGTTATGACATATTTATAGTTCTCAAACATCTCTTTAGATTCGTGGCCTTTGATCCAAGAGGTTTGAGAAAGAATTGCAATGCTTTAAATTGAATTCAAAGCTGAAAAATTGCATTGCTTCCAGTTGTATTCGACTACCAGATTTCTGTATTCGAATACAGCTTGTTGCAACGTTAAAAATTTTCAAACATTTCACTGTGTAGTCGAATACAGATGAGATGGCCAACTCTCTGACTTAGCCATTGCATCTGTATTCGAATACACTTAGGTTGTATTCGAATACACCTTTGTATTTTGTCAAAAATATTAATTGTAACACTTTGTAAATATAATTTTGACTTTTGAAAATGCTTTTTATGCATATGTAAAGATGAAAGGTTCTCATGTACTTGATCTTATGATTGTATCATTTACCTTTTCATTTAAACATCTAATATGTTTGAAGTCTGAAGTTAATCAATGAGATATGTTGGACTTCTTCTTTTTGAGCTTGTTGTCTTGATCATCATCGTCATCGTTGGTCTTTTGTCTTCATCAAAAACATGTATTTTACATTCTTTATAAACACCAATTTATTTATTTTGTGGTTCATACAAATTAATATTTTTTATAGTCTCTATAATTTGTTTTAGAGAAATATTAACAAATGTGTTTAAACACTTGTTATGAATTCAAATGTAAAAAATATTGGAAGTTGTGTAATTCATCTTTAAAATGATAAAAAGTGAGTTTTTTTTACTTAAAATGCGATGTTTTTTATTTTTTATTTTTTAATAAGTGTCTTTAGAAGATTTGGTGGTCTAATTTTTTTATAATTATTTTTAGTCCATGTAAGAATATAATTTATGTTTTTGACCTTATATATTTTGTTTAGTACATGCAAAATATATATAATAAAATTGAGTGTTTCCGTTAAAATTATTTACTTGTATTTTAAATATCGATCATAAGTATATACCATATTAAACTTAATATAAAATAATATAATAAATTATGAAATAAATATTTTGGAATTAATTATTAAAAAAATTAGAATTGCATCAAATTTTATATAATCATTCTAAATTTAATTGATAATGATTTCAAAACAAGCATTATACCTTTAGTGTCTGATGCACCGGGTTGGTCGAAAGGTTAAGTGGTTCAAGTTAAGGTCTCGAATTCGAACTTGGGACAAGACGTCCGAGGAAAAAAAAATTGATATATGTTTTAATGACAACAAACCTTATGAAATAAATAATTAAGTTTTATGAATGGTAATATACTAATTATTGTATTTGAGTTTTATTTAAGAAACATGAATTGCATAAGAGAACAAGTAAGAAGTCATTCAGTTCATCAAAATGCATAAGTATCTACTCAATATTGTAAGAATCTCAAAAAGAATATAGCACATATCAATCATAAAGAGAATGATCATTACATCTTCAAGATAGCATCTTCACGAAGAAGGTGGTCAAATACATTCATACAACAAAGATCAAATTGGAAAAAGCAAGATCAATATGAGAAAACAAGACTGTTCTGGTTATTAAACAGAAAAAAAAAAAAGATCGATTTGGCTTTCACAACATCAATCCAATAACATTTTGGTTTACTAAGAACAAAACCTTCTTAAATTCAAGATCATTCTAGGCTGCTAAAATACATCAATCTATCAACAAAGGCAAAGCAATGCATGAAGAGTAAATAACAAGATTAATCTCCAAAATTAATAGCTAAGATGAGCAAGGACAGTAAGGACACTGCTGCTGCACCTTTTTGTAGAAAGCACATCATGCTTTTGAGACAAAGGATTGACATTAAATAGCTGCAAAATCCTTCTACCACATTTTTTTCATACAACATAAATCCAAGAATATTTTGGTTTGCGAAAGAACAAAGTTTTCTTTAAATCAAGATCGTTTTGGGCTGTGAAAAAACTATCAATCTTCATCACAAATTACCAGCCTTCAATACAAAAATAACATAATTATATACACAAGATCATTTAGGACAAATTCGTTCAAAGAGAATCAACAAAGGTAAAGCAAAACATCAAGAACAAACAACAACATCAATCTCCAGATTTATTATTAAAAAGTACAACAAGGACATAAATACCAACATTGCATCTCTTCAAAAACAAACACACGAACAGAGCAAAAAACCATGACACACAACAACTGTCAAAATCCAACACTCAGACAAAACAGAAACGAAAAATGTTCGGGTTTTACAAAATAATATTCTAGTTATTCTCTTTTAAAGACATAATTACAACAGATCATTTTCCATAGTCTAAACCACAATTTAAAGAGTATCAAGACTGTTCAAATCAATGGTGAACCCCAGAAATCGAGCCGAATGTCCAAAGGAGGAAAAAACAGCCTTAAGATTGATATCCAAATTGATAGTTATGAGCAAGGACACAAATACATTGTACTTACAAAATTATGCAGAAAGCTCTGCACATTTTTGATTGGAAACAATACCAAACTGACATTTCACTCACTCATTCACGTTTTTCATCAAACCCAAAAGCAAGAACGTTCTTCGATTGTCAAGAACATTCTGGACAACAATATAAACACATGTTTAATTACTTTAAAATATATCTAATAGTTGGGAAGTGTGTCCAACGACTATATTCAATTTAAACTCAATATTCAAAGCCTTTTATCATCTATAAATTGAAGATCAATTGGAAGATGAAGGTAAGAGTTCAATTTACAAATCTACCGACACTTGTTCAAGTAATAACAAGTCAAAAACTCTTCAAGCAAACTCCGGCTCCCTTCACTATATCTTTGGATCATTATTTACTAAGTTTGTCATTCATTTATCTCAAACAAGTGTTGAGAAGTTTCAAGATTCAAAACACTTTTATCATACACATCATTTGTAACTCAAGTCTATATTTTATGTTAGATTGAGTGTGTTTGTAAAAATCCTTTCAAGGCTGAAAGGTTATTGTAAAAATCATTTCTAGGTTGAAAGGTGAATATTGTAATTGATCAAGGTGTGATCAAGAGAAAAGGTGTGAAAGAGAGCATTCTGATTCTGAAGCACATAGTAAAAATCTCGCGGTTGTGAGGACTGGACTAGACCGAGTTGAGTGAACCAATATACTTTTTGTGTGTGATCTTTCTATCCCTTATGTTTAATTATTTGCACACACAAATCACACTTCATTATAAAATAATTTTTTTTATTTACTTCTAACATATCCATAACATTCTGGACATTTTTGTTTCAACAAAGATTGATCTTGAGTTAATTTAAATTAAACACAAAAATCAAAATTTTAAAATGATCACAATTAAAACTCTCCTTTCTTGTGATTGACATTTCCACTTCACGTCTAACCTAACAATATCGGTATTTATTAATTGAACTGAAGTTTAAAGACGTCACATAACTCTTATCAGATCTTTATCTCTCCAGTGTATATACCAATAGGAGTGTCCATCAAACATTTTTCTAATTAATATCATAACAAACATCTCTACCATTTAATTTAGGTAAAATAAATCTAACGAATATTTATGTTTCATTAAGGTAACAATTTTGTCCTTTATATTTTTTTTTGTAATAGTTTGTTCTTTTAACTTATAAAACATTTGCACCGTTCCCCATGTTAATTAAGACCTTCATTTAAAAAATAACACATCTGGCTTTTAAGAGTCTGATGTGGCAATTTTAATAAGTTTTTTAATGAAAAAAATATCATATTTTTAAATTAATTTTTTATTAAAATACTAGTAGAAAATATAGTTTTTAACGTAGAGATTTAAATCGGTTATATTTGGAGTTAACAAACTAGAGAGACATCTGTAGTATTAATATAAACATGTTTAAATTGGTTTTTGAAATAAATGATTAAAAAAAAATTAGACGGTGACAGTAAATATGTGAATTATAACACTAAACAAAAAAACCTTATTTTATGGACTTTCGACCTCATTGTCATCTCTAATTTCTTTATTCTTCAATTTTAGATTTATTTTATAATTGTATTATTCCACCTATAATGATTACATTTGTGGAATAAAGGAAAAAAAGAAGTTATATTAGAATATTTTATAATATTGTTGGAAAACAAAAATTTATGTTAGGGTGTTCCATATTGTTAATGAAGTTGATACAATTTTATTGTACCTAGATTGTAATCCATTTGTTATGCTAGTACTTTGTCAATGTTGAAGTAGAAAGAAATAATAATCAAGTCAGTTTCTTTCTTTCAACTTTTGGGTTTTAGAGAACTCTGAAAGTTTAGGATTCCATATTGACAAAGTTACTTATTTGTGGATATTTTTTTTTTGAAATAGGATGACGAGGATGATGTTATTGTCGTGGTGGTCAATTGAGAGTTTTCCCTATGTTTTGAGATGATATATAATATATATGTATACTACTTATTAGCAATTTAATTATTACTTTAGATAAACATACATTATTTCTTCATTTAAATTCTTTGACATATGACTACAATTACATGTTTCTGGTGATTTATCAATCTTCTAATGTATTTTATTATTTTATAGTTGATAACATAGAATATACAACGTTGTTATGCTACTTTAATAACTTAGTTGACCTATAAACAATTACATTTTCCTCTATTTTAGTCTAGTTATATATCTTGACGTTTTTAGAATATGGAGTTGGTCATTTCTTGATGTCCTTTAACTGTGTAATATGTTGTGTGTGTTTGCTTGGTTATGTGATTTTCAAACGTGTTACAGACTTTACATAAGTGTGATGACAAGAAGAGAAGAGATGAGAAATTATAAAGCACTAATCCAACATAATTTAAGGAGTAGGAGTTTCTTGAACCTTGACAGATGGTGTATGCTGATTTTTGCTGATGTTCTTATCACTATCAAGACATAGATGGACCTATATTATTAGGTTCTATTGTAAGATTTTATAGATATTTGTAAGTCGCTTACTCTAGTTTCCATACATATATATGAGTTTGTATAATCTATATTCTAATTGTGTTTTGTATAAAATTATGACTGTGTATAAAATTTTGGTTTGTATTAAGTTTTAGATATGCAAATATATAAGGAGGAAAAATAGATTTTTTGTATACAAAAAAATAGATTTTTTAAGTCGGATGAGGTTTAACCGACTTAACAACAAATAATTTTTTAAGTCGCTTGTTTTTAAGTCTGACGCAGAACCTGCTTAACAAGTCATTTTTAACTAACTTAATAAAAATTTATGCACTGGTGAAAAATAAAAATATGAAAAACCCTAAAATGTTCATCTTCTTCCCTTCACCCCCTTTTCATCCAAACCCATAAATTTAAACAAAAATTAAAAATAAAATTCAAAATTTCAAACCCATCAAAATCGAAAACAAAAAAGTGGGTTCCATTATTTTTAGATATGTACAAAAACAACACAACAAACTCACCACCACACTTTCACTTCCCTCGTTACATAAGATCTAAACTTTGACATTTAGAGAATGTTGTAAATCAAATATCTAAAAACTAAAACAAATTTCAATATGCTTCTAATGGCCAAAGATTCAGAAATAACAACAAGTAGGTCAACAAAAATCTTCATTTTCTTGGTGGTTTATGTATTTTACAATAATTTGAAATTTTGAATTTTGGAGAGAAGAGTATGTGGGTTGAATTTCCATAGACAATTGAAAAATGAGATAAATATGAACTTGAGAAATTTGTGAAGTTTTTTTATTCATTTCCACCTTTCCTTTCTCCTGGTTGTCTTTGAGAACTTGAGAAATTCGTTACAATGTTCAACATATATAATATGACAAAATAGCTACACTCATAATTTGAAGCTTGTCTTTTACTCTAAAATTGAATTTTACAAAAAAATATTGAATACATAAAATTGTTATAATATTATAAATGAAGTTATTCATTTGTAAACAACTTACTATAGGAAAACTTCATGTTATCTTCTTTTTAATTCTCAAACCTAGCAACTTATAATGACCATCAAAAGCTCTACAATATAAAAATAGTTATAAAAATTGTGTTATAAAATATATTAAATACTTATGAATAATAAATAAATTAAATACTTACAGATCAATAAGGTGACATTTTTTATTTGGCTTCTTTCCTAACGAACATATAAAGACTGCATTAAGCTCTTTAAGATTAATAATAAACAATTGTCAATGACAAATACACCGGAGGTAAAAAACTTGTTATAGTTTTTAGGTAAATTTGATGTTTAAAATTTACTCCAAAAAATAATAGCCTGAATTGTAGGATTTTTGTTTCTCTAAACCAGAAGAATTGTAGGTTTATGTACAAAATAAAGGAACAACAAGATATATTGTACTGTACAAAACTAGATCAAAGACACATAAAAGAGAAACACAAAAACTAAAGAGAAAATGTAACTTAGATTTTCTCTATTATTTAAAACAATGTAACAATGTAAAATTTCAAACATCAAAATTCCACCAAACATCACAACTGAAAACATCCAAATTTAATTATAGAGAAACAAAAATCAAGAACAATTAAAAAAACACACATTACACATGTCCAATTAATTTTTTCAGATAAAAGAAAAGCATGAACTTGAGAATCAAATCTCTATTCACAAATCGACGAAGTGGTAACGATAAAACGGCGACTGCGACGAGAGTTTAGGGTTGTGACGTTAGAGGAATGTCAGGAACACAGGTTTTAAGTGTACAATGGAGGTTAGGGAACACGATGTGGAGGTTTAGAGGAACACATATGTTAAGGAAAATAAAACGATTTTTAAGTGTACGCTATTTGTTTTATTTTTGCATTCTAATTTAAGTTTGTTACCAATATAACTGCATTAAACAAATTTTAATGTATTTACAAAATTTCAACTAGCTCATTTTGTTAACTCGTTTATCCAGTCAATCGACTTAAACATAGAGGAAGATGGATATATTAATTTTTTAGTTTTATTTTTCCAATTTGCTTTTAGTTGGTTTACAATATAAATGCGTTTAAAAATTGTCACAACCTCGTTTCGTTAGCTAGTTTATCTAGACAACCGACTTAAAGATGTTAACATTAAACCTCCTCCTTATTTGTTTAGTCCAGTGGCACGTAACAATTTAACTCAGTATTCAAAACACAATTTTCTATTAGTGTCTTTTATGCTTATAGAATTCGATCCCACTTTTTTTTGTTTAAGATTTTATTGTGTTTGAAGTTTTGGATTTTATTTTGAATTTTTGATTAAATTTTTGTGATTACAATATAAAAAGATGAAGTGAAGAAGATGAATATTAAAGGGTTCTTTAAGATTTTTTTAATAAAAAACTAATATAAAAATATTTTACATTAAAATATTATTTAAAATTGCCGCATCAAACCGTAACTATCAGATGAAGTTTTTTTAATAGAAAGTATTAACAAAGGATAATAGTGCAAACATTTTGTAATTTAAATGAACCAATTATTACAAAAAAAGAATCTAAAAAATTAAACTATTACTTTCCTAAAACATAACAGACTGCATAATATATTTTATCTTAATTTATTTAGAAAAAAAGATGAGGAAAAAGGAAAGAGTTTCAATATAAAAGCTTTAGAAGTTCCTTAAAAAAATCAAGAAGCTTAAAATAGTGGTTTGCATAGTGAACTACATGCGAAAGATTTTACCGAGTTTACATGTACACATTAAAATTAGAGAAATGATATATATAGATACACTTTTGGAACCAAAATACAATACTTTTTTTTTACTTCGGTCCTGCATTATACAACTCAGTTCCCATACACAAACAATTGACCTGTGCTTTGTACGATGTCGTGTATTTGCATTTCTCTTAAAATTAAGATAAAAAGCACGACCAAAACTCAGAAGAACCTTATCTTTTCTTGCCTCAACTTGATCAAACAGGGGTCAATTATTAAGATCACCTCCATATATAAAGAATATACTGTTATGTTATATATAATTAAAAACCATCAACATATACATAGTCACCACTGTTAATATATAAATCAAGTTTTTTTTCACATAGCTAATTTCTGTCCATCCTGGCTTTGTTTGCATCCATTGCTAATCGAATAAAAGAAGAGCCATCATCACCTTGCATAACCAAGTTCGAAATAAGTTGTGGTGAGCTTTCCAAATTATGACCAACATGGTCATAATTCATGAAAGGATCAGAATTGTAGTAATCCATAGTAGGAACCACATTTTTAGATACTATATTATCATCATCTTGGACATTTCTTTGACTCATTCCATTTTCATAAGCATCCTTCATAATGGAATTATTATTACCACATTGTCTTGGTTGTGTTTGGTAGAAAACTTTTGAAACAACTAATTCTCCATCTTTCTCTTCTTCATTATTGCCAAGGTGGTATTGATGCATTACCCAATTAGTTTTTTCAGGCTTCTTTTGTCTACCATAGTTAGTATAAAGGACTAGTATCTTTTTGAAACCTTTCATAACACCACTAATAAAAATTGGTCTTGTTTTTCCTGTTTTGTGCCATCTTGTTTCACTTCCTTCTTCGTCGGTTTGAACCTTTCTTCTTTTCCTTGTTCCAGTTGTGTAAGCTTTTGAAGGCCGGTGAAAGAAATGACGGATTTGTCCATCTTTGCTTACACCTGCATATGTAATAGGAGATCTATGAAAATGAGATGGAGCATAATGAAAAATACACAAAACATCACAAAGATCAATGCTAGCAAATTCAAAAATAATTTTGGAATTGTTGTAGTCTATAAAAGATTTTGAATTTAAGAGATAAAGATTTTGAACTCTTCAAACTTCAATTCAACGACTTTGTAACTAGTACTATAGTACAACTGTTGTAGACAATTTAAGATAAAATAACAAAAGTACTTAGTAAATTATGTATCGGATGTAGAAGGAAAATTATATTTTAGTCCAAAATATCTTTATTCCACATGCAAGCACAAGAATGAAGCATAAGGATTGTGGATTGTGAGCACTAGATTGACATAAATGGCTTGTTGGTGAAGATATGAAAAGCTTATTAAAAGAAAAATTACATCTCCAAGATTTTGGAACCATTTTTTTTTTTACAAGAAATTAAGATTTTGGCATGTTCTTTCATATACTTTTTCCCTTTTTTATTGCTCTACTACTTGACATGTGATTAAAATGTTTAGGATGTTTTTGTGTCTCCTTCTTGTCTTTTAGTTTTGATGCAAAAAAATACACTCAGTAAAAAAAAGTTAACAATAATTAAAAGAAAAATGGTTTTCATTGATGTACATATGCCATATTTTTTAAATATATATAGATGTTTTTTATATATAAATAAGTAGATATTAGCATTATTATATACAAACCTGTACTTGGTATATCATGTTTTTTAAATAGTCAAAAATACTAATTAACTATTAGTGTATTTAATTTGTACAGCTAACTAATATATCTAATAGTCAATATTAGCATTATTAGGAATTATGATTGAGGTTGGAGAACCATTGTTCTCCCTTATCACTCCACTTCCTTACTTGGTATATCATGTTAATTTTGGGGGTGGAATAGAAATATTGCTGCCCATGATTAGCTACGTGGGTCATGTAAGATAAGATGCCACCACATTGAGTTTGGTGGTAGTCATGCACTCATATGCATATTGACAAATCTCTAATTCCTTGTAACATATACTTGAAAGATCTAGTTGTTTAAAAAATAATGCGATTACTCCTCTCACTTGCTTAATTTCTGCTAATGTAGAAACTCCTAAGAATGACACAAAATTTTCGATATTAGTAGCACGTTACAATTTACAAATTAATGCAAGAAAGAAAGACGACGCAAATGGGACGTTATTTCTTTGACTGGTAAAGTATCTTATTCCAGCTGGGTCGTTGTTTAATTTCTCCACCAATTATTTTCACAAACCAGCTGCACCTTGTGTTATTTAACTTTGAAAAAAAAATGGTAGACACCTAATTACTCATTTGACACCACGAGTGAGAAAGATATACAGAGTCGATTTGTAAAAGACCCCTAAAATAATTTTTTATTTAATAAAAAGATTTCATTTTTTAATATTTTTAAATTTTAAAATAATAAGATCTTATCTAAAACTAATAGTATCGCAACAAATATTACATTTATTGATTTAATTATCAGTTGAAAATAAAATATTATACAAAATCAATTACATTAATTTAATCAATAATTTTTTAAAATTCTAAAGAGTCTATAAAAAATAGTTTTTCATAATTTTTTTTTAGTAATTTTATTAAAATTACATTATAGGATCTAAATAGCTCATACTTAAATTCACTTTAGGCGTTCGTATGTCCTGAACCAACCGTGACTAGAGAGTGATGTAATATGGGGGTAAAATGAAATTAATAATAATAGAAAGAAAATAAAATATTAAATAAATGTATGAAAATTATAGCTCGGTGTATATACCATTATTGTTTAACTATTAGTATCTCTCTATCTTCAATGTATGAAATTTTAAAACAACCAACTGTTCATATTTGAGTAGAATATAAATTATATTCGGTTGGTTCTACAATAACAGTCACATTTGTAAAATGATTATTTTATCTGAAAAAACTGTTATTTTGAATTTTCAATACAATTTTTTTTTCCAATTGTATTTTTTAATTAACATTATATGAATCACCCATTGGAATCAATTTTTTTTGTTATTATAAAAAAAAATTAACCAAAAAATATGAAATTTGTTTCTTATATTCATTTGTCACTAAATTTAGCAATGAAAAAATTAAATACAAATTTATTTTTTTATCTCAAATATTTTGATAATTAATTTTTTTATAGTAGTACATAATATGGTATTTCCAAACCATGCATCAAACAAGAGAAAAAGTTATTAGGAGGTAAAATGAAAAATGAAAGACCTGGTAGCTTTTCTGGATGTGTATAACAAATTCCATTCTCTCCTTCAAGTGTTGGTATGAACTCATCAATAAGAGGATGAAGTTTAGGCACATCAAACATAATCTTTGCTTCCAAATGTTGTAGTATCTCTTGATCATTCGGATCAAACTTCACTCCAGCTGGTAACCCCGGCAAATCATTTATTCCACCCTATTCATTTTATTCAATCACTCACAATCAAAAAAAATAAATTCAAATAATTAAAATAATTAATAGTTTTGAGTGAAAACAAGGTTGTTGTCAATAGTCCAACTCAATGAGTTTGAAGAGTTAATATGCTAACATAATAATTAATATGCTAACATTTATCTATTTAAAAAAAAAAGCAAAAACAACATTTTTTAGAAGACAATTTAAAAAAACACAAACATGTACAAGGTAGTAATAATAATTAATCGCTCAAAAAAAAAATTAAAATACCTGATCTTGGAATTCAATGTTATGACCACATGAGGGGCAAGTTAAGGTTCGAATTTGAGTTGGTAATTTTGTGTCACCAGAAACAAGATCAGTTTCATTGCTAACAATTCTAGGAATAACAGTGGAAGTTATTAGTTGAATGCCTCTATCTTGATCATCTGAGTCATTGCACCATGTCATCTCTTAATTAATTGTGTTTTTGCAATTCTACCAACACATATATATCTTTCAAAAAACAGAGCCCGTTATTACTTCTACACCTCCCTTTTTCCTAAAAAATCAGATTCAGCTCCCAAATTAATAATTAGCCAAAAAAAAAAAAAAAGAATATATAATAAATAGTTAAATAAAAGGAAAAGAAAAAGGTAAAGCTAGTTCCTAGCTAGTAGCTTGTGTGATAAGGAACACGCTTTCCTTGAATTAGTGACCTCATGTAGTGTTTGATTTTCCAAAGAGGTGCAGAGAGATAGGGAAGTTGTTGTTAAGAGGAATGAGGAAGAGAGAAGAGAAGAGGGGTTAAGCAGCGTAAGTGATAAAGAAAAGAAATGTGGGGACTCAAAAATGGGGTCTACATATAGACAAATAAAGGAAAAGGCTGCTTGAACGCCAAGTTTGCTACCCTCTATTTGTGTCCCTGTATATACGGTTTTATCATCGAATAAATTACCCTTCTATCTTTGCTTCCACACTTCATTCATTTTTCTACATTTAATGAATTCAAGATTAATTAAATACACTATGTTTGTTTGGAAAAATCACAATCACTTTGTTAAATTTCTAAAATATACTTTCCGTCAAAATCATAGTGATTTCATGTGATTCCTTTATTTTATATATGTAAATCTAAATATATATTTTCTTAATCTTATATTGAGTATTACGTTAACAAAAATAAAAATATTTTCAACTAAATGTATATTTTATTTTTATTATACTATTAGTTAGTTATTTTATTAAAATTATACCCTTAAATTGGAGTATAATATAATATGTATCACTTTGAAGTTTATTATATATTTCATTACACATCAATAACAGTAATTAACATTAAATAGTTACTTCTTTTCGTTCAAAATGAACGTCATTTGGTTATAAAAAAATAATATCACTTTAAAAAAATAAATACCCTTAAATGAATCTCATTTTTTATTTTCAACAAAGCTTTAATTATTTTTTCTAATAATTTTTTTTACTATATTCCCTAAAATAATTATTTTTTCTAATAGTATCATTCAATAATTACTATATACATATACATATGCTTTCAAATCATTAATTTTACTTTGTATTTATGATGGTGTATACCCACCAATAATTAATAAGAGTAGTTTAGCAAAATAATCATTTTGTTTCTTTCTATTTATTAGCATTTTTTAATATGTATTTAAGAATCTTAAATGACGCTGGTTTTAAAACAGATGGAGTAATAATTTAGAATAACTTTATGAATTTATTAACTCAATTAATTTATATATTTATAATTTTTTTAATCTTTTATGAATTAACTTCAAGTGATACAATGGGGGAGGTAGTAGTGAATATAATAAAAGAAGAAGGAAAAAAAAAGTAGAAAAGGGTGGTGGGTAAGAGTGGAGATGGGGCAACCTGATTCTTCATGGGTGGACGTTTCACCTCTTTAGAGTTAGAGAGAGTATATGTGTCTGTGTGTTGGGAGTTCAGCTGCAGGGTCAAATTTGAGTGTTCTTAAAGCTATGTCAAATTTTAGACACCTACATACGAACCGATCGAAATTTATACCATCAAAAAATTACGTCTTTGTTTTAGAGAAATGTATTCATCCATATATGCACACCAAGTTACCAACCAACAATTAATTACATATTAAATAATTTTTTAATTGGTAATAGAATATATAAAATATTGATAATAGACATTAAAGAAAATAAAATATATAGAAATAATTTTCGTATTGTTCTAATGAAAAAATAATTAAAATAATATATAAGAAATTTAGATATTTTAATTAAAATAACTAATTTTTAACTTGTAATTAATAAATATTAATTAATTAATTAATTTTACATCCCTAATAATCCTCATTTCTAATTTAACACAATTTTACACGCCTTTGGTCGCATGGACTTCTTATATTTAGTATCTTGCTAATCTTTTTTCTTTTATAAATAAATGCTATATGAGTATTATTATTTAACGTAGAATTCAAATTAAATTGACAACTTCTATTGTACTGTGAAGAGAAAAGAGTACCAAAATTGACAATTTTAATTAATAATTCAGTTAGTTTATCATTAACTCATCCACATCAACATTATATTAAAGGTTGACTAAATAAATAGTACTCGTTGATGAAATTATGTCATTCAACTATTGATCAATTAATTTAAAAGTATCAAAACATATTACTATCGAACTTTCATGTGTTTTTCAAAGTAAGCTTGTTGATTTTACTTATGACTCTTATGTATAAATACCAATAATTTTTATATACTCATTCAACACCTCATTTCCTCCCTATATCTCTCTTTCTATTATATCACCAACATATTACATTGTTATCTCTATTTCTATTTCTGGAGTTAAATAATTGTATAGATGTACACTAATATTTTTCCTTTTACTTATGCCGGAATGTCACAAACGGAATCTTTTATAATTATTTTTTATAAAACTGAAAGTGATTCTAATATGGTGTATGATACTTGCTGCAAAATTCGTTGAACGTTTTCACTGCTGTTCGGGTCACTAAAACATTGGTGTAGCGTTTTTGTCAGTTTACTTTGAAGAAATTGATATATGTAATATAATAGACAAGTTCCCAATATAATATATTATTCGAAATGATGCAATTGGTTTAGAGTATTGAAGTAACGGGTACGAACAAAATACACGAGATTAGTTTAACCCTTCATTAAGAATTGCGAATTACTTTCATGTATCATGCATGTAAATAGCTACTATTTGGTAAAAAAGAAATAGTTTAATTAGCTATTGATGAATATATAATAAAAAAACTAATAAACTAACTCATAATTGATATCGGATTCAGCTAACAAATGTTACATTTGAAATATTTGATAAAATTAACAATGAAATTAATAGATAAATATAAAATAACAAAAAAAAATATTTATATTTTTTAAACTAAGATAAAGATTATTAAAAAAAATAAAAATATAATATACTACAAGTTTAAACATTATTTAAAGTCGAGTACTATATAAAAATAAAAATAAAAAGTTAATATACTGGCGAAAAAATGTTATATACTATAAGCTATTCATGTAAGTTATCTATTTGGCATATATATACAAACAGACAAGTGATTGTGATCTAGCTTCTCAAAGAAGCCACGCAACGAGAAACTTAGGCAATAAGTTCCAGCTGGTTTTGTTTGTATTTATTTTCTTTACTAACTTTAATAACATTTTGGGTAGGGTTTTAGGGCTTTTTGACGATGCTGTTTTCCCAGATACTATACGCGTAGAAATTCATGATCATTTTGAGGCTTTCCAAAATGTCCACCTGTCTTGCACCGCTGTACATGAGGATTATTTGTTTGAAGAGAGAGGTAATAAGGATAGAACAACAAACTGAATTTATACCAAAAACTGATATGTGCCATCATCCAAATAGAGATGGCACAAAAATATTATATCTAGATGTATTTGCAAATAAAAATCGAGACACAATAGTTTAATGAATATTTATTAAAAAAATAATACTTGTTAATTAATGGATACAAGTAGACGGATGCATTAATATCCATTTAGTGAATATCTATATCTGTCACTAAATTGATAAAATTATTATATGTTAATGTATTAATATTTTTTATGATAAAATTTTGTGATATATTTTATTTATGTGTTAATGTATATTAATATTTTTATGTGTTAAATTTTGTGTTGACAAAAAAGATGGAAAAATTCTAAATAATTATACAACAAAAATAAATTTTTTACATAGTCAATTTTTTTTATTTAAAAGTTTATATGCATAGATATCTACATAGATATAAATAAATATGAATATAGTTTTTATATCAAACAGTAGAGTAGTGAATGACTATTATCCTTAGCCGCAAAGATACCCCTAATCCAAACACAAGACATGGCATGGATATATGCAGGTACACACAATCACGTATAAGATTTTATTTTAATTTATTCTGAATCTAAAATTAAATTTTATTGTTGAAGTTAAAAAAATTTAAAATTAAATTGGAGCATAAATTTGTGGCCTAAATAGCTAAAAAGAATTGGAGGTAATTTAAAGAGCAAGGTACAGTTGTCTTTTGTTAGATAATATTATTATACGGGTATTTTAGACATTACTATTATCTTTTATATATATATATATATATATATAT
>JBBPBP010009779.1:13861753-13876955 GCA_037974735.1 Cicer chorassanicum | reverse complement strand
TTTTTGTTCATTCTATGTTATGAAACGTTAGTAGAGTTGTTTCTCTTCTTCTTCCTTCTTTTTATGTTTATCATTGTTAATAGCTTTATAGTAGGTGTAATTTAATCAAAAATACATTATCTTATCAGATGGCATTTATATAGATATTTCATCACTTTGAAAATAGATTAAACATAAATTGGTGAAGCCTAAATAAATTGATAAAAGAAAATTAGGACTATTGAAAATTAGTATTTTCTTCGAATTTAAATATAAATAAAATTATGTCGTTAAAATAATTAATATATTTAATTTAAATATATTAATTTTTTTGGACTCAATGGATCAATGGACAAATATATGTATAAGACATTGGGGGTTGTTGTCCACACAAAGCAAGAAAGTAACATAAAAATGTGAAAAAATAAATTACTCTGTCTCTATGAAAAATTGTTATTGCCTCCACAAAATAATAATTTTATGAAAACAAATAAATATAAAAAATTATAAGAGATAAAATAGAATAAATTAATCCTAATTCTAATCATTCATCCTACTATTTCTTACACTAAACATACAAGGTGATACAAAATACGTTATATTTACACCGTCGAACATAATATAGACTAATTTGAGAGGATTTTGTTGATAAAATTGTGTATTTTATAAAAGCGTAAAATAATTTTCTCTAATGCATACTATAGACGAGTTTTTGCCCCTACTATGAAAATTTTCTGGGTCTCTCACTGTTTTGAGATTATTTATATTTATATTTGAGACTAAATGAAGTACTATATTATGGACCTATTTGAATTGCCTTTTTTAACTTAACTACTTACATAAATACTTGTGAAACTATTTGAAAAATTTGTAGAAATTATTGATGACATTTTCCAATATTTTTACTTATATTTTATAATTTTAATACAATCTTTTAAATACATATAAATATAACATATATTTTAGGATTCGTTTTTGGTCTAAAATCACTCATCCAAATCATTTTTCCTTCATTTTATCTAAATAAATGGCTTCCAAACAAATTTAGTTTTTCTTTTGTATTTTTTGTTGTGATTTCGTCGTCTAAGTGCGATGTTTTTTTACTTTCATGTTTTGGTGTGGTGTTCATTTTGATTTAGATTGACAAAGTAGTTTTGATCGATTACATATTTCAACCAATGACGTTGACATCGTCAATGTTACTAATTTGGAGGTCTAGGTATTTCAGACACTTGAATTTTTTGTATTTATAGGCTTATTGTGATTTTATGCTATGTTTACGTTTTCCGCTATTAACTTAAATGTTGTGAGTTTGTTAGTAAATCTTTAATGTTTTTAGCAAATTTGAATTTATATTACATCAATGTATTATATAACTTTAATCAATGAATATTATTTCATAACATATACTTTAATGATTAAATAAATTAATATGGTTCATAAAGTTATTATGTTGACATCTAGTTTTGCAAAATTTTAAGGATATGCCTTCTCAAAACTAGTAAGTTTAGTACAAAGTAAAATTAATAGGTGAAGAATAAATTGATATTTTATATGATATATATACAATACATAATTACACATTTAAAAATTAATTTACTATTATTTCTTACCCTACAAGAAATTTTAAACATTCAACATTTAATTTGCGACGGTTCACACCAAATCGCCTGAGGCTTAACAACAGTTTATGCATCGGTTTTTGTCAACTGCCACCATTTTTATTGAATCAAACCATATTACTCAATTTCATTTCCTGCATTCTTATTTTCACAAGCCTCATGCTCCAAACCCTTCTCTTACCTGCAACCATTTTTCTCTCCCAAATCCCTAAATTGTTTACTATTTTGAAATCCTCACATATTACACTCTCAAATCTCCTAATTTTCTCAAATCCCAAAAACATCAAACTCTCCAATCCCCAAAAGTTCTCAAATCCCTCCAGCGTCAAACTCTCAAATCCTTCAAATATTTCGTTCTCTCGATCTTTTCCAGAAGTTCAAACGCTCATCTTCACACATATACTACTGGTTCTCTTTCATTTTTAGTGTTGATACGTTTTTGTCGTTGATGCGTTTTAAGCGTGATGCGTTTCAAAGCTGTTGCTTTTTCGACGGTGATGGGTTTTGAAGCTATTGCGTTTTTGCCATTGTTGCGGTCAACATTTTCGGTGTAAGACATTATAACTATTCTCTTCTATATATTTCTTACCTATGGGTGTGTGGAGCATGATGAAGATGAAGAGATTTGATTAGTTATAGGAGAATGTTGAATATTTATATATAAAATTGAAATTGAAAGTTTGAGTATCGTGTTGGTGAGGGAAGAAAAGAGAGAAATAGATAGAAGCAATATTACTAAAAATGCTTTAACAATCAAGAAGTAATCATTCATTCATTTTTTTTTTTATAGTTTCCCTCTCTCTAGAAGTACTTAAAGACAAATATATATTATGGTTTTAAATTGCGGTCGCAATTGCAGTTATGCTGCAAACATTTACGTTACAGGAAAATACGGACAGATGCGACCGCAATTGCGGCTTTAATGTTGTTGTAAAGACTTCAAAATTGTGGCTGTGGGTCGCAATTTAAAACTATTCTTCATATTAATGCATTAAAAATTTCCCTTTACCCATGCCAAGAATTTCCATGTTCTTTCAATGGTGTGTGATTTTAGCTAGCCAGGTACCTATTGATAAATCAATATTAATGTTCCATATATTATCAACTTGGAAGGAAATCACCTATCAGGAGAAATTCCAATACAACTCCTTGTACATTCAAATAATAGTATGCTTAAATCCAAATATATTATATTTTAAGTTTCACTCTTAAATAATATACTATGTTTTTTTTATGAAATCACAGGTATGTGATTTATCTCACATTTATATTACAAAAATATATGATGTCACACATTGTCAAATAAATAACATGATTATTTCTTATGGTAAATGCAAGTTTTGGTAGAAATCCAAATCTTTGATTCTTAGGTTCATGCAACAAGAAGAATGGGAATAAGGTTGTAGTTCCATTAGTAGCATCACTTGATGGAGCTTTCATGATACTAGTAGTAGCAGTGATTTCTTTTTGCCTATCGTATACTCCAAGAGACATCGAACTACATCTTATTTTGTTTTCTATTTAATGCATGCGGTAACGACTTTCATGGTATGTGTTTCTTTGTTTGAATCAATAAATGTCATTATTGTTGACAAACCTTCAAATATTTTATCGAAGCCACGCATGCATATGTATCTAAGTTCCATGTCCACGTCATTTTTTTTGTGATCTTGTACAACTTGACTGCTTCACAGCCAAAAATCAAAAAATGCTAATGGAGTTAGGAAAATCCAAAAGATAGTCATTATCGTAGAAGCTGGTGTTGTGTCTGCAAAAAGGTTGGCACAATTGTTTTGAGTGAACTAATTAATATATCTTAAAAATTTGAAATTTCTTAGTTCTATTTTTATGGTGGTGTTGTTTTTCTGCTATTTTTGAATAAATAATGTTTTTATGTTAATGTTGCTTCCATTTTTAAATTGGAGTATTATTTTGGTGTTATAGTAATAAAATTCAAGTTTTATATATTTGAAAATGAAGGTTTAAGAATTAGATTTTGTCTTGTTTTATATATATTAATGTAATTAAATCATAGTCATGTATGTGTGGATATATATTGTAGTAACGAAGGGAAAGAAATTGAGTTAGGTGAGGGAAAATATGAATTGTTGGGTTGATGAATATGATGATGAAACTCACTTTCTTGATTGTGACCGATAAATACGATTTAAATAAAAAAAATAAAAATTAAAGTATATTAATCATGTTGACGTTTTTATTGGTGAAAAAGATTTGGATTGATAAATATTTGTTTGGTAAATAGTTTGTACAATAAATTTTAAACCGTGTATTATAACTTTTCTCGCATTTTATCTATAAAATATTTAAAAAATACACTCAAATCAAATATACATTTATATTTTTTACTAATTATCTTGTATATAACAATCTTTTAACTATTTAATATCATCAATAAATATTTATCATGCATATATATTAATTAAATTATATCTGCCTACACATTTTTAATGCATACAAACATCTGTCATGTATTTAGTTTATACTCTTGATCATGATGTTAGCTTCTATTATAAACTTTCCTTTTTTTGTTTTGTTTCTTCCTCTTAAGAAGCCTCCTCGCTACCCCCAGCTGCAATTCTGACCCTCTTGTTTCAATCCAAAAGTGAAGAAGTCCTATTATGACTTTGATTCCTATAAAAATCTAGGTTAGAAAATTAGATTTCATATCTCTACACTTTGATCTTTACTCCTACAATTTTTTTAAAAATTTATTTTATTTGTATTATTTTCAATTAAAATATTTGGACTCAGTTTATAATCCAAACAAATATGAAATTTTAAATATGTAATTTTGTTGTTCAAAATTATAATTTAAAAATTAACATACTGAAAATTTTAAAATTTAAATTTCCGGTGTATAAATAAAACATAATTCTTTTTTACATACCAAAAATTTTGAAACAGAAATTAAATAAAATTACATACTGAAAATTTCAAAAACGAAATTTTTGGTATTTAAAACAAATTGAGAAAAAATAATTTATACCCGAAATTTCGTTAAAATAATTTATCCCCCATTTTACCAAATCTGCAATTTTGATTCTCTTATTTTATTTTTCGCAATTTTGTTCCTTCTATTATTAAAATTGTTGACATTTGATCCCCTAGTTAATTTGTCGATATGACAATTATTTTAGTGAGTGTACATGATGATGTGGAAAATAATTGTGACATGTAATTTAAATTAAATAGTATCACTTTAAAAATAAAATAAAAAATCAATTTTTTATTTTTACTTTTTTTAATTTTCTGAAAAAAAAAATTCTAATTCATTTTTTTTAATTAGGTTTGTTAATATATCTTGTGATATTTATTTTCGAAATATTTAAAATAAATAATAAAATCATTTAAAAAAAGGTTTTTTTATTTTCAAAAATTTACTCCAAAAAATAAATTTTTTATTTTATTTTCAATTACTGAAGTGGTATTATTTAATTTAAAATTAAATTTAAATTTCACGTCATTATATGTTGATCACTAAAATATATGTCACATCACCAAATTGAAATTCAAATTGAGAAAGAGGACGAGATATCAATAATTTTAAAAACAAAATGACCAAAATTATAAAAAAATAAAAAACTAAAATTACATATTTTATAAAATTAATGGCCAACACTGCATTTTAGTAAAATTATTATTATTATTATCTGACTATGTTTTTTATACACCATTCTTTTTGTTAAGTGATAAAACAATCTGAGTATTGTGTTAGTTCAGCAATTTATGATTATGGTTAGAAGTGCTTCTGCGAAAAAAATAAAGTGGTAAGAAATGTTGGTGTAATTCGTTTGACAAGCAAAATAAAGAATTAAGGGTAGTAAATGTAGAGGTGTTCTTTTTTTCAGGAAAGTATAGGTGTTTTTTTTTATACAAATTAATATTTTGAATCAATTATTAGTTAAAATTAATTTCAATTTAATTTTTTAATGATTTCTTTAAAGAAAAATAGAATTGCGATTTTGTTGACAACAAAATTTCCAATTTTTTAATGAGAATAATAAATGTAAAAGTTACCGGTAAAAAAGATTTTCAGAAAAAAAAAATTAAATTTTTTTCCATAAACAAAAAGTTTTCGATATTTTTTAAGAAAAAAAATTTCAATTAAATTTTAAAAAAATTTAAATGGTTAAATCGATTTTTGAATTAAGTTTGGTTAAATGATATGTTTTAAATATGTAGTTTAGTTTATGAGTCATTTACTTGATTTGGTGAGCCATTTAATTGATTTGGTTTTATTCGGTGGAATCCAATTAGAGCCGGATCAAGAGAGAGGCAAGTAAAGCTCTTGCAAAATAATATATTATACGGCTCAACCATAAATAAAATAACTTCCAAAAAAAATTTTAGTATGCTGTTAGAAGTATATTTTGAAAATTGATAAGAAAATTGCATTAACTTTGAACGTTATTTGTATAACTTAAAATTATAAGAAAGATAACACAAGTAGAAAATGATACAAATTTAGATTCTTTTCCAAATGTTTGCTTATAGACTAGTGTTAACAATTCATGTAACTATAGTAGAAATAAGCTTTTCAAAATGATGTCACAAAAAAGATTAAATGAATTAGCTTTATTATCGATTGAAAAAGAATTGTTAAACGAAATCGATTACAATCATTTGATAAATGATTTTGAATCGAAAAAACTGCAAAAGATAAATTTTAAATAAAATATTAATAATTTATTTATTAACTTTGAAAAGGTCCCATCTGATAATTTTGCTTTATGCCTCATAAGGTGTTGGACCGACTCTGAGTTCAATTTATCAATATAATCTAATTAATTATATATTTTGTTCACCCTAAAATAAAAGAACATAATTGAGCAAGGATGGAATAGAAAGGGTATTGTAATTTTTTTTTTTAGAATTCTTATCCGTCTTCTTAATTTTTCCTCCCACCACTAAATATATTATCGAAAGCTAATATTCTATGGTGTATTTTATACTGCTAAATACTAAAATTCAATAAATAAAAAAATTAGATTGTTGGATTAATATTCACTTTTATCTTTTTTCTACTCTAGATATGTTTTTGCTGATACCAACAAGTCCAATACCCTTGTGACATTCCTACTTTGATTTGCACCTGTGGGGCTTTTTTGAATTTAGTTTTTCCTACTTTTGGACTTTTGATTTGCCTTTCATATGAGGAAAAATCGTTTTTGTACCCCCCAATTAATGGTCTACCCCCCAATTTGTTAAAAACTCAATTTTGTCCATCCCATTTCACCATTCAGTAAAAAGTAAAAAAAAAATTCTCCCAAAATTTCACTCATCAACGAAAGATCCGGTACGTATATGCTGTTTTCAAATTTCCGGTAGTTAAAAAATAACTACCGGAAATTTCAAATCCTGTGAAATTTCCGGTAGTTCATTTACTGTACCGGAAATTTTGTCTCCAAATTTCCGGTATGTTATTTGTACTCCCGGAAATTTGTGGGAGTTGAAATTTCCGGTAGTTATGTTCACCGGAAATTTGAAATTTCCGGTAGTGTTGTTCACCAGAAATTTCAAATTTCCGGTAGGTTGTTCGTTTTTTTTTTTTTTTAATTGTTAATTTTTAATATTGTGTTTTGTTGACATAGGTATGGAAAAAAGACAACCAGTTTGTATAGATTTGACTGAAGCATTCACAACCGATCAAATTTTTGAATCACGGGAAGCTGTCGTATCATGGGCAAGAGAGGTTGGTCGTCAAAATCGGGTAGCTGTTATCATAATTCGATCCGACGTAGAGACAGGAATGAGAGGAAGGAAATCTAAATTAATTCTTGGTTGTGATAGAGGTGGAAAATATCAGTCAAATAAAAGTGAGTCAGGTACTTCAACAAAAAGGTGTGGTTGTCCGTTTAAAATTCGATCCAGACCATTGAAAAATGCTGAGGCTGAGGGATGGATTATTAGTTTAGTGTGTGGATTTCACAACCATGAGTTAGTGGCTACTTTTGAGAATAATGCATTTGTGGGGCGCTTAAACGATGAAGATAAGAATCATGTTGACGAACTGACTAAGTATCACGTTGCACCGAGGCATATATTGTCATCTTTGAGGGATCGAGATAAGGAGAATGTGACTAGTATCTATCAAATTTATAACCGTCGAACCACCTACAGAAAGAATTTGAAAGGACCTAGAACTGATATGCAACATCTGTTGAAGTTACTTGAAGCTGAGAAGTATGCATGTTGGACTAGGACGCATGGAGACTCGAACATTGTGAGGGACATGTTTTGGACGCATCCAGACTCCATAACTTTGTTGAACATGTTCCATTATGTGTTGATCATGGATAGCACCTACAAAACCAACAAGTACAGGTTACCATTGTTTGAAATTGTTGGTGTAACTTCAACTGGGTTGACATTCAATGTTGCATTTGCTTATATGGACAGTGAGCGTCAAGAAAACTTCTGTTGGGCATTGGAGAAGTTAAAACAGTTGTTTCTTGCAAACACTCCATTTCCTCAGGTGATTGTCACTGATAGAGAACTTGCTTTGATGAATGCAATTGAAGTTGTATTTCCATTTTCAACAAATTTACTTTGTCAACTTCATATCAATAAAAATGATGCTATAACCATCCTTGCTCAATTATGTTCTTTATTTAAAAAAAAAATTAAAAATAATTTACTTTGAAATTAATATATTAAAATGTTTTATTTTTTTGACCTTTATGAGGTCACACGACAAGGATGTGACCATGTATTATACTGAAAATTTTACTCTTTTAGGAGGTTGCATCTTCTAATTTGTTAAAAAAATAAAGCAGGTTGTATCACTTTTAACGTCTAAAAAAAATATTATATTTTGGTACATTAGTTTCAAAGTAGAGTATTTTGAAGAAAAAAAAAGTCAAAGAGAGGATATAATTAAAAAAATCATTTTGAAAAAAAATTTAATACGCTACTTTGAAACTAATGTATTCGTTGGAAATTTTCCTTCTTTAAGATGTCACGTCTTAGAGATCCGATCATCTATTGTTTTATTTATTTAATTTTTTAACAATTAAAAAATAATAAAATGTCAAATCAATAGATGGTCGAATTCGGACCTACCGAATGTGTGAAATTTTCATATAGTACATAATCACATCTCGACTCTGCGACTTCTTAAAGATAAAAAAAAAATTTAGTTTATTAATTTCAAAGTAGGATATTTAAAAAAAATATAAAAAAAAAGTAAAATTAAAAAAATCTGAAAATTTGAAGTAGTATAATCTTTTAGTAATTATCATGTTTGGTCTTTTGTTGCTTTCTATTTTGGAAAATGATGATTTAGTTATAGTCTGCAGAAGAATACGTTTAAGCATCTTTTTTTAAACATAAATACCACAAAAGTAAATTTTTATTTCTTAAGAATTATTTTTCTTGGAATAATAAGATTTTATGATGCTATAACCAAACGTGGAAATACTCGACCATTATTCATTTCTTTTGTGGATGTGATGCTATGAGTATGACTTGATAAATTAAACCTTCCAAATCACAAAAGTGATAGATTTTACTAACATTAAATGCGGATAACAAGAACTATGTTTTTTTTTTACACAAAAATTACTCTAACAAAGTACCGTAGCTATTACAAAGTGTGTTTGTTTCTTAGCATAAAAATAATATTTTCTATTAGAACTATAACAAGAACTGGAATAGAAAATATTGAGGACTCAATAAAAATGTGGAACAAATAATAATGGCAATTAAACTAACACAACTTTTATGGTATTATCAACAAAAAAGAGTACATTAGTGCTATTAAAATGTTAATCAATAATTGAATTAATTTATCATTAATTTATTCACATCAGCATTTATATATTGTATATTAAAAATTAATTAAATTAATAGTATTAATTGACGAAGTTATATCATTTAACTATTAATTAATTATTTGATGCTATCATAAAATGTTATAGATATATCATAGAAGTTCCCTTAAACTAAATAGTTCAAGCAACAATAATAACAATCAAGAATAAATTTAGAAGATATGTGGAGAGTAAACAAACAATCAATTAAAAAACAAATAAAGAGAATTGAGGAAACAAATACGTCAAGATTATTTATCAAAAATAAAAATAAAAAGTTATAAGAAATTAACTTTTAATGTTCAACAAAACAACCTCTAATTTCTATTATTTCCTCTTCTTTCAACTCTGAGGTAATTTGAATTACTCAATTGTGATGAGTTTTTTTTTTTGGTCAACACATTGTAATGAGTCAAGGGAACAAAGTTGCGGTAGTAACTGGAGTACTAGTACATACAACCTAAACAATTATGACCCATAATATATGCATTTGGTACTGACTCACTGCATTCGCTGTTTTCCAAAGCCACATGCATCTGCTGCTCTCTTCGTATGAATTGTGATGTTATAACATTTGACAGTAACTACAGAGCATTAAGCAATAAGCCACAGGACAATAGCATACACTGTATTGTAGTGTACCATTCAATTGAGTGGTTAAAAGACTTAATCTTACATCAATCTCACAATAATTTCTTTTATAGTTCTTCAGACAATAGAGTAGTTGACAATTTGACATGTAAATAACCACTGGATTAAATAAGAACTGTCAAAATTCCACTGCTATGCTGCGAAAAGATCAATCAAATTCCAAAAAGATGTAGATAATATCCCATCACAATTAATCACAAACAAAAGTAGAAGGCTGTCCTAATGGACGGACAGAATCCGCAGTTTAAAGATATAGGGCCCAGGGAGGACAAGGCCTGCTTAACAACCTCATTCACTCTGTTTTTAATTTTTAATAATAGCTGTCCCTATAGCACACATATCTTTGAACACTGCGAGATGAGAATTTTCAAAGCTAACATTCAAATGCATTTAAATTGGAGCGTGTAGAAAATTCTAAGCATTTTGAGTATTACACCATACTTACTAGTTTGTTGCTTTTATAATTACAAGTTTCTTATCCTCAAAATATGATTAGGGTCTATCGCATTTAAACTTTATAAGCTTTATTTGGATTATTTTTTTCCAATATATCAGTTGACATTTATTAAAGGGCAGAGTTAATAGTTATGTAGTATTAAAGATGCGATTCCACTTCAAGATTCCCTTTTGGTCCAATAATAACACCCTCCCAGAACCCCAAAGGAAAAACAAAATCAAAGATCACAATTTTGAAGCCACCTACCTAACCCAAGAGGCAGGTAAAAATCTTTTAACAGATGTACCTAACAGAAATTGACAGAATTTGTTTCTAGTATTGGAAATATATTTCATGGGTACAAGAGTCAGTAATATACTAGCTAACACCAACTTAAATTTTGGCAGAGATGCACCTTGATTCGGACCTACTTTATAGGGTAAAACATATCAACTCCTCGTGCCTCTAATTTCCCCCAAATTAAAAAACAAAATCATCTCTTCTTTTTTTAGTCGACTTTGTAAAGCAAAGATAATGCTTGGAAAACATAGAGGGAAGTTGGAACTTATAGTAAAATAAAAAGCTTAAACTCCCCATTTAGAATCAAATAATATCCAACCCTTGCAATGACTTGATTCATTCAAACAACACTTCCATGATCTGAGGCATCATCATAGTAATAAGGGGACAGTTTTCCATCTTTCTTGGCAGGTTTCGTTTGTTTCTCTGTTCCTACCTCTTGCAACATCTTCACCACTCTTCTCATTGAAGGCCGGTTGATTGGAAGAGGACTAGTGCACATGAGACCAATGTTGAACACCTTGCAAATTTCTTCTTTGAAACATGAATCAAGCCTTGAGTCAAGTACATGGTCCACACCCTTTTGATCTAAGGTAGTGCAAACCCATTTAACCAAATCTTTCTCTCCAAATTCAGGATCCACGGGGCGTCTTCCAGTAACTAGTTCAAGTATGACAACACCAAAACTATAGATATCACTCTTCTCATTCACTCTAAGTGTGTATGCATATTCTGCAGTAGAAACGGAACATGTCAGCTTGTTTTCCAAAGATACATGAATACTTAACATTATGAAACTTTTAATAGGAATCATATAAAAGATGCTATATAAAAATACTTTAGACCATGTAATATCCATACTATAATAATACTAGTAAGATAAGAACTAGAATGCCAACAAAAACAGACCATTTTTCACTAAGCAACAAAAATAATGAGAGTATTGCCCATGCATGAGACTGTCATTGTAATTTGTAGTGTCTGCAGAGGAATGCGTATACATACATCTCTAAAGTAGCAGATCAATAATCGAATTGCTCTAAATAACCCACAAATAAATCGATTACTATGAGTTAAACACAACCACACAAGTATTTACAAGTAAATGTATCTTAGGTTCATAAAAATTAAATTAGAATGAACATAAGGGGAAAAAAATGAATGAAATGAATTTTAACAAGAAATTTCTGCTAACCTGGTGCAATATACCCACAAGACCCAGCTATGATGGACATGGATTTAATTCCTTTCCCGGTGGTTTCGACAACCTTAGCTAGTCCAAAATCTGCAACTCTTGCACCAAAGTCTCCATCCAACAAGATATTGTTAGATTTAACATCTCGGTGAACAATTGGTGGAACACAATCGTGATGAAGATAAGATAGTCCATCAGCAGCATCAACAGCTATCTTGTATCTTGTTGGCCAATCCAACAACAACCCTCCTTTAGTACTATGAAGCAAATCACCAAGACTACCATTTGGCATATACTCATAAACCAAAAGCTGGCAATCCCTAGTGGTGCAGCAACACCATAGCTTCACAATGTTCTTGTGTCTAATTTTTCCAAGAGTTTCAACCTCTGCATCAAAAGCATTGTCTTGAACCCTAGCCTTTTCAACATCTCCACTCTCCACTTCCTTTTTAACCCCTCCCCATATCTTCTTCACAGCAACAGCTTCTCCACTGCCAAGTACAACCTTGTAAACCTTCCCAGAAGAACCACTTCCGATGACATTATCTTCATCAAGACAATTCAAAATCTCATCTTCACCAAAACCCAGTTTATGAAACGACATCAAAGTCCATTTTGATTTATCAAAAGCTTTTTTCGCTTCCTTGAAATTTTTGTACCTAAAGTAAAACCAGACAACACCTACTAGGAACACAAAAATGGTAACAATGAAAATTGTTCTAAGCAACCAAACATAACCCAAGTTCTTCACTTCATTCCTACTATCACACAAACCTTTCAAATCACCACACAAACCAGGATTGCCAACAAAACTAGACCTGTACATTTCCTTAGCCAATTGAGGAGGAAGTTCACCAGAAAGACGATTATATGACAAATTGAGCTGATTCAGCTTTAGATTCTGCAACCCGTGAGGGATTTTCCCAGAAAACTGATTCTTAGAAAGATCAAGAAAATTAAGTACAGATAAACTCCCAATCTCATCAGGAATTTTTCCACCAATTTCATTGTTGGCCAAGTTCAAATCATTAAGCTTCTTCCAAGAACCAATCCCTTTTGGCATTTCACCAGAGAGTTTATTGTTATGAAAATCAAGAATCCCAAGCTGCCCAAGATTCACTATACTATCGGGAAGAGAGCCGGTGAACATGTTATCACCGGCAGAAAACTCGACGAGATTTTCCACCCACCCAATCTCATCAGGAACCGTTCCGGAAAAGTTGTTCTCAGACAAAATCAACAACGAAAGGTTCCCCGCACCGGCAATGGTCTTCGAAATAGAACCGGTAAACGAGTTATGAGCAAGTTCTAACAGATTCACATGGGGAAGACCCCAGATCCCCGCCGGAACCTCACCGGAAAACCGGTTATAACCGAGACGTACACGCGTCAAGCTCTGACACGTTCCCAGACTCGCTGGAATCTCACCGGTGAACAAATTATAAATCATAAGAAGCTCCTCCAACTCACCAAGATCACACAAACTCGCCGGAATGCTCCCCCAAAACTGGTTACTCGAAACATCAAGCCACCTCAGAGGAGAACGTTTCCCGAGATTTTCCGGCAACTTTCCGGTAAGTCGGTTTCCAAACAACCTCAACTCGTAAAGATTTGGCGAGTCAGCAATACTCGCCGGCAACTCACCCTCAAAACGATTCTCATAGAGATTGAGACTCTCAAGTGGCAACGAACAAAGCTCCACCGGAATACTCCCCGTCAAATGATTCATCGACGCGTCAAGAAGCCTCAACGAAGTAAGGTTCCCCATTCCCCGAGGCAACTCACCGGATAACGAGTTATTATACAACTCAATCTGTCTCAAACTTGTTAACTCAGTGAGCGAACTCGGTATAGAACCGTATAAATCGTTTAACGCGAGGTCCAAATCCTTAAGCTTCTTAAGTTTCCCAAGTGAGTCAGGAATCAAACCAACGAGGTTACATTGTGTTAACCATAGAACCTCGAGGTTAGTTAAATTCCCAAGTTCCGACGGGATCCGACCCGGGAAGAACGGGTTGTAAGAGAGGTTAAGCATTTTCAAAGTAGTGAGGTTACCAAGAGAAGGAGGTATAGTACCTTCTAGAAGATTCGAAACGAGTGAGAGAACTTCGAGTTTCTGGAATGTTCCGAAGGAGAAAGGAATGGGACCAGAGAAGTTGTTGCCGGTGAGGTCGAGGTAACGGAGGTTAGGGAGAAGGGAGAGAGTTTCAGGGAGAGGACCGGTGAGGAGATTTTGGGAGAGGTCGAGGTGAACGAGGTTGTTACAGAGGTTGATTTTGAGAGGGAAGGTTTGGTTAATGGAGTTATTGAAGAAGTTGATGGAGGAGAGGTTAGGGAGACGGCAGAGAATTGACGCCGTGAATGGACCTTGGATGTTTGTGTCGGAAAGGTCGAGTTCCGTTACGGAGGTGTTAGTGGAGTCGCAACGTACACCATACCAGTTGCAAGGTGTGGTGTCTGTTGGGTTCCATGAGGATAAACGTGAGTCGGGATCTTCTAAGGTGAGTTTGAATTGGTACAGGTACAACCCTTCTTGGTTTAGAGATGCTACGGTTGTTGCAAGAGCAAAGAGTGATAGAACAATGCAAATTAATGGGACTTGTTTCAGCATTGTGAATTGTGAATTACTCTGTCTCTGTCCAGTGAATAAAACTTTCAGTGTCTCACTTTATTTATCTCAATGGAAATTGAACGACAGAGAAAGGGAGAGAGAGTATTTGAGTGTAGTGTGCCACGCATGGTACTAGTGTATTGAGTACTGTGTTGGTTTTTTGAGGAACAAATACAACACAACTAGTGCTGAGTTGGCACTGCTGGAAACTTGGAATTTCTTTCCACTATCACTACTAATCTGTGAAACAAAACATTAGTAGTAGGGGAATTTAAATTTCATGCTTGACTCTATAACTTAAATATTCATTTCCATCATCGGTAGTCTCTATCTCTACACTCTGTTTAGTCTTTTAGGTATATTAAAAAAAATAAAAAATTTAATTTTTTTTAACTTTTTATTTATTAAATTAAAATAAAATTTATTTAATGTGTATTTTTGAATTTTTATAAATATAAAAAAATATCATTAATTATATCTTTTTTTTTTAAGATTCAAAAATCTAAACAAAACTAAAATATTTAAAGAAATAAAAATCATCTAATAAAATTGGTTTATAAATTGAGAGTTGTTATT
>JBBPBP010009779.1:13832202-13851035 GCA_037974735.1 Cicer chorassanicum | reverse complement strand
TTTTAAAATTTATTTTTTATTTTTTCTTAAAAATAATAATATTTTACTATTTTGATGTAATCCCTTCGTAATAAAATACGAGTAAAATTGATACTTTCAACTCTATAACAAAATATAAATAGAATCTCACACATCTAAGTTGTAATAAAATAAAGTAATTTTTTTTCCATCCATTTAAATAACAGTAAACTAAAATTGTTCTTCATTTAGTATCCATTTCTACAAATTAAATGTACATTTTTTAATGCAATTTACTTATATGAATTAATTACCTTTAATAGGGGGTAAAAAAAAACTTAGTTTAGTTGACTCGGTAGTGATTATATCCGTCAATTTTATAAGTTGATTAATTATTAGGTCAGTCCATATGTTAGAGGTGTCAAAAAATTCATAGTTAAAAAGTCTAAAAAAGGGAAGCTTCTAACGCTAAAAAATCAATAAAATTTTGTGGGTTAAATGGAGTCCATAAACCTACTTTTTCAATTTTATTTTTTTTTTAATTTTTTTTGAAAGAAATAAATTTATCGATAAAAAACTATTTAATTTTTTCTCAAAATTTTATAAAAATAAAAACATTCAACTTTTTTTTGAAAAAAAAATTCAAAAAAAGAATTTTAATTTTTTTCTTAAATTTTTTTTGGGAAAAAAATAATTTAAACTATTTTTTCGAGAAAAAAAAAATCAATTTTTTTTCCGTGAAAAAAGTTTTTATTTATTCTAGAAAAATAAATTTTAAATTTTGTTCTTAAAAAAATCTCAATTAACAAAATATTAGTCTTATGTGCTCTCTTAAGAATCACAAAAAAATTAAAATAATAGATTCAAACCTTAAAAAATTGTCTCAATACATAGCCGAATATTAAAGGATTTAGTCAATAAATTTTAGACTTTATAATTTAATTGACCACCCTAATAGTGACCAGTGAACTAGGCATGTGCTTGTTAGTCGTTGACGTTTAAATTTTGATGATAAAATGAAAAGTAGATAGTGGATATGTGAGATTTCCAATTGGTACATATAACTAGCAAGTCACTTTCACAAATCTATACATATGCGTATAATTCGCAAAAGATAAATAGTTGAAGGAAATAGAAAGAGATCAATTCATGCTACAAAAAGTTCACCATCCCAAAACAAAAAATAAGCAAAGGTCAGGTTTTGTGTTTGTCATGCTCATTCATGATGTAAGATTGCACCACACAACATTAAAAAAATGTTTAGAAGCTGTATCCATTTGCTAAAAGGTTGCAATGCGGGACCTATCACAAATCCCAAATTCATTTCTTTTCCAAACATAAAGATTTTGGGAATAAGAGATATAAACAAAAGATAGGGAAACAATATCTTACTCTGACTTTCATTTTAAACGTTTTATTTAGATTGAGATATAATAAATACAAATATATTAATGAAAAAATAATTAATATTATATTATAAAATGATAAATAATTTAAAACAAATAAAACATTTATTATAAGTCTTGTATAGTATAAATGTTGCACCATACAAGAGTCATAAATGATCTAAATACATAATCTATAAAGAGTTGCCCCATTCTATGTAGTTGTAACTTGTGGTCCAAACTAAATAAACAATCTAAAACACCTTCTAAAATGATGAAATAAAATCTGCTTCAAATTCAAGTTAAGATAGGAAAAAATAGATATTATAGCATGTTTTCATTTTGTTTTTCATTATCAGATGAAAAATATTTAGTGGTCCAAAAAAACAAATTAGAGGAAATTTAGTACAATTCGTTTTCAAAAAGTACACAGTAGCCAGCTTTACTGAAATTATATATATGGTTTAGGGTGTGAGTGTGTGACCCTGATTCATTATATTAAGCTAAGGATTGAGGATTCACCAAAAAAATAAAGAGAGAGTAAAGGCAAATGTGGATCCAACCAATTTGAGTCTGTTCATTATTGTCGTCTTACACTTCCAAGTCTACCTAGTTTTCCTCATGCTACCATCTCTCACTTTTTCATAGTGGCACAGAACTTTGCAGCCACTTTGGGGAATTTTTTATTTTTTTCAAATTTTTTTTTTGTGTGGCTTACTCAACTTTTAGTACAAAGTTACAAACCCTCTAGTTTCCTACTGTTGTGAATGATTAGTGGAAAGAGATTTGGGTGAAGATCCTTTATTCCCTTTAATCTTATTAGTTTAACACAACAAAGTATTTATAGTACATTCTTTTTTGACAAAAGGCCATTTATAAATTAAATAGGATAGAGTTAGCTGTATAAATTTTAATTTCCAAGCATGACCTTTCATCAAATTATTTAGAAGACAAATAATCATGATTCATGTGGGAACACATGCATATTCTACAAATTGCTACTTC
This sequence comes from Cicer chorassanicum, assembly GCA_037974735.1. Classification (NCBI taxonomy): domain Eukaryota; kingdom Viridiplantae; phylum Streptophyta; class Magnoliopsida; order Fabales; family Fabaceae; genus Cicer; species Cicer chorassanicum. The sequence goes on along the minus strand of JBBPBP010009779.1, from coordinate 13,848,687 downwards.
TCCTCTTCTGGGGCCTAAAGAGAAAGGCTAGGCCCAAAATATTAAATTCACACCAACTCTTAATTACTTTACTTTCCCTTTTTATTTCATGTTTCATGATTCTTTCACACAACCACCAACCTATTACGATTCTTTTCGGACAAGTGTCAAATTAAGAGTTAAGCAAGAACTTCAATCGTTCAATGTCACTTTTTTTTATATATAATTATTTGGAATTAATTAAAATTTTGAATTGATTTTATTTTTGACATGGATACTCAACAAAACTCTAAGATACTAAAGAAGTTATCATTTTTCAATTAATCACATATGCAATACGATTTCGCACGCGTTTAAGGCTTGTAAAGTCTTCGGAATTTGGAGGAATATATAATTAGTGGCTCAGTTGGGCAGCTAATTTTGTGCATAAATTATCATCTCTGTTTCTCATCCATGATAAACCAAATATTATTTTCATTTTTAACAATCATTGTGAAATCAAGTCTGGCCTAGACGGTGATGACGTTGATGCTATTTTGATGTATATAATCTTCAAGCAAGAGATGGGTCAGAACCATGAATTGTTTCATCATTGAAAGTGCGTCGACTTCTATGGTCAAGAAAACGTTATTGGGTTTTTGCATTATAGTGTATCTAATTCATTATCACCATCACAAGGATCACAATGACAAATTGATAGTAGAAGTAAAATCTTCCTCATTGCCTCGTAGGAGTAATAATTAATTACACTCGCTCCACCTCAAAATAATTGCATTGTTTATTCATTCTAATGAAAGAAAAATATATATTATTTTTATCAAGTATAATTTATTAAATATTAATGCATTATTAATATTATATACATATAATAAAAAATATTGCATTAGAAATTATGGAAGTAAGATTCATTATAGGATACAATTGAATAAATTACATTAAAAATTAAAAGAATACATTATTTTGAGACAAATCATTTGTACAAATAAGTTTATTAGTAAAATTTAGTTCCAAGAATGAAGAACGAGATTTGGGCGCGGGCGATACTGCTCATTTTCTTTATTTTATTTTGTTGAAGCCATAATAAAATGTGTGTATTGAACTTCGATTTAAGGTTTAAATTTAGTCTCTGTAATTTTTTTATTTATTTATACCTTTGCAAATTCTAACTAGTTTTAAAAAAGTTTTTTATGAATCTTTTTTAGTAAAAAATTGGTGATCATTTCTAATTTTGGATGAAATGACATATGGTGATCGTGTAATTGTTGTTGACGAGACAATATTTAAAATTAAAATTTATTTTATTAACTCATTAAATCATTTAATTAAAAACTTAAGACTAATTAATTAATTAATTAAACAATTAAATAATAAAAACTCAATAATCTTCATCTTCAACCCTAAATTTTTTAATAAAAACTCAACAACCTTCATCTTCAACCCTAATTTTTTTATCTTCAAATCACAAATTCTCATATTTGATTCAAACTCTAAAAATTCTAATGCTGTGCCATAGCTAGAGATGCTTATAGCTTTAACCCATTTGATACTATAGCCTTAAATTATATTCCCTGCTCATCCATTACACCTTCTGAGTTCACAAATCTTTACCCAAATTCCAACCTAGTGATGTTGTTGAATGTCACCGCCCCTGTATGCTTCCTCGTCAATATACCTTTCCCCAAATTTTCTGAAGGAAAAACAAATTATACAAATAAACATTCAGTCATCAACACCTTATCCAAACTTTTTATTTTCAAATTGGTGCAAATTAATTTGAAGAGACAATTTGACTATTGATTCTAAGAATTTAGGGTGTGGTGTAAGAAAAATGAAAGATTAAATTTTTTAGGATTTGGATCAGATATGAGAATTTGTGATTTGAAAATTAAAAATTTAAGGTTGAAGATAAAGGTTGTTGAGTTTTTATTAAAAAATTTGGGGTTAAAGATGAAAATTATTGAGTTTTTATTATTTACTTAGTTTATTAATTAATTAATTTATTAATTAGTTTGAAGTTTTTAATAAAATGATTAAATGAGTTAATAAAATGAATTTTAATTTTAAATATTAAAAATTGCCTAGTCAACAACAATTACACGGTCACCATGTGCCACTTCATCCAAAATTAGTTATGTCACAATTTTTTTACTAAAAAAGATTCATAAAAGATTTTTAAAAAAACTTATTAGAATTTGTAAGGGTATAAATAAATAAAAATTACAAGAACTAAAATCAAAACATATTGTAAGTACCAAAAACATATTTAAAGCTAGATTTAATTATTTCTCAATACTTAAAAGTTTATTTTATTTTATGAGCATTTATTTAAAATGGAGTATGGGCTACAACATGATGTATGCTCCGCCAAGCTCCTAAGTCATGCGTTTTTTGTGTTGTTTTGTCTGAATTAAAGTGGGTTGATGCATGGAGCAAAGAGGGTGTACAATAGAGCTAAAAAGGATTGCAATTACATGTGTGATGTAGACGCAATCAACATTGGAAACCTTTTGAGATCTTGTGATTTTGTAAGATTAAGAAGAGACAAGAACAAATACATTGAAGATGGAGTTACACTTTGCTATGGTAGTTATGCTAATTAACTGTAATTATCTCTTCTTGTAAATAATCATCAAGCTGATTCCATCACCCTTTATATGTATATATCACGCCTCACGAATAATATTGGCTAGAACTTTGTCGATAATAAAAATACATTTACGTATTAGAGAAAGTATATGTCTCTCTATTATTCTGGATTGAGTGTGGCACTTCTTTTATATCTATTTTTTTCTATAATTTGATTTTCTTCTTTATTATGATTTGATTGTTGTTCTTTATAAATTTTATACTTATAATTCTTTCAATAATTTACGATTTCATGACTTAATATTCATTTTTGAATTGTATATTATAAAGGAAATTTATCTTTCGATTCCTCCAACATTTTAAAAAATTCCTCCAAAAATTTTATTTTTAAATTTTGACCATGTTGAATTAACTAGTTAGGATAAGATTTGTTCGGATGGACTAATTCAAAGATGTAAATACTAATTTAATTTTTTTTTACATTTTTAAATTGTCTAATCCAAAAATTTAAAACGTTAATGAAAGGATTTGTTACACCTTTGAGTCAATCTAGAGGTGTAAAAAATCATTTATAAAAAATTAATAATTGCACATTTGAATTAATCAATTTGTAAAAGTGTTGGATAAATTGATTAATCTAAAGAGATATAGAATTTGCAACAACAAAAAATAGATTTTGGGGACTTTTAACCTTTGGAAATGTTGGGAGATGGAACGAGAAACCATTAATTTGAATAGACACCGAAAGACATAATTGTATTACTTTTTATTTCAAGAACTTAACAATGTCAATTGTATTGTATTTAAGGCAAAAAAATATTACAACAAAAATACAAAAGATTCAAACTATTCATCCTCCTGGCTTCTTAATTTGGCTGTTTTGTTTGTTACAACAACATCAAGTTGTGCGGTTCTCTCAACTAAAAATGATTGAATAGTAATTTTGTAGAGATTAAAAAATATAATTATTTTTATATAAATTAAAAACAAATATTTAAAATTTTATAATAACTAAAAACTTATTTAATCTTAAAATTAATAATTAATAAAGCTAATAAATAATTGGTGATTATAGAATCTAAATTCACTAAGTTACTTGAGTCATTTGACATTTTGAAAATCGACTTCATTTTTAACGTCACATTGTAATTCTAACTAAACTATCACGATACTAAACATAGCTAGAGGGTATGCTAGATCCAAATTACCATTGGTAGACAATCCAAAATCAACTTATGATAAGATATGAATGGCATTGGCCTAAGCATATGTACAACATAAATACAAATCAGCATAGGATGTAGTGAGGCCTACAGATCTTTCCTCTATCAAGTAGGCCAATAGACCTAGAGTATAACTATCTAGGTAGCTGATTAATTAGAGAGATAATTTATGATTAGAGGATTTAACAAAAGACAACATCCCAAGATGGAAAATAGATTGATGGATGGATACCCATGGCAATGTGTTTGTAACTTGCATTTTTCAACTATCTATCATATCCATCCAGTCACATGTCCTGGAAGAATAAGAGAAAGTGGAATTGAGTGGTACACGCCCTAGAGGCATGGCATGTAACTCTAGAGCACTATAATACAAAGCCACTTTGAAATGGGCCAAAGATTTAAGCACTTATGCTTAATTGCTAAAGTATAAATGGAAATAGAACTAAGGCATATAGTTAATTATGAATAAATGTTTAAAAGTCATATAAATAATTTTTAGAAGTAAAAATTAATAGTTTTATTTTTTTATATTTATAACTTCGATCGACTCAATTTTATAAAAATAAAACATACTATTAATATATATATATATATATATATATATTAAAATATTATTCATTATTATTGAAATTTTAAATGATTTTTATTCATTACTCTACGATGGACTATATCCACTTTAGAGTTTGCATATAAACAAAACTTGAGAACGAAAAAATATAATACTTATTCTCTAAGTCTTATAAAGAGTGAATCATTTAATTATTTCAGATATATTAAGAAAAATATATAAATAAAAATATATATTTTAGTTTTATTAAATATCATAATTACATAATAAAAGATATTATATTAAAAATAATACAGATAATATTAATTAAATGATACAATTAAAAAAATACATTAAAAATTGAATAAAACATTTATTTTAAAATATTATTTATTTATTTATAAATGAATTATTCATCGTGAGAAAAAGAAATTAAATTGAAACGCACAAATGGAGGCCTTCAAGTGTTAGCGGCACTGATTCCATTTTGACAATTGCGCCCAAGATTCATAGGGTCTTCACCTTTATACAAGTACACAGGACTGAAGGGTAGTGTAGGTGCTTGTAGACCCTTCATACAGAAAAGGAGTGGTGTATGGTGTAAAACATTGCATGTGAACTTACTAGTTTTTTGTCACTATATTTTTGTACTCTCCTTAGGTGTTTAGTTTTAAATTTTTTTTTTTATTTTTTTATGTTACCATTTAGTTATTATTATTATTATATATATATATACAATTTTTAAAATATTATTATATTTTGTATCGATAATAATAAAAAATTTGCTAATAATTTGGATAAATAATTTGACAAAATAATATCTCTTTCTCTTGTATTTCTTAATTTGTATATAAAACGACATTTAGTATGAAACATAAGAGATTGATTTTTTTTAATATATAATTAACTTGAAACACATAATTAGTTAAAAGTGTTTTCTGAAATAACTAAAAATTACTCCACCCATTACATAATGGAAGAAAAATGACTAATGATGAAAAATATAGAATGACAATTTTAATAAATTATCCTTATTGATAATTGGTGTATTTTTTAATATCATAAATATAAAATTGAAAATAATATTTTGTAAATGATACACGTAATATTAATTAGAACTTAGAAGATACATTTAAAATAAATAAGTTATATTACATTAAAAATAACATTTATTTTAAAATAATATTTTTATTTGCTATATTGACTCACAGTGAGACAGATTGAGTAAACGTTGAGCATATAAAAACAGAACAAATAAAAAGGATTTTAACCATCAATATTCAATACTCTTTCATGTTATGTGGTGCACACCAAGTATATAACATTATCATGGATATACCATCAATACACCAAGTATATAACATTATCATGGATATACCATCAATAGAAGTTTAATTTCCCTACAAATCCTCAAATCGAGGGAAATGGTCAGAAACATATCAATTAGTACTAGTAGAAAAAGAAAGCAGTAATCGATTGAACAAAAAGTCGAGGTTGTGAATTATTAGGGAGGGGGAAAGATTTTTCCTTCATGATTTTGAAGGGCTATTGCTCTATCAACATGCTTGTTTGTGCTCTTTAACGTAAAAAACTGGCTAAACCTTTTAAGGTCCATGCAACCCATCATAACTTCACCTACAACAACTAGTCCACGCTCTCTCTCCCATGATTGAAATTGAAACAATTGAAGTTGAAATGTGAAACATCGATTATAAGGTGAATAGTGAAAGGTTACAAAGAAGTGTTCATTTTTTTTTTACTCAATTAATTAGTCCTACACTAGAAGCAAAGGTTCATCACCATAAGGGTCCACTTGGCTTGGGCCAGTAATTTCACAATCTTGAAGACATAATTTTGAAGTAGTAATTAAGGAAAGTAAATGTCATGCTTGCTTTTGTTTTCCATCAATTTTTTTTATCATAAATTTATATGTAAGTGTTGAGTCTTATATTCAAACTTTCAACATGACGTTCAATATAATAATATCGATATTTGTTATTTGAACTAAAATTTAAGATCAATTTTCCGTCAACTTTAAGGATATAAAAAGTTGACACATTTCATTTTAAAAGTTATTATGTATTAGAGTGTAACAATAAGAAAATAAAAGTTCCATGTTGAGTTTATAATCAAATTTGTAATTTTTTAAATGATTTAGTAATTATTAGATCAAATCTATAATGCATTGTAATGTTCTAATTTTTACAAGGAGGAGCAAAAATAGAATCTCCAAGATAATGCCTTGATTAATAAATGGATGTCTTAAAAATTACATATATTTTTTCATAAAATAAATATATATATGATATTTCTGAAGAGTCAAAGAATTGTGAATAAGGTAAAAGCATGTATACAAAAGTCAATGATTTTACTGGCCCTCTCTTACCGAGAGCAGAAGCAAAGTCATAAATTACTAACCGTTAAAGGGGAGCATCCTTATGATATATGATATTCTTATGTTGGGAGAGAGAACAGATCCATTTTATTATGTGTTTTCCTCCACACACACACAAAAAAAAAAAAAAAGCTTTTTAAAATGAATACAAAAGGAGGAGGAAGGCCAAAAGACTCATATAGAAAGGAAAAGGAATGAAATACTTTGCGGCTCACTTTGTGGTTTATTTTGCCTAGCTGATTAGATTAACTTCAAAAATCAAGATCAATCAAAATTTGTAAATTTATGCTGCCATCTACCTAACCCCAATGACCAGATTTTGCACTTTAGAATTGTTCTAATTTGCTAAGGGTCCATTGTCAGTTGTCACCATAACACAAGATATCACATCATAATATACAATTAGATTAGTTTAAATGGTTAATAAATTTTAATTAAAAATAAATTATAAATAAATTTTTAATTAGATTTTATTTACTTCTCCATTAAACTACATATTACTAAAATTTTGAATCCTAATTCAAACTAAAATTTTTTTTTATTAGATTTTATTTATCTCTTGATTAAACTATTGCTAAAGTATGGTTCTGTTAAAAACAGATTTATATAAAGAAACGAAACAAAAATATTTTAACAAATATACCTATTAATTTTTATTAAATAATTGAAAATACGTGATTTACATTGTTATGTCCAAGCTTATATAGCAATAAGATGGAGTTGGTTATTAACCAAACAATAAATGATTATAAGAGATAACTAACTCTATTGACCAATGAATAACTAACTGGGACAAGCTAACTCCCTCGACATTCTCTGGTTGCATCATCTTCTAGTTGCATGACTAGGTAGCGTGAGGGTCATCAAATATATGAATGTCTTAGCATTCACTGGCTGCATCATCTTTTTGTGATGATTGTCTTAACATCATCTAGTTGTGTCAACATCTAGTTAGACGCCCGTACCGGTGCAAGCTTAAGCTTATGTGAGGATGATCTAACCTACTCACCCTTCTCTTCTCATAGTTAAAACTTAAATAAAACCAACAAAAACACGAATAATAATAATAATAATAATAATAATAATAATAATAATAATAATAATAATAATAATAATAATAATAATAATAATAATAATAATAATAATAATAATAATAATAATAATAATTAATTGTACTTTTAGTTTTCCTATTTTTATTGATTCACGAAATTGGTCTCATATTTTAAAATTCGACAGTTTTGGTCTCTCTATGAGTTTTTAACTAAAAAATGAGACGTGAGATACTTTAAATAACATGACATATGATACGATATTATGAAATTATCAACACCCATTAAATTATAATAAAACATTGTAAAAATTTATATTTCAACTTCAAAAACTTTTTATATTTTTAATTTAATTAATGACATATGAATAATTAATGCGTTTAGATGATGGTATATCATAGAATTGTATATCAAGTCATTAAAAACATCAAATTGTTATTTTTTTTAGTTCAAAAATCGAAGAGATGAACTAAATCTGTCGACTTCTAAAATAGAAAAATCAATTATGTAAATAATAATAATAATAATAATAATAATAATAATAATAATAATAATAATAATAATAATAGAGATATCAAAACTGCAATTAAAGTTAATAATAATAATATTGACGGTTGTTACATAGTCAATTTCATAGTTAGGTTATCATGATCATTTAGCTGCTATCAACGTTGCAATCAAAGTTGTTACAAGCCCATCTCATTCTCACCCTCAACTAAGCTATCATAATTCAATTGGTTGTGTTATTTGAAAATCAAATTTAAAATACTGTATGTGAGACACTATGTTTTGATCTCTATTTCTCGTTTGATATTGTACATAGATTTTAAAAATACTCCATGAAAACAAAAAGTCTTTTAATGTCATATTTTGATGTTAAGATATCATTTTTCTAATCCAATAAATTGATTGCCACCACCTATGTTAAATACAACTTAATCGATAATTACAAAAATATTTATATGTATAAGTCTGAAATTGAACTCGAGATTCTTTATTTCTCTACACGTAAAAGTGCGTGAATTTTTTCATTTCTCTACGCTAAAAAATGTGTGAATTTGATTATTAAATAACTTGATAAAAAAGTTAATTGTCGCCACTATTTATTAGAGTTACCACTACTATTTGTCTACAACCAACTCTTGAATTTAAATGGCCTTACTATTCTTATTTATAATTACTTTTTTTATTTTATTATTTATCTGAATTTAAATATAAAAACTAATACATGTATTTTATTTATAATATCCAAGTTACCACAAAGTTTTTTTGACTCCAAATGATTTTTAAAAATTTGAATTCACATTATTTTTTGCATCAATCTTAAATAGCAACTGTTTTTCAACCAAATCTCCAATTTATTTTGGCATGGTGTCAGTGGATCCTAACATTCACATTGTTGTTAAAAAATATTAATCTAGATCATCAAAATAGGTAGCAGTGTCATCAACGACTCTAAAAATAAATATAAAATTAATGAAATTACAATAGTTATTTCATAATTTAGTATTCTAGACATAAAGTATAAATATAAAATTTTGAATGACATATGAGAATGGTTTGCACAATAGTCTAAGGTCTGATTTGTTTTTATTTAACAAATTATTAACTCAAAATAAAAGAAATAATATTTTTTAAATAATTGTTAGAGAATTTTGAGTGGTCGTGGCCCAATTAAGCTCTGCCACTTGTCATAGGCAATAGAACACAATTCACGTGGTGTGGATAGCAAAAATGAGGGTGTCGGTGACAAAATTGCAACTCTTGAATTTTAGTCGCCTTACTATTCTTATTTATAATTACTTTTTTTATTATTATTATCTCTCTGAATTTAAATATAAAAACTAATACATGTATTTTATTTAAATTTGAATCAAGTACATTTTTATTTGAGTTTGGAAGATCAAAATGTCTTATCATTAATTACTTTCACTATTTCTTATTAAAAAAATTAGTAGTGACTGCACACACTATATACAGAAAAGTGGATATTGTGAGTTTGAATTGGTGTCTCAGTATGTCAAATTTCGATCTATTATTTTTCACCTGCCCTTAATTCCACTATTTCTATACTTAGAAATTGTACAGAGATTTACAGTCATGAACAACACCACTTGAGTGATTGTAAAAAATGTTGGGATATTAGAATTCATTTTTCAGTATTCTTAGAAGTCATGTATAAAACATTTTAAAGCAACAATGGGGAACAATATCAACTGTGCTGGTATTTGTGGTACGTCAGCCATATCTGACTCAAGTCCAACAAAATTAGATTTGGCAGATGCCGTGACAACTTGTGAACTTATCCAACTCTATCAATTGGTACTTGTTTGTTGCACCAGACAAAACAAAATACACTATTGAGTTGATGATGATAACCTCATTCAGCCTTGTTTTGTTTGAATTATATTCTGACATGATTATTCGTAAAAAAATCTGACATGATTGGATTTGGAGGAAGTTCCGGTCCCATTATTAGAATAGTTAGTACTACTTACGATTCTTCCAATAATAATCTTTTCTATTCGTTTTAATTTTATTTTTCTTTTTAAAATTTTTTCTTTATGAATTATATAAAATTTTACATAAATTTAAAATCATTTGATATATTATTAATACTTATGAAAATTAATGGTGTTCAATAAAAATAAATAAAATATTAATTTTAATATATCTCAAAAATATGTTAATAATTTTTATTATTGTCTAAAATTTTATACGTATAATTTATATGGTGTAAATTTTTAATCCAAATTAAAAGAAATTGGAAGAAAAAAAAGTAAAATAAAAAAATATAATAGGATAGGGGGAAATTGAAATTGAGATATTCAAACTCCTTACTAAACTAGAAAATAAATCCAAACAAGTTTAATGGGCCTACCAAAAATGTTCATCTTCTCAATAAGCTTACTGGCCCATATAAATGAGTTCGATTAATTCATTCATCTCGGGCCTGAGGTTTCGAAAGTTCAAGTACTTCCTGCAATTGTACAAAAGGATCACATATATTATATTTATCTAAAAGGATCAGTTCCTGTTATAAATAAATAAATAAATAAAATATTAAAAGAAAAATTGATAATATTAAAATCAAATAACTAGTGTTATGTCCATATATATGTTTTGTCAAAAAAATTGTCTATATTGTATTCTAAACTGTACTGAAGATATAATATTACTTTTTCATATTTTCATGCATTAATTCAAAACATTTGGTTGATATAAAATGACAATCGGTCTTTTAATTATCTGATTGGGGGTTTAATATCCCGGGATTGGAAAATCATGGATCGGAAGAAGTTCACCTCTAAAATGAATCTCAATTATTTTGAAGAATTAGTGTCCACAATTAAGGGTTTTATATTTCAATTGATCTAAGATAAAATTGTAAATTAATCCAATAAAATAAAAGTTAAATAAAACTGAATATTATTGAATATTTTTAAATTTAATTTATGAAAACCCCATAACTAACTTTAAAATTCTTTTATTAATATGATATATTGTATTTATATATTATTCAATGTAATAATACTTATTATTTTAATATATTTTTTTGCTATATCATTCAAATATAATCTATCATTGTTATTTTATAATGTTAAATATTATTATATTATATTATATTATATTATATTATATTATATTATATTATATTATATTATATTATATTATATTATATTATATTATATTATATTATACATCAAACTTATTAGTTTATTGTATTTTTATGATATTATTAATATTAATATATATTTTTAGGATATTCAAATATCGACTCAAATTAAACTTCTTTAATTAGATCAAATCAGATCAACTTTTATTAAATGCCAAACTGAATGAACCACATGTGATAATATTATTGAACCAAATGATTTTTTTTTTCCTTAAAACTAATCCAAACTAAACTGTAAATATCGCTATCCACAATTAGGTAAGAGGAAACCGTATTTTGCCAACAAAAATTAATAGGGAGAGTTAACAGAATTAATAGGGAGAGTAAACACATACATAACGAAAGCTTCACTAATCTTTTTTATTCGCCGTCAAACTTGATCCCATGTTTTTGATGAAAAAGTTTAAGTGGTTCCCAATGTTTAGAAATTTAAACATGTCGCCGATGTCGGCATTTTGAAATTTCACAAAGAAAGCCTTCATGATGTATAGTGTAGTGCTCGATAATTAAAAACTTAAACAGAAAAATTGAGACTTGAATTTCCTGCAGTGACTGAGTCCTACGCTCACGCATTCAAGCAAATCTAGACCATTGAAAAAATCTAATAATAAACAATTAAAATAAAATTTCAAAATATGACATTTAAATTTTTTTCAAGGACTAAAATAATACATACGTCCTACAGTCATTTCTGATAGCGGCAGAGAATCCATTTCTGAAAAATTTCTTAACAATCAAACTGAGAAACATGTATTGTTATTGTATAAAAAAATATTTACTTTCTACTACATGAAAATAATCCTTTTAAATTAGGAAAAATTATTGGACAATTTGGAGTAGAAAGAAATTAAGATTAAGTATTCATTCATGGAACCTCTAGCACGTTGCATCATGTGCTTATAAAGCATACCCATGCAAATCCCAGTTTATGGTCATTGCGTGTCAGCAAAATATTTCCTATACCACCAAACTTCACTCTTCATGATAAGTTAATGATTGAAATCTCACGCATCATCTCTCTTTTTTCTCTTCTATTATGCAAGCTTTTGGATTCATAACTGTCACGTATAAGGCAAAAATCCAAAGGCAACACCTCCTGTTAGGCTATAACCTTTTCTCTAACCAACTGACTTTATGCCATGCTGAACAAAGAACCACAAATTAAGTTAAAATATGATATATCAAGTTTTCGGTTAGTGTTTCTCACAAGTAATGACAACAACATTACCTTACCTTCATTATATTTGGCTCCAATATTCCAACTATGTTTGAGTTCAATTTTATGAGTATTCTAAAAACATAAATTTACTTTTGTCCTTTAGAATTTATCAAAATTTAGATAATTTGTCTCCAATATATTTAGCTTGAAATTTATTATTCAATTCATTTTTAAGTAAATCTATTAAAATATAAATCACTTTACATTCAACTCAGTTTTAATCAAAATTAATTTACAAAATCATTTTTAGTCATTGTTACGCCTTCTTGGAACAGCGGCAAGTCTAGCGAATCATGTTGACACTATGATTTTGTTGAAGGTAGAAATATATGTTTGGTTCTATTTTTGAGGAGACAAAATTGATTCAGTATATAATTCATTTTGACATTTTTGTTTGTTTTCGACTCTAGCATTAATTTTGTATTAAAATTTATTATTCAATTCAGTTTTATATAAATATATCCAAACATGATCAAATATGCACTACGCCCCCAACTCCCATATGTAAAGAATACATGCCTTTTTAACAAACCTGTGCTTCAAAACAAAAGCTGATCCAAGCATACCAGAAAAGTTGTCTTGAATAGTTCTTTAGGCCATGGATGTTAAAATACCAAACCACTATGATTCAAAGAATCATGATGAACAAAAGGTACAACCTCTTCTTCACAACATGGATGTTGTAGAAGCAGAGAGGAGCCTTATTCATAGAGCCATCAATCAAACATGTAAGAGCACAGCTCATTTAGCTAATCTCTTACCAACTGGCACTGTCCTTTCTTTCCAACTTCTATCCCCAATATTCACAAATAAAGGTGAATGTGACCAAGTTAGCAAGTTCATGACTTTATCACTTTTATCACTATGTGGTGCCTCATGTTTCTTACTATGCTTCACTGATAGCTTAAGAGACAACAAAGGTAACATATGTTATGGTTTTGCAACATTTAAAGGCTTGTGGGTCATTGATGGATCAGCTACACTTTCACCTGAAATTGATGCAAAATATAAACTAAGGTTTATTGATTTTATGCATGCTGTCATGTCAATCTTGGTGTTTTCAGCCATTGCAATGTTTGATCAGAATGTGGTAAAGTGCTTCTTTCCATCACCTTCACATGAGTTGCGTGAAATCCTTACTGCTTTGCCAGTTGGAATTGGTGTTTTCTGTAGCATGTTGTTTGTTGCATTTCCTACACAAAGGCATGGAATTGGATTCCCACTTTCAACAAATTAATATAATTTATAACTACTTTTTATATTTATGGAACCAATTTCAAGAATTTTATTGAGAAATTAATTGTCACGTTTGTAATAAGTTGCATAGGAATGTACAATTGAATTTCACTATTTGGATAGCATGCTGATACTTCATGAAATTCAATTCAACTTTATTGAATAAAACAAGTTTTTACCAAATATCAAGTTGTTACATCAAAGTCTACTAAGACTTGTACATGGAGAGCACTACAAAACTATTTGCATTTTATCCTAAGAAATTCTTATCCTTCTTTTTTCTCTCTAAATATTAAAGTTTTCTAAAGCTGCAACACCATATCACTTGAGCAAAATTCTAGAGATCTCCTTTTATAGCACAATAAAAAATACATTTATTTACTAAATTACAACAAGGCTTAAGGGTAAAACTCAATTAGAGGCGTACCATCAAAGTAGGGTAAATTTTGTAAGAGTATATTGTTAATGAGATTTTAACAATTTTGATATGGTAAAACTACTTTTGAAGAAGTACACTAAACCAAACAAATAGCAATATTTGTGTAAATAGTACCTGCATATCTTCGATGAACTCAATATCGTGAAATTTTATTTGGATTCAATATTTAAAATTTCTCTTACAATTTTTAATTCTTCCAATATAATTTCACATCAAGAACATAATAATTATAATATTTTAGATTATTTTCAAATTATTTACAATTTTCAGTTTTATTTATAGAATAATCTAAATCTTTTAGAACCAATTGAATTTTCAGTTTTATTTACAATTGTTTGTTTGATCTATAATAAATAATAATAATGAATTATGAAAGTCGGTCTCAAGGTTTTTTCATGTACAATCAAATAAATTTTAATCATAGTATTTTTTGCAAGAAACATTGAGATAAATATTTAGTCCTCTTCCATAAAATAAATCTTCCAAGTTGATTTCTTACTTAGCTTTGCACCAAAAACATTCAAGGCTAGAGCTGTCTAAAAAATTAAGACTTAAAGTATAATATGTGACCTATCGTAAACTTACCTTTTAGACACAATTTTAACATTGATGGAAGTCTAGTAAGATCTATTAATCGATTTATAAGTCTATTTCATTTTAAGATATTTGAATAAGTAATCAAACATATCTTTAAATAGACTAACGAGTTAATATATTAATAAAATTAAGTTTTATTTTGATATTTAACATGATATTTAAAGAATCTGACTTTATACGACATTTTACTTCAATTCTATTTTATAATCATACATTTAAATATGTAAAAAACTAAAAAAGGTTAATATACATAAATTACTAAAAGTTCAATATCTAATAAAAAGATCAAAATTTAATATAATAATTATAGTATTAATAAAAAATATTATTTATATTTATTTAAATAGGTCGGTCTGATATGTCTAAAAGACTTTTATGTAATATGTAGCCTGATCTATTTACCTAAATAGTCTTTTTTTTAGAAGTTTGATCTTGTCCGTTTTAAAAAAAATTATGGTATGACTTGAACTTAACGTAAACTAAGTCGTATGCTCTTATTGGTCGGTTTGACTCATTTCCACCCGTAACTTTGGTGCAGATGTACTCAACCTCACAAGATAATTTTCAAGTATTATAAAATGTGAAGATATTTTAATGGTCCAATTTATTTTTCTTCCTTCTTCAATTTTCTTTTACATTTTCATAAAAAATATATTTTGATGTCCCCTTAATAAATAAGACATTGGACAATCGTGGATCTCAATAGTGCCAAAAACCATTACTTTTTATTAGAAATACTCTAATTGTTAGAAATAGTGGATGAATCAAATAAAGATCGAGATTCTCTATAGTCAGAGAGGTTTCCACGTTCACACAGTTAGACGTCGGTAATCGTTAAGACAAGATCGAATGATCAAAATGTAAACTTAATATTTAAAATTATAAAACAAAAATTAAACTCATATTTTTTTAGCCTTTGATCTAAAGGTCATTAATTATCCAACTATTCAATGCGTGAATTCACTTATGAATCAAATTTCATCGAACAAGCACCTTAAAGCTATGAATCTCTAAGTCTCTTACTTTAATATTGCCAAATCACTCCATGAGACCATCCCTAGAAGAGAATCTTACCCAATAAACTTGGGTATTATATAGGTACCCCATTGGGGAGCCCAAAAACATAGTACTAAATTGGAGATGAGCTTCTACAGCTTGTCTATCTGTATACGTGGGACCAACACGTTTTTCACATTACAAAAATGACTTATATTTAAATATGTTTTCCTAGTTAGTTGTTTGCTTAAAACATTGAAGAGGTTGCATACAAAAGATCTAAGTTCAATATCTGAGATTAATATTTCACTCTCATCTATATTTATTATTAACTACCAACATTCATCTATTAAATGTTTTCTTTCCTATAAAATTTTAAAATTATGTATTTAGTCACCAATTTTAGTCTTTATTAAATCAAAATAAATCAAAGCTTTCATCGAAATAATAATAACAAAATTTGCACATACATTTTATGTTTTATGTCAAAAGTTTATACAAAAAAAAAATGAGTTTAAAATTCGATATATAGTTTTTTTT
>JBBPBP010009779.1:13807014-13824836 GCA_037974735.1 Cicer chorassanicum | reverse complement strand
AATTAACGATATATCAATAATTAATACATCTAAATGATTCTATACCATGAAACTATACGTTACATAATTTAAAATATGTCAAATTATTATTATTTTTAATTAAAAAATCTTACGAAAGTACCAAATTTACTAACTTTTAAAATAGAAGACTAATTATATAAATTAGTGAAAATGAAGGGATCAAAATTGCAATTATTTATCTTAAAAAAAGAGATGACAACTAACAAGTCAAACTAAGACCTTAATTTTTTTTTTAACAAATCAATTTGTATGCAAAATTTTGTTGAATCTAAAGTCACCTCTATACTCAAATACTAAATTGAGATAAAGTGTGGTAACCTATGTAATATTGTCTTTCTTATTTTAGTGTATGTTTCATTTCATTGTTGAATGAATCAAAAATATATTTTAAACGCGTGCAATTCATTTTAACATACTTAAATGTATTTAAAAGTAAAATTTATTTTGTTTTCAAATTTGATTATAATGTGAAACTACAATTTTAGGTCTTTTTTTAGATGCAAACAATTTGGTATGTTACAAATATTTTATTCAATTTACTTTATATAAATACTCAATTATAAATTATTTTACGTATAATTCACTTTTAGTTAAAATTAATTTATTAAAAAATAATTTTTGTTAGTTAACAATCACCCATAAAAAAATTTCACCCAGAAACAACGGAATTGTTGTTGCAGCCAACAATCGGGCCCCACAAACACACGAACGCGAAACATCTCAAGATCCAAAATCAATGAAAATTAACCAAACAAAGCGTCCAAAATTTATAAAACCAATCCGAAGCGTAGTCAGCTATTTAGTCCTTTCCCATCATTTTCGTTAAACCAAAAAAATATCCACACACACTATCCAAATTCCACCAATATACCCATTTATATTTATAATAAGAAGTAAAAAAAAAACTAATAATAATAGCAAAAAATAGAAATCCCAGACAAGAACCTCCGAAAAATGTTCCTCGAAATGAAAATAGTGTGGAGGAAGAGACACACACATGCAGTCACAGAAAACATCATCTTACTTTGTCTTAACCAAAACATTTTTAAATTTAAATATAAGATAACGCCAACACATTTATTTAAGATACAAACCCGAACAAAAAGAAAAGCATGTTTTTTGGAAATTATTAGAAAGGTCATGTTTGAGGAACAACATATACACTATCTCACTCACACCGTTCGTTCATAAAAAAAGAACAAATCAAAGATAAAGAAAAACAAATCTGATTAATATTCGAGAAGATAAACATAATAAATTTAAAAAAGGAAATTACAATATGAAAGGTTGTGGTGAAATTATAGTAGTAGTGGGAGTCAATAGCAACTGTTGTTGGTTTATTATTTTGGTTTATCGATTATTAATATTCCAATTATTCTTTTCTTCGTTTCTTTTATTCTTCTTCGTTGATCTTTCTTTTCAATTCCTCATTGCACGTTTTCTTTTTCTTCGTTTTTATTGTTGCTATTATTCATCTATTTATTTCGATTTCGATATCAATATCAATCCTTGTTGTGCCTTTTCCGTTGCTTGAGTATCACGGAATTTTGATTTAAGAGAGAGAAAGCATAAAGATACGAAATCGATTCTTTTTGCCAAACCCTAGTTTCTGTTTTTTTCTTCTTCTTTTGAGGGTTCTTGTGATTTCTAGGTTTTTGTGAAACAGAAACAGCGAATTCGCGATTGTTGATTGGTTTTCGTCGATGGAGGGCGAAGCCGGTTCAGAGGGAGACAGTGATCGGAAAAGGGGTGGCGCTGATGATAACAGCGACGAAAACAACAACAACAAGAATAACGATGTAAGCAATAGCAAGATTGCGATTTCTAACGAAGGGCAGAGCAAACCCAAGCGCCAGATGAAGACGCCGTTTCAACTTGAAACCCTTGAGAAAGCTTATGCCTGTTTGTTCCTTATACTAATACACCCCTTTGTTTTTCAATTTCACAATTGTCAATTTTATTTTGTTTTGTGTGATTCAATTTTTTAATTTTTGTGAATTTTAAGATTATCAATTTGGTTTTGATTAATTTTGTGATGTTTTTGGTTTGATTAGTGGACAATTATCCTTCGGAGCCGGTGAGGGTAGAGTTGTCTGAGAAATTAGGGTTGACGGATCGGCAGCTGCAGATGTGGTTCTGCCATAGGAGGTTGAAGGATAAGAAGGAGTCTGCCCCCAAAAAGCCGACACGGAAGCCAGTGCCCGAGCCTTTGCCGAATTCCCCGGTGGATGACCTTAGGTTGGGCTCTGAGCATGGTAATGAGTATGGATCAGATTCGGGTTCAGGTTCAAGTCCGTATACCCATTTGGAGCCCCGGAATGCAATGCCCCAGAGTGTTGGTTATTATGAGTCGCCCGAGGTTGAAATGGAGCTTAGAGCAATTGCTTGTGTGGAGGATCAGTTAGGTGGACCATTGAGAGAAGATGGACCAATTCTAGGAATAGAGTTTGATACATTGCCACCAGATGCATTTGGGGCACCTATAGGTATATGATAAAGCTTGTGCTCCTATATTCGTTGACTGAGTTACTGAAGGCTGCAGTTTCTTTTACAGAATTGGTTGTATGAATAATACTTACTAGCAACACACTCTTTAACTTACACTTTGTAACACACTCTATTTGATTGATTAAAATTTACATAGGTCCCACCAAAACATGTGGGTCCCATATAAATTTTGTGGACCCCATGTGTATTTTAACCAATCAAATAGAATGTGTTGGAAAACGTGTGTTGCTAACACTCCTTGGGTGTTAATATTTCTTAACCCTTAAGTTAACTTGAGATATCTGAATTTCTTTCTTATCTTCCTCGCATTTTAAGATCGGTCTGATATTAGAAGATGTTTTATATTATTATTTCTTGTTTTCATTTTCAACTACGAAAATTCCATCTAGTTTTTAATTTGTTCCATGTTTGTAAATATTGAAAGCATATTTTTTTTTTAACTATTTCATGTATAAATCTTTGAAAAATAGAAAACATTTTTTTCTTCAAACAAAACATGAAATATATTCCATTCATTCCCTGTTTTCACTTCACTGTTTCCTGGTATAAATCCTTGAGAACGAAACAGTTATTTTTACCAATCAGAAAGCAATTTTAGTTTCATTTACCATTTTACTTTGTTATCTATTTTTGAAGGTTTATACAAGAAATGGTAAAAATAATATTATTGACTGTAGTGGCTCTATTTCTGTCATAAATATGCTTTCGATTTCACGTGGAAAAATGTTTGAATTTGGCTTTACTTTCCATATCTAAGATTGCTTCTTTGTGATTAAAAGAAGTTGCTTGAAACAATAATATAATGTTTAAGTTATTTGTGATCAGTGCATACAACACCATGTTTGGCTACTAACACTTTTGGTATATGTTTTTTAAATCAGCAGTTACAGAACACCAGAAGCGGCCTGGTCTTTCCTATGACAGTAAAATATATGGAAGACATGATATCAGAACAAACAAGGTGGGTTTTCTCTATTCTATAACAGTATAGCATATTTTGGTCAAGGAAATGAACCTTGTCTGAACTTGGAGGTAGCTATGATGATTGTGTATCTTCTTAAAATGCTTGTTTTTTATGCCAGTTTATAGCTGTCTATTCCTTTAGTTCTTTGCTGTTTGGGCTTTTATCTTTTTCTGAATGGCCAACTGGTAGTACCAGCATGAAACGGGGATACAGGGACTTCTATTTAATTTTGATAAATGTGCGTTTTTGTTTCTTAAACATATTTATTTATATGCTAATTTTGTACAAGGATAATGGGAGAAAGGAAAAAGGGTGCTTAGGGTTTTGGAGTTAGCCTGAACTTTTGTTTGTAGTTTCATGTTTAGATTTGGTGTTTTCTTGGTAAGTTTGGATGTCTTTATGATGTTTATTTTTGGTAGTATCTTTTGTCTTGAACTGTGGATTATCTTGTCAAATGCTCTTCCGATACAAATATTCTTCTGTCTGTGTTTTCTTCATTGGTCTGAGTAGCTGGAAAACCTGCCGTTCTGTGTTTTATTTTTTTTGAATGGCTGGGGATATTTATTTTTACTGCTTCTGAGCTTGATTTGAATGAGCTTTATTCTAGGCTATGGCAAGGACATCTGATGAATATCAATTTCTACCAAACCAGTCTGGCATTAGATCTGATTCTTTTGGACAGTTCAGCCAATCTCATTCACATGTTTCAATGGAGGGTCCTTCAAGAAGCCCTCAATTTTTGCTTGGACATGAACGGCTACCTAAAATTCATGCCAACCATGGCCATTCTTCTCGAGTTTCTCTTTTGTCTCAACAAGACAGGCAAGGGAGCCCCTATCAATCTCCTGCTCGAGATGACAATGTTTCTCCCCCACGGGAATTGTACCCAAACACACTCACTGATTGCCAAACTGTTGGGCCAGAAAATCCCAATGCTTTAACTAATGGACAAATTTTGCAAAACAATGCTATGCATATCGATAAGAAACAAAAGGTATCTTTGAGCTATCTGCAGTAACTAATGTTGTAATTTTGTTCAGTCTTCAACTTGTGGAAGTATATAGTCTATTATTTGTAAATGATCATTTTTTATGTTTGACTGTGTAGGGTGATGATGCCAAAAATACAAGGGATGTTGAAGCCCATGAGATGAGAAACCGGAAAGAGCTCGAGAGACAAGATATCCTTAGACGAAAGGTTCTATTGAGATAAATTTTGTTTAGCCTACTATCATACATTTTATGTAGGTATAACAATCTCAGTTTGCATTTTTTAAACTAATTCCTACTTTTCCCCTCTCCTTTTTTTAGAATGAGGAGCGAATAAGGAAAGAAATGGAGAGACAAGATCGTGAAAGAAGGAAGGAAGAAGAGAGATTGATGCGTGAAAGACAGCGTGAAGAGGAAAGAACTAAACGAGAGGAAAAACGTGAAATTGAACGAAGGGAAAAATATTTGCTGAAAGAGAATTTAAAAGTAAGTTTTTAAGTCCAATGATGGTAAGCCTTATTTTGGCTAATATTTAGACATTTGATAATATTTATTGTATTTCCATATGTTCTATCTTATAAAGGCTGAGAAATTGAGGCAAAAAGAAGAGCTTCGCAAGGAGAAAGAGGCAGAGAGAAGGAAAGCTGCCCTTGAAAAGGCAACTGCCCGTAGAATAGCTAAGGAATCTATGGAACTTATTGAGGATGAACAGCTGGAAATGATGGAATTAGCTGCCTCAAGCAAGGGGCTTTCCTCTATTATTCGTCTTGATTTTGATACTCTGCAAAACATTGAATCATTTAGGGGTGAGATATTTTTTATGTATTATTAAATTAAAATGATATGGGTATTTATCTGGAGATACTGAAGAGGAGAATGAGTTTCTAGTTCTGAACCCTTATATTATTGTAGGTTCATTGTGTCTTTTCCCACCTGAGAGTGTAAAGCTAAGAAAACCATTTGCTATCCAACCATGGATCAACTCAGAAGAGAATGTTGGCAACCTTCTCATGGTATGTTCTCATCACGACTTTTTGCTTCCTTGTAACATAACACATATCAAACAATTTGCAAAATCCTTAAGTTACCTGATTTGGATGCGACTTCTGGTAAATTGTGCATTTGGCTTTGGCCTTTTGCAGTCTAAATTTAAAAAGTTATTTTTTAGTGTATGGAGCTCGTTTGTTGGATCAGCAGTTCTGTGGATGCACTGATTTTATTTTTGACATATTGTACTAACAATTTATTATTGATTTGGCTTATTGCTTCGGCTTATTGCTTCATTCGAGGATTCTGAATTTAAGATTTGAAAGCTGTGGTGTGGTCTATTTCAGGTTTGGAGGTTTTTGATTACCTTTGCTGATGTTCTGGAGTTATGGCCTTTTACTCTTGATGAGTTCGTGCAAGCATTTCATGACTATGTTAGTCATTCTGGCCTTCGCTAGTGATACTCTGCAATTATTCTAACTATTTTTGCACTATATTTGCTCATCCGGGATGTTCAAATTATTTGTCTCAGGATTCAAGATTGTTGGGTGAGATACATGTTGCTCTTCTTAAGGTGATAATAAAAGACATTGAAGATGTTGCGAGGACACCTTGTACAGGGTTAGGTATGAATCAGAATGGTGCTGCTAATTCTGGAGGCGGCCATCCTGAGATTGTCGAAGGGGTAAGTTTTGATATTTCTTAAATTACACTAGTCCTTTCTTTAGAGAGATTTGTTCAATGAAATCCAATCATGTAATTGCCTTTTTTATGACAGGCATATGCATGGGGCTTTGACATACGGAATTGGCATAAGCACTTAAATCAATTGACATGGCCAGAAATTTTCCGACAGCTAGCATTGTCTGCAGGATATGGACCACAATTTAAGAAACGTAGTATTACATGTTCACGTGCAAATAGTAAAGATGAGGTTCAGTTTACTTTATTTTGCTTTTAAAATTTTCGCTGCTATAAAAATTCTTGTGTTACATGAATACCTCCATATTTTAGTGATTTTAAGAATGATAATGAGAAATATAGTTAAGATATAATTTCAGGATGGTTCTTATGAGCTTATATGTTCAGCTGGTACCTTTGGAAACATTTTGTTTCTATCAAAGTTCCTGACAAGTTTTTGTTTGCAATTCTGATCAACAATTTAACTAACTGATACAATCAGTTTAATTAACTTCTGATCACATTGTGTACCTAATTACAGGGAAGTTGTGAAGATATCATTTCTACACTTCGTAATGGTTCAGCAGCTGAAAATGCCGTAGCAAAAATGCAAGAGAGAGGTCTATTAGGACCTCGAAGATCTAGGCATCGGTTGACCCCTGGAACAGTTAAATTTGCAGCATTCCATATTCTCTCACTAGAGAGTGGAGAGGGATTGAATGTACTAGAGCTTGCTGAAAAAATTCAGGTGAGTTCATATCCATATTAAATGATTTTTATTGTTAAGTCTGTTCTGAACTTGTTTCTTTCTACCTGTCAGAAATCTGGTCTTCGGGACCTGACAACCAGCAAGACACCCGAGGCATCAATTTCTGTTGCTTTGACAAGAGATGCCAAGCTTTTTGAAAGAGTAGCTCCATCAACATATTGTGTACGTGCTGCATTTAGGAAGGATCCTGCTGATGCCGAGTCCATTCTTTCCGAAGCAAGAAAGAAGATTCAAATATTTGAAAATGGGTTTCTAGCTGAGGAAGATGCTGATGATGTTGAAAGAGAAGAGTCAGAAAGTGAAGTTGATGAGGATCCTGAAGTTGATGATTTGGTTAATCCTTCAAGTGTTGACAAAAAATCTGAACAGGGTAATGATTTCTCATCAAGTGGAAAAGAAAATCTGGGTCCTGATGGAGAACTTAAAGATGAGTTCAATAAGGATCTGCCTTGTTTTCCTGAGAATGGTTCCAAGAGTGCTGATTGTCCCATTGCTGTCTCAGGAGAACCTGTTGCTTGTGAAAATCTAAATGCCAGAAATCTTGGTGACGATAATATGGAAATTGATGAAAGTAAGTCTGGAGAGTCGTGGGTTCAAGGGCTTACTGAAGGAGAATATTCTGATCTCAGTGTAGAGGAGCGATTAAATGCACTTGTTGTATTGGTTGGTGTGGCAAATGAAGGAAATTTGATCCGTGTTGTTCTTGAGGTAAATTTATTCCACATAAAATATTCCCGACTTGATTTTTGTATTTATTTATTTATTTATTTATTTATTTATTTATTTATTTATTTATTAAATTGACATGAAATTGTCCAGGATCGCTTAGAAGCAGCTAATGCTCTGAAGAAGCAAATGTTGGCAGAAGCACAAATAGATAAATCTCGCCCGAAAGATGATAATGTCAATAAATCAGATTTTCCGTCTATCAATGGTGACAAGGTTGAAACACAGTTTACATGTGCTGCTGTGGAGGGCAACCACAGCCCATTTCTTGGTATTTGCAATAATAATAATGGGGAATCTCCCAGCAAAACAGAGAATAAAAGTCCAGCTCTTGTTGGACAAAGCCTGTCTGAAAAGCTCTCATCAGTTCAAGATCTCTGCATAGGTCCTGATAATCATCAGACACTGTTATCTGCACAATATTCAAAACGATCGCGATCTCAGTTAAAATCGTATATTTCCCATCTAGCAGAGGAGATGTACATCTATAGATCCTTACCCCTTGGGCAAGATCGCAGGCATAATCGATATTGGCAATTTGTTGCATCTGCTTCTTGCAATGATCCTGGTTCCGGCAGGATATTTGTTGAATATCATGATGGCAAATGGAGGCTTATTGATTCCGAAGAGGTAAACCGTTTGTTTGTCTTGTTTATTTTTCCTTTTCCCGATAGACTGTTCCCTGTTTTTCCAATCAACTCATTTCTAACTTCGATAGATATCACACCAGTTCTTTTGAAATTGGCCTAGTCATTGAACTGGTAATGAAGAGACATTCAACCCTGATCAAGTATTGAGTGTAGGGTTATTACAAACAGAAGAAAGTTTATTATACCTATATATATGCATACAAGTGAAATACTGAAACAAATAGTAAACAAAGGTGTGTACTGTGTAGTTGTAGAATGACTTGCCCATTAACTTGGGGGGCTATGTTTTGACAGCTCAGGTCTTACACATCACGTTTCTAGCATTGTCCAATATTAAACAGAGAACAAGTTATAATAAAATGAACAAGTTTGCATGGTTCACTGATTCTCTGCCAGTTCAACGACGTTATCAAAATCGATACTTTACCTAGAATCGGGAGGAGGGGGATAGATCGTTAATCGTAGAATCCTAACACAAATTCAAATTCTATATCAATTTTTAAATTATTCATGAGTTTATATTCTTTTATCTTGATTTCCACCTATACCAAAGCCCTATATTTTCATTATGATGTACTCCAATGTAACGCTTCCCATTACTATTTCCACTGTTTAGTCCCCTAAAACTTGGAACTCTTCTGTTTGGTATATTTTGATTAACCCGTTGTTAGTTTATAGCGACGATCTTTCACCTTCCTATCGGTCGTGGTGAAATCCAGCCTCATCCTCAATTCTCTGGTCATATCCAGCCATTTTTCTTTCTGCCACGTTGCCTTTCTGGCAAATTTTTTCTCTTTACTGCCATCTTCTAACATCCGTTTTGACCACTAACACCACTGACTGCTATTCCCCGTCCAACCTACCAACCACCAAATCTCTGGCTTATTCAGTAGGCACATGTGCTTTCATTTGTGAATTTCAATTTTCAATATTGCTTTCATCTTTGTTGCAGTTATAATATTTATTTGACTAATTGTATACAGGCCTTTGACGCACTTCTGAATTCACTGGATTCACGTGGGATCAGGGAATCACATTTGCGTCTAATGTTGCTAAAGATTGAGAGTTCATTTAAGGAAAATGTTCAAAAGAATGCAAAATGTGCCAAAATTGGAAATACAGACAAAACTTGTGTCAAAAATGAAACTGATGAAACAGATTCCAGTCCTGATCGCCATACTAGATCTGACAGTCCTAGCAGTACTCTTTGTGGCTTGAGCTCTGATACTTCAGAAACTTCGTCATCCTTTAGAATTGAGCTTGGAAAAAGTGAGAGTGACAAGAAAGCTGCCTTGAGAAGGTATCAAGATTTTCAAAAATGGATGTGGAAAGAATGCTATAACTCATCAGTATTATGTGCAATGAAATATGGGAAAAAGAGATGCAAACCAGAGGTTGACATATGTGATACCTGTCTCAATCTTTATTGCTTGGAAGACTCCCATTGCAGCTATTGCCACCGTACTTTTCCGTCAAATGATGGATTTAATTTTTCTAAACATGCAATTCAATGTGGAGACAAGTTACCCAAAAATATTTGTATTTTGGAATCTTCTCTTCCATTGCGGACAAGATTGTTGAAGGCTCTACTGGCTTTTATTGAGGTGAGTTGATAATACTTTTAACATTTTTTACCTTGAGCCTTTTTTTCTCCACTTAATTTCAAATATTGCCTTTTTGAGGGATGTTATATTCATCTTCTGATTTATAGGTATCTGTTCCACCTGAAGCATTGCAATCAATTTGGTCAGAAGATATTAGGAGGCTTTGGGGTGTGAAGTTGAGTAGATCATCTTCTGTTGAGGAACTTCTACAGGTTAGCCATTTCAATGAAAAATTTATATATCTTCATAACATTTTAAAGATTGAATATTGTCAATTATTAATACATTTCCAAATTTAACAATCCATATTGCAGATATTGACTCTATTTGAGAGAGCACTAAAGCGAGATTTTATATCGTCACCCTTCTCTACAACTGCGGATTTGTTGGGGATGAACACTATGTCAGAGAGTGCTACACGTACTTCTATGGATCTTGAATCAGTCACTGTTCTTCCATGGGTTCCACGGACCACTTCAGCTGTGTCTCTTAGACTTTTTGAGTTTGATACATCCATCATCTACGAACAGTTAGAGAAGCCTGAGCCTTGTGAGGAGAAAGAAGCTAGATACATAGTGAGCCTCTTTCAGTATTCCTTTTTTTTTCTTCAATTGCTTTTGCTCTTAAACTTTTGTGATGTGGTCGCTAAGGAATACAATGAGTTGTGACTGAGACTTCAATTTTTTTATGTTATTCTAATTAACATTATTCATCTAACTTGTTTTCCTGCAGAAGCTTCCTTCAAGATATGCTTCTGCCAAACCAGCAGACTTAGACCGTGATGGATTCATGAAAGTGAACTCTGCCCCTACGAAAATTGTGCGAAGCAGCAGAAAACGGGGACGAGTAAGTCACGATAAAGGAAGGGTTAGAAAGCTGTCTAAAAGAACAGATGATTCCAAACGAGACAACGGCCGCCATAATTTTAAGGTCACCGAGAATCTGAGTCAAAGATTAGAACAGCAGGGACAGGGATCACAAGGACAAGCAGGTGGACGTGGCCGCCGAACAGTCAGGAAAAGGAGAGTGGAGAAGAGGGTTGTTGAAGATTTGTTGCTGGGACATAGGGCTGCCAATCATAGCTCCAATATTGATAGAGAACCATTGAGAATCTTGGATGAGGACTGGAATGATGAGAAAGCTAGTCCCATCCAGATGGAAGCTGCTGACATGAGTGACAGTAGTGAAGAGGTTGAATATGATGACAACGCCCAAGCAGTGGAATCTGATGACAATGTCGAAGCAGTTGAATATGATGACCACAATGCCCAGGCAGTGGAATCTGATGACAATGTCGAAGCAGTTGAGTACGGTCAAGGAAACTGGGAGATAGGTTTTAATGGTACCCCCAACAGATGGAATAGGGATTTGGTTGGAATGGGTGATGAAGAAGGTGCCGAAGTTTCTGAAGATGACAATGGCATTGAAGAGAATGAAGTGGAAGAGGAGGAGGATTCTGAGGCAGATGTTATGAGCGAGGGTTCAGATGGTATGGCAAATAGAGTTGTAAATGAAGAAATCTCAGACTCTAGTGACTCTGAAGATTCTTCTGATTAGAACATTACTTTTGAATTGATCAAAACTAGAAGGGATTGCATTTCAAGGCTGCATTACATTTTTTACCTTGCAGCCCTTGCAGCTTTACAAGGTACCTCTGTGCAGTTATGCTCCAACGACCAAAGGTTTTATTACCTGTTAGTAGAATTATAGTGTATATTATCCACGCAGTGGATTTTTGTACTTTTAGACATTTTCAAGCTGAGGGCTAAGCCTGATTAAGTTTTTTCACTTGTATTAGATATTCTCATTAATTAATAAACTCGTATATCTTGAATATCTCTTTAGTTCTTCTCTTCAAATAATTTCTTTTTTCTTGAGAATTGACCAAGTTTTGTGGAAGTAAATAATTGTATTTCATGCTTTTCTTTAAGTAAATACAAGTAAACTGAATTGATAAAGAACCCTCAAATAAATACTCAAGTAGGAACCAAAAAAAAGATAAATACTAAAGTGCGACGTGAAGTACGGTATTAATTAAGATCATAAGGAACATTATTTTTTTTAGTTAGAAAACAAGGAACAAAGGTTGAGAAACATCAAATCTTCATATAGAAGCAAAAATACAAATTTAGAAACGTGAATACGTGACTGTTTTACCCTTTTTCGGTGGTGGTGGGCTTTGGTTTAGACTAGTCAACTAATTGTTTACTTTTTCTTTTGTGAAAAAAACTTTACTGTTTTGCTTTAAAAAATGAGCATACATTATTCTATGCGCACCTTTCGTGGGAATAACCAAGTGAGGAATAGATTATAAACACATAAATCACATGGAAGCTTCTTAATTTACCTTCAGTATCTCCTTTTCATATTGTTCATATATTTATTTCTCCTTTTCTCTCTATGACCTTGACTTATGAGCTATCCAAATTTCTTTTACAAAGTTATAATCAACTATTCTAGAACTACGAATATATATCCTAATATAAGAAGAAAAAAAATGTAACTGAAAAATATAACATTTCTCTCATTAAAGAAAAATAAATTTATATTTGGATTTTATTTTCTTCTATTGAAGCTTCCGTCTAGAACATGCAAGATCTTCTTAACACCCTAGTCAGATTTTCCTTTTTGTTTTTTTGTCTATTGCAACAAAAACAGTTAGAAGATTTGCCCAATTTACGTGTTCCTTTTATGACATAAATGAATCAAGAAATTTACAAGCATCACATTCACATGGGTTACGCGAAGTGGTTGGCATGCTTGCTGCATGACCAAAATTGTAACCTAAAAGATGTCTTAGATTCATCAACTTAGATTTATTAAGTGCCTAAAGTCCTTTTCTTTGAGATAAATTTACTTGAATTTACACCCACCTCCTCACCCACCAAGATAAAGAGGTCGGTCTTCAATTTCTTTGTCCTATTTTAATTGAGATTAAACATCGTCAATTATCTGATGATGATTATGTTAATATGTTTGTCAAAGTTGAATTTTTTATTAATTGAAGTTTTACAATTTTAACATATATTGTAGTTAAGGATGGATACTTTAATTAATAAAATAAAATAAAGGTGAAGATGTGACCTAAACAAAAGAAATGGAAACCAAAATGAGTACCGAAGCTTCACTGAATTAGTGTGCAAAGGAAATAAGAGTGAGGCGCATGCACTTTAAGAAAAAGCCACTGAATTATAAACGCGTAACGCGTTGTTGAGGATCAACATCACTTATGTAGAAGAAGTATACTGAATACAGTAAAAGGGGTGGGTGTAGTCCATAATCTAGACAAAATATAGAGGGCACATGGTCATGAAGGAGTTGGCACCAAATGCTATTATTTTCAATTTTTCATGTCCCTACCCACTCCACAATCCACGCATAATTACTCGTCCATGCCTTTCTTTTTTTTCTTTTATTTTTCCATACTACCCTTGTCCTTGTGGCCTAATCATCATCCAAGCTTCACCTTTTTTATAACATAATCATCTACCCCACCTTTTATTAGATTAGATCCATACTTAACTCTCAATTTTATTTATTACTCTACTAATCTACCTTGGGATTTTCTTTGGCAGGTTATGGGGTATTAATATGATTACTGCATTTTTTTTTTCTTTTTAAAAGGCTAAAATGTGTAAAGTTAATTTGGCTCATACATTTTTTTTAAACTGAGTATCCTCTACGTGTAGCTGCAGAGATTAATCGCTCAAGTCTTGTGAGATTCAAATAAATGACAAACTCTCCTTAAATTTTTTGACGTTGTTGCATGTCAAAAACTCGAGTTCTTTGATATTTGACTCATATATTGTTAGGCTGAGTTAATTTATGGTGTAATTTACGCTATTGTAACAATAAGTGTGACAGTATTTCAATTAATGGAATAAAAAAGAAGTTTCTTTTTCAATAAAAGAAAAAAAATGTTTTTTTTGTATAATCCTAATACACAAGACAAAAAAAAGGCTTAGTATTTGCCACTTGCTACTAGCATTCATGCAATGGTTGCATCATAGATTATGAAGCAACTACTAATCAAACATGGGTTTGCTTAGAAGAAACGAAACATAATGAGGTTCATTAAATGTTTAGCACTATATGGATAAGAATAACAAGAGAACTTGGTTAAATATTCTGATTTTGAAGGATTCCACGATCCATCCTATCCCATGACACTTGTACCATCCTTTAAAATTTAGTTCTTAAAATTGAGAAAATAAAATTCCACTCTTATTAATCAGTTAGTACTATTTTTTGGTCTAATAGTAAGCTCTCCAATCCAACATGATGTCTCTCTGCATAAACAAATAATCAGAGTCTCCCCTGCAATGCCAAGAGTTATATTAAGTTGGCTTTATTTATATAATGGGTGCCGTCCCTTTAATTATATGCTGTTCTAGAAAACTCTCAAGAAAGTTCGATCACACCCTTAATATTAATTATGGTGTTTAGCTTAAATTTTTATTTTTATTTTATTTTTATTTTTTATAATTTAAGATTGTTTAGATAGCATGATTCAAGTCTATTTTAATTTAACCAACGTTGAGAATATAACACTGTTAGAACTTTTGAATGAGAGTTTTTTTGTCTATTGTACTCTTATCTGACTTAAAAAATTTATTTCGACAGTTGCACGCAGATAATATCTATTTATAAAAAACTTTTTTTTTTTATATTAGAGTCTAAACCCTTATTTGCTAGGCTTATTGGCCCAAGATTTGCAATTCACAATGATTTTGCTTTGCATAAATAAATGAGCATAATCCTGTAATTTGGCAAGAGTTGTATATAATAATATATACTATATGCTAATAAAAACACAAAATGGACCCATTTTAATCAATAAAAGTTTCTCTTGAATAGGGGACCACAATCATCACAAATCTCTCCTCCCATTTGCACCTAATAAGTGGAAATTATTGAAAGGGGTAAAGGAAAAAGCTAAAGTCCTCTATATAAAGATATTTGAACAATCAAAGCTACTCATCACACTACACACACTCTTTCACCACCATCATCTATGGCTCTCATCTCAAAATTCCTTTCTTTCTTAATCTTAACAACCCTTTCAATTTCTCTTCAAATTCATGCCAGAGAAAGTCAATTCTTCAGCAAAGTCACCCATGTCAACAACAATTTCAAAGAGAGTGAGGTTCCCAACAATGAAGAACCATTAAACAAACATGAACAACAACCAGTTTTCATACCAGAAACTGAAAACAGTTATGGCTTATATGGTCATGAATCTGGTCTACACCCCCCTACCACAAATAATGTTGATTCCTACACCCCCACCACCAAAACTTACAAATCATATCAAACTTCATCAGAAGATGAAACCTTTAAATACCCCAACAATGTTAACAATTACTATAGCTACCCAAAGGAATCTCATAACACCAAATACCCAAATGAAATCAGTGACACCAACAACAACAACAATTACTACAACAACAACAACAACAACAGAGATTCTTATGTTGGTAACCAAAATGAACTTAGCAACAAAAAGTTCACAGAAGAAGGATACAACAACATGGAAAATCAGAACAACAACAACAATAACAAGTATTATAGCTACAACAACAATGTTGCTGAAAAGGAAAAATACTACTTCAAAAGTAATGCTGTTAATAACAATGGTGAGAGGCAAGGTATGAGTGATACAAGAGTTATGGAAGGTGGAAAATACTTTTATGATGTTAACTCTGAGAAATACAATCCAACATTCAATGGAGGTTCATCTAAAGGAGTAGTGAACTCTGAGAATTGGTACAACAACAAAGGTTACTTTGGTAACAACAACAATGGAAACACCTTTGACAATAACAAGAACTCTATGGATGGTTATCAGAACCAGGAGGAGTTTGAAGATGATCAACAAGACTTTGAGCCTTGAGATTGAATTGAATCATTAACAAAGTGAAGAAGAGTTCATTATCTTTTTTGAGTTTTGGATGTGGCTGTTCAATGTTTGGATTCTCTTAAGCTGTTTTATGGTGCAACAGTTTTTAGAACGGTTAAATTTAATGAATTTTTTCATTAAATTTAATTGTCCTTAATGATACTGCACCATATAGCAGTTGCAGAGGATTTAGGTCCGATTGTTCTATGTTTTAATGTGCGTTAGATTAAAAATCACAAAAAAGGTTTAAAGATAGGATAAGTTATGGAAAGTTTTAATGTTTTATTTTATTTACTTGGTTGGTGATATTCCTGTTAAATGTTGCTACTTATGAAATTGCACAGTCTATGTTATGATTTGGAAATACTGCATCAAGTATGAAAGAGTTTTTATTTTGAGCTTAAAGTTATCAAGAAGTTTGTACAATTATTATTGTGAAGTAGCTTGTTTGTTACTCCTTTTACTTTTTTTTTTCCTTTCATTTTTTACCTTAAAAAAGAAAAAGCTTCTGCTTTGTTAACTTTGTTTTTCTCTTTAAAATCAAAGGATTAAGGAGAAAGAGGACTAAAGACAAAATGAAATCATAGTTTAGTTTTAAAGTTAACATTGGTGGGTCCATCTTGTCTTATGCCTACCAACCCGGATTATGATTCATAGATACCATTTTCAAACAGAGTGAGAGGGAGTACCTAGTAATAGTATTGAAGTTGAGTGGCAAATGTCTTTTTTGTGATATCTTCCCTTTTGCACCATAGTGAACAACAAAATGGAGTCAAATATTAGGAAGGAATAATAAAAATTAATAATCCATTTCACACTGCTAAGTTATTCTTCATTAGACTTTAGGGTGATAGAGTTCGCGTGTATTTTGGTCAAATTTGTTACTCATTCCAATTGAATTTTATTGGTTTGAATTAAATTAAAAAATTTGTATTTTTTTTATGTGAAACCCAAACCACCTCAACTCGACAATGAGTGAGTTGGTTCAAGCAAGATCATCAGATCATGAGACATAAATTTTTTTAGAATATATATATATAAAAAATGTAATTTAATGTAATTCTATAATTTCATGAAAATTCCAAGATTTAGACTAAATTCTCCTATATAATTTATACTAAAATTAAAACATTATTACATGAATACATAAAAGTCTTAAATCACATTAATAAAAACAAGTTATTAACGAGGAAGATTCTCAGTCTTGAAATCATAAATAAGTTGATTAAATCAAACTACTTCTGATTTAACTAAATTGATATGTTGCACTTGAACTTAAACAATTTTAGATAAAATATTGAATTGAGTTAATTTCGGTCACTAAATTAAACCGGCCAATCCAAACCCGTAAACACCCTCAGGTGATATGACATTTATTTCATTAAAAATCTTCATTTAAATTGGAGCAGATATTTGAGAAAAAAATCTAATAACGTTGAAAGTTGAAAAGAGATAACCTCCAGAGAGTTTATAAAGACCAACAATTCTACTCATATGAATCACTTTTGTAAAATAAGGTTAAGTTCAATAAGTGGCGAAACTTGCACTAAAATATTAGAATGATCAAATTTTTAAAATTTTAATAGATAAATAAAAAATAATAATATTGCATTATATATAAAAAAATTAAATTGTAAGTTTTCAAAAATATAGACAATAAAACCCTAATGTTTATTAAAGAAATGTAGCACATCAAATTTGAATTGACATTTTTAATAATTAAAAATTAATTTTTTAAAATCTGCATTTTTTTTCAAACACTAATTAATGGTTATGCATTTTTAGTATAAAACATTTTACATTGTGAGCACATCACAACCATCAGCAACTGTGACTTTAAAAATAATTATTATAAAATTCAAACGATTTTAATTAATAATCTAATAGTTATGATTGACTGACAGTGTACAATATTTTTATACTATTGATTCATACAAATTAAGTCTAAATTTTTATACTATTAAAACACGTTTATTAACTACAAGGACACAAATAATATATATATATATATATATATATATATA
>JBBPBP010009779.1:13792505-13805463 GCA_037974735.1 Cicer chorassanicum | reverse complement strand
AAAAAAAAAAAAAACCGATTCGAGAGTATGTATGTATCATCACCGGTATCCTAGGTAACATTTCGCATGTAGACAGACAGAATAAGTTCTGTTTTGTTCTTTTAGTTTTTTATCTTTCAAAAGGAATCAAAATATGTATTTAAGTTCTATTTAATTTTTTACTATACATAAAATATAGAATAGAACTCACTGTCCTAATCTAACCTGCCTATTAAATGCTAATTTGCAACCTTAGGTTTGGATACCAATGATGCAGAACAACAAGATCAAAGCTTCCAACCTATAACTTATTTACTAGACACTGTTTCTTCCACCAAATATACAGAGATGTTCTTGTCATTATATACTTAGTCATGTGGATTAGTTATGCTCTATAGTTGAAGTAGATATAGCATTGGCATCTGCATCATAAATTTCCCCGGAACAACTATGTAACAAAATAATTAAGAAACAAAATGCTCCGTATAGACGAGGGAAATTAAAAGCAAAAGTCTATGGTGTTAGTTATTATTGGTGAAAAGATAATTGCTGGTAGGTGTAACTTCAAATTCTTCTTATCTAACTTTGCAAAAGTCTCTAATGCATCTTTTATTCACCCAATCTAACTAAATAAAGTAATTCATTCTTTGTATAATGTATCCAAAAAATTGATAACTTGAATAACATTAAAAAAAAATAAGCCGTAATTTTTGGCCAATTTATGTTTTGAGGACTATGTCAAGATGTTGTAATGTGGCTTTCCAAGATATGCACAAAATGAGTCCAAAAAAAATGATGGCACAAATGCAAACCAGAGAAGGATCCCTACTATACCAAGAAAATGTAATTATTGGCCATGCATGACAATAATAATAATAATAATAATAATAATAATAATAATAATAATAATAATAATAATAATAATAATAATAATAATAATAAGAATAAGAATAATAATAATAAGCTCAATTTTGCTTCCCTCTGTGATTGATGGTCAAAGGGATAAAATAAAAAAAATAAAGTA
This sequence comes from Cicer chorassanicum, assembly GCA_037974735.1. Taxonomy (NCBI): domain Eukaryota; kingdom Viridiplantae; phylum Streptophyta; class Magnoliopsida; order Fabales; family Fabaceae; genus Cicer; species Cicer chorassanicum. Next base: position 13,804,460 of record JBBPBP010009779.1, on the reverse strand, counting down.
CTTTTGTTGCTTTTCATTTTTTTAAGAAAATACTTTAAAATAAAGTATAAACAAAAAATTATGTAAAAAGTCGATGCATTTCATTTATTATCAAAATACATCAATTTTGTATATATTTTTTGTGCTTCATTTTGGATGAAGTAATTATATTAAAGGAGACACTCTATGAAAGGTCAAAGAGAATCACTAAATTTATTGAGTATTTATAATAAAATTTATGTATGACTTGTTAAATACAAAATTGAATGTGTTGCTTTTCACTTTATTTATGTTTGTGGAGATGTTATATAATTGTAATAGTACTAATTAAAGTTCATTTAAATTTGGTTGGAGAAACTCATAAAGATTTTATAGTTGTGTAGGAATTTTTTTTTATTATTTCATCTATTAAAAAAATTTGACCGGAGAAAAATTAGTGTTTGCATAAATTTAATTAATGATTAAGTAAATTTTTCACGATACTTAATCTTAGTGCACACTATGATGCATGTAAAAGTCTGAGCTAATCCCTCTACACTACAGTGTGCAACAATGAGTAATTTAATTTAATTTTCACAATTGGGTAAAATAGTATACTCTTCTGTTGAAATTGCCAACTATATGTACCAAACAAGATAGCTAGCTAGAGATTCTCTTCGTAACAACTTGTGTTGGGTTCAACACATTTGGGTAAGTTGCTAGTGACCTGACCTTAACTAGTTAAATTGATGAGAGATGGGACAGAAAAGGCAGTTGAAATTGTTAGGTATAGAATGAATCGAATCACCAGTACCATCAAAGTCTTTCTAATGGGTAGGTTACTAAAAACCTCTCTTGTTTTAGCTAGGATCCGGAATGCTTCAAAATTTAGTAATTTTTTTTAAATCAAAATTTATTAGCGACTAGGACCATTCGATCTCAATTATAAAATGCTAAACAATCATTGATCATATGAATGTGTGAAGTTAGTGACAGCTGAAAATTCAATTTCTTTTAGTTAAGTATCTCAATTTTTTTTATTTACCTTTTAAGTTTTGTTAGTGAGATAGAAAATAAGATGGAAAAAAGTTTTTAGAATAAAAAGTTGAATAAAGAGAAAGAGAAGAGTGAACCATACTCTCACCTCAAATATTCAAATATGGAACTCAAAAACTTGAGAGATAGCTATGGAGAATTTTTAATAAAGTTTTAAAATAGATTACTCATAAATATTATCATCTCACTTCTTACACAAATACTTTCTAAAAAAAAGTGAAGAATTCCCTTGTGTTTAATTGTATATATTCTGCTCGAAAATCAATTGAAATAACCAAGTAAGTGCAAACAAGTGAATATTTAAGAGGTTACATTTCATGAAATGACTTGATGTATCTAGAGTCTTGAAAAGGTAAGATAATTAATGTAATGTTATTCATGCATAGAAGCCACTTCTTTCTCTTATGAATAAAGAGAACACTTTGGGAAGAAGTGAAGTATCTCCAACAATGGATGATCATGTCCCAAAAAAGAGTGTGAATGATTATTTGGTGTAAAAGATATGAGTGTTATTATTTCTTGTAATTCTAGAATGAGAGTATTGTAAAGTGATACATATATTAAGTGGTTTATATCATTGTAATGTTATTTGAGATAGTGAATACATTATGTTGAAATGTTTTCCTATTCGTAGGCAAAAGATGGCAAATCGTTCTAATCTTTTTGTGTTAGTTTATTCTCTTTATGGTTGCTTGTGTGTGTATTCTATCAAAGATCCTTGGGAATGTGGGTTGTTCTTGGGTGTGTGAGTTAATCGTTGACTTGTGCAGTTTCTCCTTAATAGTGGTATCAAAACTAACGATTATGAGTGATAGGTTCATATCCATTGGTTCAATCATGTGATCATTAACGAGTATTGAAGCGACTTATCCATATGGGGATCCTTGTATATTGAAAGTCTTTTTATGAATGTGAAAACTATACAACGTATTCTGTTGCTTGTTGCTAACAACGATATAAGTATGTGTGAATCGTCACTATTCAATACTTGTAGATGAATGTTGAGACTAAAACTATAGCCGAAAACAAACTCAAGTTTGTTGGTTCAGTGTGAATTTGCATGGTGTACAAATGGCAAGCAATGATGACAAAAATGAAGAAAATAATTAGATGTCGTAGAAGTTTGGAAATTTTAATTGAGAGAGGATATGTTGGGAAATCAATTGAAATGTCCAAGTAAAATCAAATGAGTGAAAATTTAAGAGGTACATTTCATAAGGTGAATGTTCTTTTTAAAACATGTGAATGAATATATGTAGACTCTTGATCTTGAAAATGTGATACAATTAGCGTGTGGAAGTCATTTTTTTCTTCTATAAATGAGAGGCTTGTGAAGAGATGAAGTATCCCAACCATGTCCACACAAATTGGATGGATTGCATCACTATAATGTTATTTGAGATCATAAATATATTATGTTTAGATGTTTTTGTGTTTGTAGGTAAGAGATACTAAACCATATAAATTTATGTGTTCCTTTATTCTCTTTATGGTGTGTTTGTGATCATTGGACGTGTGCGTTAATCATTGACGTCACTAAAAAAAAAGGGAAATTATGGTAGTTAAATTTATCACATTATAGCGGTTTTAGTTGCCACTATAAACTAAATCAGCATCTCCAAAAATGATGTAAATTTTGTTGCCGCTAGGTATAAAATGACAATCTATAGATAGCCGCCACAACACCCCTCATTTTAACCATTGTTTAAAACGGTCCACCTTAATTATCATCTTTTACCAAAAAAAAAATTATGAATAATATTATGGCAAGTTCAACTGCTACAATCTTCAATTTTCTTACAAAAAAAAAATGGTTATGAATTATGGTTAGTTTATAGAAAACAAGCATCTTGATGGTATTGCAATAGTAAAAATATAGTAAATTAATAAGGAATCCACTCTCATTCTTTTATTCAACTAACACTATTGACACACATAACAAAACATAATCCTTCAATCTAAAAAACTATACGAAAACACAACTCGGTCATCTAATATACATTTAAATTGTTATCATTGTAGTACTTTATACACCACTGCAACATCAAAAGGAAAAAGGAACGTATCAATATTAAATTTGGGACAACATAAACAAATAAATGTGTTCTTATGGCTCATAACACAATTCTTATGTGTTGTAAGCATTGAAATATTTCAATGTATCTCTCTCTCTCTAAATGAAGAGTTCCAAATATCCTGTCCAATACGCCTTCTTGATGCATAGGGAAATTGCAACAATCTCAGGCCCACCTTTCATAGTTTCCTTGTAGATCACACTATCTGGTGAGAATCCAATTATGCTGGTGATCATATTCCTCAGGTTACCCGTTCCTTCTTAAATTAATTTAAGGACAAATGATTATTTTAGGTTATTATTGATTTATCATCTCTAAAAAAATTAATCACTAACTTAGTAATTTATAGTTTGTAAAACAATATAATGAGTTAGTACTCATATGTGACTTATTATGAGTTTATTTATATTTAATTGTTTTTTCTATAAAAAAAAATTTAAGGATTACCATTTGACATATCTTCTTGGGACTAACCTGGTCTCATCTTTATTTTGTCTCGTCCTTAATGAAATCGAAACTCATCGGATTTGATTAGACGAATTAAAGTTTAAAATTTGATATGATCAAATATTGAACAGGTTAAATGACACAACAAATCCAAACTAAGCTGTCATTTGTATACCCTTGAAAAATACAACTCTTCCTTAAAGAAAAACACACAACTCATTCTATGTTGATTTTCTATTTTCTATTTTCTAGGCACTGCAATATATTAATATATAAATATTAAAAAAATGGAAAAAACACTTATAAAAATAACATTATTTCGAAAATTTCATAGTAATAACAAATTTTCGAGGCTGCATTTCGGAAGTTTCGTTGAAGCCTAAAATTTCGAAATCTTGTTCGAAACTATTGATCAACATCAAAATTTTGAAGCAATATTCTCGAAACTATGCATGCAAATGAAACTTTCGAAGCAATATTCTCGAAACTATGCATGCAAATGAAACTTTCGAAGCAATAGTCTCGAAACTTTCCATCTATGTGAAACTTTCGAAGCAATAGTCTCGAAACTTTCCATCTATGTGAAACTTTCGAAACTTTATTTTTTGGGATTCATAGATTTTCGTATTTCGAAACTTTCATATTGAATGAAAGTTTCGAAAGTTTGTGCTTCAATGAAACTTTCGAAGGGTTTGGATTTGGCCTTACTTTTGTATTTCGAAACTTTGAACTTCTTGTGAAATTTTCGAAACTTTACTAAAACCAGTTCGGAAAAATGAAATGTTCGAAGGAAATGGGTGAAAAAAAGGTAACGTAAATTTTTGAGCAGGTTTTATACATTTATCCAGGGGCATTATTGACTTTTCCTTTATAGTGGGGGTGAGAGGTATAGGAGGGGGGTGCACAATACATTCCTTTAATAATTGTATAAAGTGACTAATTGTGGATGGCAACATAGGGAAGGGCCCAGTTTTGGGCTTTTCTCTGGACTTGGTTTTAACCTGATGAAAAGGTCCAGCTTTGTTGCAGTTACTATCATCATTCATTAAGCCCGTCGTTATACTAACGTCTAGCGCTCCTAGATAAAGTAATATAAACGTGAATCCCAAGGTAAGTTTACTTTATCAAAGCTTTTTTATTTTCAATATTTAAATATGTTTTCATTTTAATTTATTATTAGAGAGATAATTTTTTTGAAAAAAAAAATATTAACATTAGAGTTCAATTGTTATGCATTGTAACTATAAAAAGTTTCACTATCAATACATCACAACTATTTATGAGAATGAATTTAGATGTACTTTTGGTAAAAGTCAAATATCTCTACCGATCTAATGATTGTGATTGATTGACGGTGTAAATTTTTTTACACTCATAATATATATAAATTAAATCATTTACATTGTTGAAAAAAAAGTAAAATTCCATAAACATTGTTCCAACTATATTTTGAAAATACATCATCCTTAACAAATTTTTCATTTTGTCTTCATCATAATGTAGTGGTCCAATGATATTAATAGATGTTAAAACATTAAAAAATAATAATTAATCAAACTAAACACTAATATAATAAATAAATAATATATTTATATAAGTGCGGGTGCGGAATAGGGTGGGTACTATAGTACCCGTATCTGCACCCATGCTCGCTTAATTTTGCGAGTAATTATCAGTCCATGTGCTCATACCAATTATACGGGTTTTGCCCTATTTATTGTGGATTTTTTGCAGATATCCACTGAGTTTGGATTTAATTGTCATTCCTACCCAATTGTTATTATCCTCGTAATAATGAGTAATATCATTGAAAATAAAATTTAATTTATTATAAAATAAAATATAAACATAATATTTTAATCATTTATAAAAAATATAATATAATTTATTTTATACGTTATTATATTTATATTTTATTTGTATCAAATTTTGTATTTCGATAATATTTTTCGATAATAATTAGGATGAAGATTTAATGCAATAAAGTTAAGTTCGACCAACCATCCTTAAGCCATAATTACAAAAAGGCTTAATTGCAGTTTTGGTCCCCTTATTTTAGCTGAATCACGAAAATAGTCCCCTTATTTTATTTCTTCCCAGTTTTAGTCCCAAACAGAATTTTGGTCCAAAACTTGATGAAGTGTCATTTTTTTGCGTTTATTTAAGCCACACCATGCCTTAAGATCTTGTTGTGCAACAATTGTATATGAAATATATAGTCATAAATGATATGATGTGGCTTAAAAAAAAATGACATTTCATCAAATTTTTGACCAAAATTCTGTTTGGGGGTCAAAACTGGGGAGAAATAAAATGGAAGGACTATTTTCGTGATTCAGCTAAAATATGGGGAGCAAAACTGCAGTTAAGTTTTAAAAAAAAAAAAAAAACCTTAAGCCATAACTAATGATGCTGAAGTGCATGGAATGAAGGGATCGGAAGAGTGCACGTGTAAACACTTGAGTGGTACGTAAGTACAGAAAATAGAGACAGAGATGTTGAGTGGGACCTAAATAAGTTGGAGAGAGCAATAAGATCTACGAATATGACACCTACCATAGTTTTAGGTTTATGGTACTGGAAGGAATTAATCATAACAACATAGCCGTGGAGAATTTTGCTTCTTCCATCCTACACCTGATTAATTGGAGAAAATTTACATTTATTTCTGTTTTATAGCGAATCCGAAATTTAAGTCTTTATTATCGTCTGCAATGGGGTTCAGATTTCCCCGTCCACACCTGCACCAATTCGTATATATAAAATAAAAAATTTAAAAATTATATCTATTATAATTAATATAATAAAATAACTATTATTAGACAATAATAAAATTAAAAAATATTTTTTATAGAGATAAGATTATAATTTTTAATATTTAAAAATATATAAAGTATATTCAATATGTATATGTATATAAAATTAAAAAATTACAATAATATTACTTGTGAGGCGGGTTCGGGTGCGGGGTGGATATCACCACCCCCAAACTCGTCCCCACACTTGAATTTTAATTTCGAGTAAAATTCGCACCCGCATCCACACTGAATCGAAACGGGTTTTCTCTGCCTAAATCAAATCGCGGGTGGGTACCCGCGGGTGCAGGTTATATTGTCATCCCTAGAAGGAATACCGATACTCCTTGCCGCCTCCGCACCATTATCTACTTCCTCGAACCCTAATTGATCTATTTGTAAATAAAAATATCGATTTATTTATAAAAAAAATTGATTTATTATAAAATAGATTATTCTAATATAATTAATTTTTTTTTTCAATTTTCGACATTTTTTTTAAATTGTATCATTTAATTAATATTAACTACATTATTTCTAATGTAATATCTAACCACGGAACTAGCAGATAGGGATCACGACATCCCATATATTTTTTAATTTTTTATTTATAAATAATAACGATAGTTTGTTAAAATAATAGTAATAAATTACTAAAATATCCTCAAATCTATTAGGGTCCGTTTGATGCGCATGATAGAAAGAAACATGATAAAATATAAAGTTGAATAAGAATATGATAGAATAATGACATGATACACATTATCATATCATGTGTTTGATACACACATGATAACCAACATGATAACATTTTATTTTGTCATGTATTTGATACACATCTTATCATAATATGATATAATATATATTATATTTAAATAACAAAATTACCATTGTGAACAATTACATATTAGTTTTTTTTAAATTAACTTATTATATTTATAAATATTATAAATTAACAAAAAAATTAAATAAGTAATGAAATAATTTTATATTAAAATTATCCATTGACACTACTAAATAAACAATTTAAAATATAAAAACAAAATCATGTGTTACCAAATAATTATATTTTATTTGTTAGAATATAAATAAAGATATGATATATATTATATGTAAATGGAAAGAATACCTTGTACACAAATTATATTTATTTTAAAATTTTAATTAACTTTCATATTTTTATAGTTGTGAATACTAATTTATTAAAATATATAAAAAGACAAAACTACTGTTGTGTAAAATCATAAACATTTTTTAAATTAATTATTAATATTTCATTTTTAAGTTTAATATCAAATTCTATTAATTATTTTTCTATTTGATTATATTTACATTTTTATATATAGAATATATTTTATAATTTTTTTATATTTATATTTTATTATATTTCAATTTATATTTTAAATTATATTTTATAAGGTTAATTGAGTAAACTACTGTTCTTATCCTTTCCTGCTGGTTTCTAACTCAGCTCATATTCAGGATATAAATTTCAAATAGAGAGACGTGATATGATAGAATTTTGGATTAACTCATCATATCATGTTGGTTCATCATAAACTGGATTCAGACATGATACGATAACTTATTCATATCATGTCCATCAAACGGGTCTTTAGGGTTTTGAGAAACTGACATAATATCTCTCTTATCCGTCTCTCTCCCTCTCTTCTCTTGGACTCTTCCTCTCGGTCGCAGCGGTCAGCCGCCAACATCGCTTCTTGGTCTTGATCCTTAGAGTATCTCAACATGCTTCTTATATTTTTCAGGTTCTTACTCTTTTCTTCTTCTACTTAAGTAATGTTTCTCCAAAAATAGAGTAAAAACAAATGTCAATGGTTCTCGTCAGCAATAATCTTCTTCTTCTTATCTTTACAACAATGTAAATGAGATTACCCAATGGTTCTTAAATCACAACCAAGTCGCTGATATCATATTAAAAATTACGTGATTGAAAAGATAAACGGGAAATGAGATAGACATTTATTAGAATTTATGCTGATAACATTTAATAAAATTAATACAACGAGCTCTATATACAGATAAACTACCTAATATCGAATGATAAACTAACTAATATCGAAGAGACAAACTCTAACACTCTAATTAGCAACTCAACTACTACCTTGTAACAAACTATAACAAACTTTTACATGTTAACGGTTGATATATGATATGGTTTAATAAATTTGTGTATTTTTTTAGAATTGACACGGTGTTTAAACATAAGAAAAATGATGCATTTTTCAAGAAGCTAAGAAAGTTTCTAACAAAGATGAAAATTGCAAAACTTCAATTATAATATTTTAGTTAACATTTTTCGATCTCCCAATATTTTGTGCAAGGTTTTAGCAAAAGTATTTTAGCAAAAGTATTTTAGAGAATAAGATTTTGAGGGAGTTTACACGTAGATTTACATTAGATATTTGTGGAGATATTTTCGTGTGCGTTTAACTAAATAATTGTGGAGATATGTGTGCATATTTATATTTTAATTATTTAAGACTATTTTCTATTTTAATTATTTGTTTTATAAATAATTGTCTTAAGATATTAGTAATATTGTGATTAATTTCTTTATTTTTATATATTTTCTATGATATGATGATTTAATACGTATTTATTCTGATTTAGTAATTAATATAAATTATTGATGTTATATTTATTTATTTTATCATTTTGACTATTCTGGAAAGATGAGAGTATTTTTATGTGATTATTTTGTAAAATATTATACTAATAATTGTAGTTAATATTGTGAATATGAGAGTTTTGGCTATTAATGTATTTTAAAAGGATAATTACTTGGATTACTTTTTTTTATTATAAATATTAGTAATACTATAGTAATGAAATTGTATTAAAAAATTAGTGTTGGTAATTTTTGGTTTTATTTTAAAAAAATAAAAGAAAAGAGTAAAATATGTTTTATTGGTTAGGCCCATATGCAAGTAAAAGCTAATTTTGTGTATTCTTACTTAAATAATTAAAAAAAAAATTGTCGTAATTTTTCTAAGCAATAAGTATTTTTAAGTAATGCTATCGATCAAAAAAATTGGGGCGTTACAAACATCATGACTAGGACCAGGACCAACAACAATAACTAGGACCACGACCAGCATCATGACTAGGACCTAGACCAACATCATGACTAGGACCATGACCAACACTAATAGGAACATCAAAGTATAGAGGTTCTGCAACAACGTAAGAGATTATTCGAGGATGAGATATCTTATAGTACCACTGAATGTATCCCTCAACAAATTCTTGTGAATATGCAGCTGGATGCAATCTAGAACGAAGGGATTGAACAGAGTTCTTGTACATACTTCATTCAACATCAACATCACATACAACGAGCATCGACGGTGTAGGAGGGATGTGTTGAGTATACCCAAACTGCCGTAGACACTTCTCTAGTAAATACGGTACCATCGTGGAGTACCAACGAATGTACCTTGTAAACATTGACACATACTGAAATTCTATTGTGGCGTCCTCATCGTAATTTGGCGTCCAGATAATATCAGTAGGTCCCAAAGCATCTAACTTCGCTCTTGAGTATGCAACATCCCCATATGTTTGTTTAGGAGTCCATCGAAACATCTGTGGCAATGAAGATATAGACTCACTCATAGTTCGCTTACAGATGTTAAGAAAATGTTCATAAATCCATGTTTATAAATTGTTAAAAAGTACAAATAATTAAATAAACATCTTATCAAATAACAATATAATAAGTATAAAAAAATAATATAAAAGTACTTGGAATAGAGATAAATATTCTTAAATCTTCTTCGTTGCAGACATGATACAATATCTAAGATAGTCATATAAAACAACAAGAGCAGCTGGTCCCCATGCCCATTTACCACAAGTATCAAGGTCTTGAAAAAGAAACAAATATTTTGCAGATACAAGGGGAAAACTTTTGTCACGTAGTATGGTACACCCTACTAAATGAAGTAGGTATGCCCTCGCTGCACAGTCGAATATTCCTTCATGAAGTTTCTTAAAGAATACAACTTTCAACCATTCAAAACTATATGAAGCACATCTATTGACCCTACTTTCATTCATAGTTTCATCATCTTCAACTCCTAATAACTCAACGATAGTAACAATGGCTAAATCTTCATTCACATTAACGGAAGGTGTAAAAAACTTTCCATAACATGGTATGCACAAAATAGCCCTATATATCATCGTCAAGAGTAATAGTCATTTCACCAAATGACAGGTGAAATGAGCTAATCTCTACAAGCCATCTCTCAGCAAAAACAAATATAAGATTAATGTGATCATGTGCAAACTAAATCGTTGTAGAGGACATAGCTCAGATGTAGTAATCCATTTATCTATCTGAGTAGGAAATATATATCTGACGTCAATGAATTTATTATTATTTTTTGCCATTTGAAACAATTTTCAAGGCTCATCTATTCTGTTTAATTAAAATAACACACAATAAATTACACGATTAGTTAGTTTGTTATATATATACTAAAAAATTTCACTATTGAAATAATTCTTTTAAAAATTATTATTTTTTCTTCAATTTTTTTTCTCAATTAGTACATTTGACCATTTTCATTAAAATTCAATTTTCTTAAAGAAAAATATCGTGACATTAAAAATGAAGATCTATTGAATTTCTGGCACGACATCGTTATAAGCACCCGATTGTTATTATTCTCATAATAACGAGTAATATCATAGGAAATAAAACTGAATATAAATTAAAATTTAAATATTATATTTTATAAAAACTAAAATATCATTTATTTTATACGATATTATATTTATATTTTATTTTGTATTATTGTATTTTAATAATATTTTTCAACAATAATTAAAATTTAGATTTAATGCAATAAAGTTAAGTTTGACCAACCATCCTTAAGCCATAATTAAAAAATAATCCTTAAGCCATAATTAATGATGCTGAAGCGCATGGAACCGAGAGGATCGGAAGAGTGCACGTGTAAACACTTGAGTGATACGTAAGTACAGAAAATAAAGACAGAGATGTTGAGTGGAACCTAAATAAGTTAGAGATAGCAATAAGATCTACGAATATGACAGCTACTATAGTTTTGCGTTTATGGGGGAAGGAATACCGACACTCCTTGCCGCTCCCTATTATATATTTGTAAAAATTATTGTTGATTTGTTTGTAAAAGAAAATTATTCTAACATAGTTAACTTTTTCCATTTTCAACACTTTTTTTAAATTTTTTATATTGTATTGTTTAATTAATATTACTTGTATTATTTTAATATAATATTTTATTGAGATAATTTGATAACAATTATATTCTTTTTCTATTTTATTTATATATTTTTTAATATATATAAAATATCAAATAACTCGATTATTATAACATAAAAGAATTATCATTCTTGGATTTTGAAATGACACTTATTAAGCTGTTTCTACAAAACACTAATTATAGTTTAACTTTAACATAATTTGCAATTTTATTTTTCTTTTGATAAATAAAAAGTTGATTCAAATCATAAGAAAGTTAGTATAATCTCTTGCTCTAAATTAACTCATTTGCAAAACAATATAATTGTTTTAAATGATTGACTCTCTCAATTTTTAATATATTTATTTT
>JBBPBP010009779.1:13779983-13792126 GCA_037974735.1 Cicer chorassanicum | reverse complement strand
GATAATAAATCAATACCTAATTAGAATAATTTAAAAAAGTAGTATTATCTCTACTTTATTTATATATATATTTTAATATATATTAAATGATCACATGACTCAATTATTTTAAGACTAATGAAATATAAAATATGATAATAAATTTAAAATTAACAATAGATGTAGACACTCTTATTAAAGTGTTGACAACCACATGAATTTTAATGTTTATTTTTTTTAGTTTAATATTTTTACTCAATTTTATATGTTTTGAATTTTAATTTATTGTCGGACATTCATTAATGAAATTATTTTTGAGGAAAAAAAAAATAAACACTAGAAAAAAAAAAACTTGAATTAAGGTATATTTGAATATTCTTGAAGATCATCGTGGTCAAATCGAGTTTAACTGCCACATGAACATGATAATACAAGAGACTCAAAGTTTTGAGTTTAACCAAATTCATTTCACCTACTCTTGTATCAATCAAACACTGTGGAAGGAGAATACTTGAAAACCTGGAAAAGATCAATACAAATAATATTTCTTTCAACAATTCCGACCGATCAGGCTTTGAAGGTGTTTTTCGGAGGAGTGAGTTCTAGGAATCTCATTTGCAAAACATGATTCCCCTCAGAAGACTCCGTGAAGATTTGGAACTAGTGTCCTTCTTAGGTTCATATGCTTCTGGCATCGTCTCTATTAGACTCTAGTTTGTCTCTGTTTTTTTTGCTTAATTTAATTTTTGATAAAAAAATTGATTTACAATTAGTTATATGAGAAATTGTAATACATACCGCAATTTACTTTACTATGAATCCATATTTGAAAAATATTTAAAACTTTAATGATATTTAAAAAATATTTAAAACTTTAATGATAACATATATCTAAAACTGACCCAAAGTCAAAACTAGTAAAGTTAGGATTTTAGAACTCCAAAAATAATTAATTTTTTATGTATATTTATGTCTCAAAAAAATAAAAATATTTAAGTAGTACAACAGATAAAATGACTCACAATTATAAAAAACTACAACTATTGACATATTTAATTAAAATACTTTGATTCTCTTAAAATAAGAAACGTAGAATTTAAATAAAATTATAGTTAAATATTGTTGTTATTATTAAAAAGATCTCTATTTATTTTTATCAAAACTTTGCTTTAGAGATTGCTTTAAGCCTCAATAAGTGTTAGGCAAATCCTGCAAACATACTATTTTAAAAGTAGAAGTTAATTATAGTAATTTTTATGGGGATTTCTACAATACATTAAAAAAATTAACATATTTTGATATTATCAAATTAAATCACCAATATTTGAATGACATGTCGTCTATGTACCAAAATTTTTAATTTAGTCAATTTTAATAGATAATATAGTAATGCATATGTTGACAAATTAAAAAAAAAATCATTGGTTAAAAAATTCATAATACTAATACACACTATGTTTTTTATTATATGGTAAAACTTTTTTTACATGATTGAGATAATGACTTAAACTTTGATAAATTTACTTGCCACCTCACAATCACTAACCATATTTATATTCTTAATAATATTAGCAACTCACTATTTAAAGAGACTTAAGATACTTGTATTTCAAATCACCAATAGAGCTTAAGGCACAAAACATGGAGACAAGTTTTGAGACAAATCCTGGCTTATAGAAGATAGAATAGCTAGGCTAGTCTATTTTCACAACTATATACCTTATTCACACCTAACGGAAAATACCATCTCTTCTAAGACAAAAAAAAAAAATCTCTAATTAAGGACAAATCATTAATAAGAATTTGAAATTTGATCGTAATAAAATTTGATCAAATTTTACTTTAAAATTAAATTTTGGATTATAAATGTTTTTTTCTCTTAACAATTAGAGAATTAAAAACAAAAGACATAAATAAAATATGGATTATGAAAGTTATGTTTCCTTGAAGTAACCGTTGTGTTTGTTCATCCTTGATGCAAGTGCTTCTACACTTCAAACTAATAAAGTCCAAGAAAAAACAATAAAACTGTTACTCTTGTTTGAAGTGTCACCTTGATTAGAGTTTACCTTGACGTAAAATTAACATTAAAATGAGTTGGTGTTTGACCAGTTCAACTAATTTGGGCTGAAAGATCAAATGTTTGTTTGGTTCAATGTAGGGATGAAGAAAAGAGAATACGAATATAGATATATTTTATATAAAAAAAGGGAGGGGTGAATGAGATGAATTTTAATCAAAATTATGTTTTATTTAAGGAGATGAGAGAGATTTTAAGAGTATGTTTGAGAATTTAAGAGAGGAGATGAGCACGTTAAAAAAAGGAAGTATTTAGTGAAAATAATGAAGAGCTTTAGAGGATTTTTTTTTTTTCATAATACAAAATCTCTCTAATTTTGAGGAACTAAAAAATTGCATTGGATGAGAATTTTGAATGATTTTGATAAATTTTTAAATCTTATTTATGTTGTTATAATACTCTAAATATTAAAAATATATCAATTATAAGCCGTCATTTATCATTATCTACAAAAAATGTGAAAAATTTCTTTACTTTTTTCTCTACTTCTCTTCCCTTAAAACCCTAACTCTCAAACTCAGCTCAAATGACTTATTATATATGTATTTAATCATCTCTCATCTCCTCCCCTCAAAATTGAATGAGAGGAAAATGACCATTTAAAAGGAGTTTTGCTCATTTATCCATCATTTCTCTCTTAAAAATTGATGCAAACACATTTTATTTTAAATATTCCTTCCTCTCTTTTCTATTTACCTCCGACCATACAGCCTCTAAATTTTTTTAAGGTGTTATATAGTATCCAACTTTAATAAAACAAAAAATATTAATATAAAAATTAATATTCAAACATGTTATTATAAAATAAAAACAGTAAAGCCAATTTTCTTATCATATATGACTTCTCTATATTTGTTATTTTGGATATTTGGTCTACTCCGATAAATTTATTTGATTTTATCTACTGACATAAACACTTGAGAAATTATTTAAGAGTACTTATGAAAATAACTAATGACATATTCGATTTAACTTATGAAAACATTATATATATATATAACACATAAAAACAATTTTATTTTATTTTAGAAATAGATTACATACGCATTTATGTAATAAACTTACTCTATAAATACTTATTTAAGCAGTTTATCCAAATTAAGTATGTCAATGGAGCAAGATAGGAACGGGAATGTCGTTTTTGCCTCTCAATTGTCCCCATTTTCATTCCTCACTATGCAGAGATTTTATCTCTGCTTGCATTCCCACGGATCCCCTTGACCTGTGGAGACGTCATCAACATAAAAGTATTTAATACCTATGTTGTTTTTATGATGAATTTCATTTTACTTTAAATCTTTTGAGAATGATTGAAATAAAAGTAATAAGATGCATTATTTTGTTTTAAATTATATTGATTTTATAAAAAAAAAATAATGAACAAATATCTATAAAAAAAATCATATTTGTTACTAATTTATTTTATGCTATAATGATTTTCTGATGAAATCATCAAATTCCATTTGAAGACAGGAGGAAATAGTATACATTTTGCATTTAAAATTAATTAAGACCTGCAACATTGATCATTAATAGACATCAAATTTTGGCGAGTAAAAATTCAATATAATTTTAACAAGACAGTGGGACCCTGAGTCTTAAATGTCTAACGTTTAAGGAAGAATTAATACTATTATAACAGTTAGGAGACACGTAAATTCTCCATTGGTTTCTCACTCACTCTCCATGATCATCATTTTACCATCAACTTCTTTCTAGCTACTGCTCACAGTCAGAAACACCATGGTTTTGCAGGTAATAATTCTCAACTTTGTTGCTATTATTATTCTCCTCAAATAACAACTATAACACATTCAAAATATATATGTCTTCTTTCTTTCTTCATTTTCTTCTTTCATCAATTCAGCTGGTTTATCATATATATATATCAATGTTGGTTTGAGACTTCAAAAAATATCAAATGTTTTCTATTATTGCTTTTGATGAATAAATGTTATTATGTTTGCACTGTGAAGTGTTTATAAACAGGAATTGAAATTGATCAATGTATGTGCCTCTATGTAGTTTTGCTTTCTATTTGTTATGTAAAATTCCAAAGTTAAAAGAATCTGTTTCTGAGTCACAGATTTGATTTTGTTCTTTCTTATTTGCATATAATTAATCTTGCTAGAGATATTTATTTGGTGGAATTGGAATTAGATTTCAGCTCTGATTTAATGTTATGTGAGCTTCCTGTTATTTGGGAATTATTTAGCTGAAAGTAAACTTGATTGCAATGCAGTTAATTAGTTATGTAAGTAAAATTTGCAATTTCGAAATGGGTTGGTATGAAGGAAAAATAAAACTATATCTATCAATGTGTAAGTATACTGAAAATTTTGTACTTTGCAGATGGAGTTACACGAAAGAAAAGACACCTTGAAAGGGCCCCTAATGTAAATAAATAGTTGTTGTTATGAAAATGGGTGGGTGTATGTATTAACATTTCATTAAAACCCATCAAAGTTTGTTGTCTGAACTTAATTGTAAGAATGTGGTTTTTGAAGTGAAAGGCCACATAGTTCTAATAATGTGAACATGTCATGTACTATTAGGTGGTGGTATGGTATCTATAGAAGATGAGAGAAGTAACAAATGCTGGTCCCCTTCTGTCACATAGATTATTATTTGATAATTTTGGTAACTTAGATGGTTAAAGCTAGGAAAGTGGCAGATCCAATTCTCACATTTTGAGCATAGCATGTCAAAATTAGATGGTGTAGCTGCACAGTTTCACTGGAACAATTTATCTGTTAAAACTATAGCACCTCCTATTTTGACTTCCTACTGTTTTATAAACTTTATATAATATTATAAAGTTATTTAATAATTGATAACAGAGGCACATGATGTGGGCCAAATCCATAATAGATAAGGAACAAAACATTAAACAAAGAAATTTTTAAGATGCATGTACTATTGATAGTGAAGAATAGATCTGGAACATTGAATTGAATCATAAGCATATATCCAATCCTATTTTATTTAATAATAATTCAAATTGATTTTAGCTTTTGTAGCTAGCCTTAATGGTGGTTGAAGAGTTTGTGATTTGTATAATTAGTAGTAAACAAGAAATAGGAACATAGTTTCAGAATGTGAGATACATTTTCTTGACTGAATTATGGCTGCAATGGTACATCACATATTGTTCTGGCACCTTTCTGTTGTTTTAGCATATAGAACTACCTGTCTGATAACTACCTGATTTTGTGTGATTATGTTTCTGATTTTACTGCCATGTGTTTTCAGAATGATGAGATGCCTATTGGGTGGCCATTTGGTCTTGGTTTTCTGAATATGAGACTTAGAGTTGTGGAATCATCACTACCAGCTACTTTGGTAGAGCCATACTCATTGTCACTACACATTCCTTCCACCAGTTTTTCCTCATTCTCATCCTCTAACCTTGATACAGAGGTAATCTAAATCCCTATTGCTACTATTTTTCTTCCTTTCTCACTGTTATTACTACTTGGATATAAGGCTTTTGCTCATTTCATTAATTAAAAGCCATTTTTTAAGAAAAGAAAATGCTATAAGTTACTGCTAATTCAAATGTTTGTTAAGTGATTGTAATTGATGTAACTAACTAACTACCTTAGTTGGTTGGTAGACTGTAAAAATATAACAGTTTCATATACTTGTATAAATTGTTAAGTCAATGATAATAAGATCAGTAATGCTTTTTGTGAAAAACTTTCGAGTAATATTCATCCTCCCTTTACCGTCTATGTGTGTGTGAGACTTAGTTTTGTGCTCTAACACTCTTCTGTTCATTTTTAACTGTGGTTCTAATATTATTTATTATTTACACGTACAAAGAAATCTAATAAATTTTATTATGGTCTAAGGTCTATAAAATTATTTGTTTAATTTCTATAGTATTCTTAACTAATTATTTTCTCATTTCACTCAATTTTTTTTGCAATAAATAATTAAAGATATTATTAATAATTAATATTACATTAAAATTTAAAAACAACGGAAAAGAAGAAACAATCTTTTTCTAAAAATGCGACACTTAAAAATGAACAAATTGATTAAGTAGTAACATCTGAATTTTGAAGTTTGTAATTTATTTTTATTTTTTTGTCTTAGAAGAGATGATAAACACTATCATAAATAATTTAAATAACTGTGAGTCCTGAATTAGAACTCAGGACAAGACGTCTAACCTAATAATTTAGGTATTTATCAATTGACCTGATAAAATGTCTCGTGGGTTCTAAAGTTTATAGTTCATATTTAAATGCCATCAAGTGTGCTCGAACGAACATCGATCTTAACAAGTAAATTAAATTAATTTCAAGGCCTTAAAAAGTCAGTTAGTTATTAATAGAAAGAAGTTCTACCATATATATTCTATACGTATCAAAATATAAACAAAAATTAATTTAACAAAGTTGATGTATTAAATTTGAATAAATACATCATCTTTTTTAATTTATTTTACTTATATTTTAGGATAAGAGTAATACCATAGACAATCAGATACAACTTATCTTTCTTATTTTACCAAAGTATATTAATGGTCTTATTTAGCATTGAGCTAAAGTAGTAATGAAAATGTGGAAATTATCAACTTACTTCCCAAGTAATGTATTTCATATGTGATTAAATTGCTTTTTTTAACACCTTTCTTGTGTTTGATTTGGAACATGCAGTCAACGGCATCATTCTATAATGACAAAAGTGTATCTCTTGGGCATCTAATTGGAATTAGACCAAGCGAAAGGAGAAGCTTATACTTCCCAAACGCATTAAGATTTGAAGAAAGAGAGAAGAAACAACTAACAAAGGTTTCTTGTTGTTCTGATACCTCAAAAGCACAAGAAGATTATGACATGTCATGTGGCATTTGCATACACACACTACTTGATCCCCTGCTAAAGATTAGCAAAATTAGTAAGAAAAATTCAAGGAATTAGCAGCATATGATGCTTTGTGACACATTAAATTAATATTCAGCTGCAATTCTCTCAGTTTCTCTCCTACTCAAAATTAACAAAATAAATTTTTTTCTATGGTTTCAGCCAATTTTTCTGTTTTAATTTTCGTAACTTTGTCGTAACTTTGGTTTATATCAGACCATGAAAGTATAATAAAAGAAAATTTTATCATTTGCGGAATATCCACGGTCTATTAAAATTGGGCCAAGATAGGTCGGATAGCCTATTTTAACAATTCTAGTTGTTAGTCTTCGATTGAAAACTTTGAAGTGGGTTAGATATTGAATGAAAAATAAAATTTGCCTAAATGTCTGCTCATATGATGAGAAAGTGCATTAAGGAGTTTGTGGATTTTTTTGTAGATTAATGTTAGTAGTTAATTTGTCAGTGAGAAGATAGAAATATTTAGTAGCAGGGGAACCCAAGACCTTGTTTTCAATATTTTTGTGGATTGAATTAAGTAATTGGTTTTTTTTTGTTTTACCATCTCGTTGATTTTTATAGGTTAAATTACTCTTTTAGTCCATTAATTTATTTTTAGGTTTTACTTTATTCTTTTAATTATTTTTCGTTTTAGCCTTTAATTTTTTACGAACGTTAAAATTGTTAACTATTAACCTTTTAAATGCATAAATCTTTCAAATTCAGTAAACACACGACATTCAAGTTCATTAGCCTTTTAAATTCATGATTTACAAATTCAAGTACATAACATTTCAAACTAATAAAAATGAAACTTCTCTCTTCCCCTATTCTCTTAAATCAATAATTATTTTCTCTGTTCCCCTTTACAATTTTACAAGATGGAAATATCTCTCCAGAAAGAGAATGGGTTTGGAATTTTTTCTTTTTTGGAGTTTAAAAGTTTATAAAATTGAATTTGTAAGTTATAGATTTGAAAGATTATGAGTTTGAAGGTTGATTTGATTAATTTTTTGGATTTTTAGATTGAAAGAGATTGTAAATTTATTGGTTTATGAGTTTGAAGATGAGTGAGATGAAGAAAATAATAAATTTAATTTTTTTTTTTTAGCAGAAATTAACAGAAAAACCAACTTAACTAACAAAAATATAGTTAAAGAACTAAGATAGAACAAAAAATAATTAAATATCTAAATTGAAACCACTAAATAAATAAATTAAGAGATTAATAGATTAATTTAGTATTTTTATATCCGTAAGCCTTTTAAGCTATGATGATCAATTCATGTTTAACTTCAAATAAAGCGGACATTGACGTATGTGTAAGTCTACAATATTTATTTATAGTCCGAAACTATATTTATGTGAAAAATAAAGTTGTTTAGTGAAATGTGAATCATTGTTTCGAATTTTATGAAATTTTGTAGATTTAATTTAATCATTTGATCTTTGAGAAAAAAAAAGTTACACATGCTTATATTTATAGGAAATTCGAAGGTTGATGATAATTGATACATGTTTAAAAATCTTTTAAAATTTTAACCACGACACTTTTAAAAAATATAATTTAACAATTTTTTCTGTTTCTACTTTTGCAATTGAGATTTGTACTGTCGATTTAGTAAATTAAATTTTGATAAATATATTTTTATTTTTATCAAATTAATTTCGACGATTCATTGTCTCAGTAGTTAAGTTCAAGAGAACTATTTCGAAGAATATCTCAGTAGTTAAGTTCAAGAGAACTATTTCGAAGAATATCATAGAACTTTGTTTAAGTTTTAGACAACTTTTAAACATTGGTCATACCACCTAGTTCACCAACTGTTTTGAAAAATATTATCAATTTTTATTATAATTTCTGACAAATCCACATGTAAAAATAGTCAACCACAAGTGACGTAAGATTCATAACATCGGAATATTCAGCTACATTCATAATCAAAGCTACCGTAACAAGTGACGTAACATCGTCACAATGGTAAAACATAGCAAAAATAGTTATCCGAAACTATGTTCATAACTAAAATTATCAAATTAATACATCCGAACAGGTAGCTTGTTAGGGTAACTAAAAAAAAGTGTTTCCATTAAAAACTCCTACAAAGATTGAAAAGAGTATGTTAATAAGCTTATAGTTAAAAGGGTTATATAATTTATTAGTCGATGTAAAATCAAAGTTTTGTTTTCAATTCCTAAAAAAACTTCAACTTTAATCCTAAAAAAATTTAAGTTCTTTTTATCCTTCTTTTAATTCAATTTATGTGAATTTTTAAATTTTTCAATAATTTTTTGCAATCATATTTAAAACATTATAAACATATAATTTACAAATGTTTATATTTTTTTATGAAATCATCAAATAAATATGCATTTTGAAGCATTTAACACTTAAAAATTCATAATTAATTCATTTCTTGTTAAAAAAAATCTAAATTTTATCAAACGAAAATCTTATAATGTTTTAAACATACATAAAAAATTATTTAAAAATTTGAATGATAAATATGAGTTGACTTGAAAGTAGAGATCAAACACGAAATTGAAAATAAATTTGGGGACTAAAATTGAAAAAAATATATAGGAACTAAAAATAAAACTTTAAAGTTTTATAGGGACTAAAATCTTATTTAAACGTAGTTAAAAATATATATTTGAAAGTGTAATTAGTTATTAGGTGAGAGTTAAAGTGAATTTGAAAAATTGTGTATATATTATTTACATCCAAATAAAATTTAACTATGTCAACCTTTTAAAAAAAATTTAAAAGAAATAATGGGTACACGATTAATTTTGAGTAACTTGTCCATAATTTTCATTGACCAAATAGATATTCGACCAATTTTTAGTTATATATAATGTTACATTTATTAAATTATAAGGTCAATTGCAGCTTTGGTCCTTCAATTTTTACTAATTCATGAAATTAGTCCATATATTTTAAAGCCAATAGTTTTGGTCTCTCCTTAGATTTTTGAACAAAAAAATGACGATTTGACATATTTGAAGTGACATGGCATATAATTTTATAATATATTTCTATCTAGATGTATTAATTATTCATATGTCATTAATTAAATTACAAAAGTAAAAAATTCATGAAGTCGGAAGTTAAGTTTTTTAAAGGTTTTATTGCAATTTCATGAGTGTTAATCATTCTACATCATCATATCATATGCCATGTTATTTAAAACATGTTACATCGTAATTTTTTAGTTAACAAATCAAAATGAATGATCAAAACTGTTAGATTTTAAAATAGATAGATATATTTCGTGAATTGGTAAAAATAAGAGAATTATTATATTATCTTTGTTTCTATATGTAAGACTCATTTGATTAAAGATCCAAAAATTAAAAAAAAAATTATATTAAATTTATCCATAATACATATTTTGATTAAATATAATTTGTCTTTTTATATAACATTTCTTCAATTATTAAAATGTAAAGAATATAGTTGATATTTTAATTCTTTACATTTAGTTAGAAGTATTTTGATGTTTCTTGTAATTTGAAGAGGATATTATATAAAAAGACAAATTTTGTTTACAAAAGGTTTACCTATAAAAACAGAGTGAGGAGTATTGTTTAGAATAATTAAAGTCTCTTTTTAAGCGACTCAAACTTAGATTCAACTATCAAAGCAATTTGTGATGTTTTTGCTCGTGATGAATAACACAACTCTTCTAAAATATTATTTTAATTTTAAATGAAAGTAAAAATAAAGTAATGTATCTAATTTAAAATTTATACTAAATATATTGAGTTTAATTAATTTATTTTTATTTATATTTAAAATTGAATAAAATATATCACGAAAAGAAGAGGAAGGAACTCGAAAGAATGTTCTTTTGACTTTTACCCGCTGTGTACGGTCAATTTTCATCAAATAATATCTCTTGATATTATAGCGTTACTCAAATATATATAGGGCAGAAAAGTCCAGAACTTCCTATCACGTATCAGCACTATGGATATGAATAATTCACTATCACTACCATCCCTTCCAGTTACAATATGCCTCACGTTGTTGTTTATCTTCATTTTCTTATGGCTACAGAGAAGCACCAATTCTCGTCTATCTACCAAGACACCACCACCACCAGAAGCCGGCGGTGCTTGGCCATTGATCGGCCACCTCCACCTCTTAAGTGGATCCCAGCCACCTCATGTCACCTTGGGAAACTTAGCCGACAAATACGGACCCATCTTCACCATACGTTTAGGTGTTCACAAAACTTTAGTAGTAAGCAATTCTGAAATGGCCAAACAGTGTTTCACAGTAAACGACAGAGCGTTTGCTTCCCGTCCCAAGTCTTTAGCCTTTGAAATTTTAGGCTATAACTATTCTATGGTTGGTTTCAGCCCTTACGATTCCTATTGGCGCACAATGCGCAAGATAGCCACTGTCCATGTTCTTTCCACCCAACAAATAGATAAGCTCAAGCACGTGATGGAATGGGAAGTGAAAGAGGCGGTGAAAAACAGTTACTCATTTTGGTTAAAGATGAAGAACGAGGGTAGTTCTGAAAGGGCAATTACGGAAATGAAAAAATGGTTTTCGGACATAGCGTTAAACGTTATGTTTAGAACGGTGATGGGAAAACGTTTTGACGGTGACGAAGAAGAGAATCAACGGATTATAAAAGCACTTAGAGATTTCTTCGATCTCAGCGGTTCATTTGTTATCTCTGATACGTTGCCGTTTTTGAGATGGTTGGATTTGGATGGAAGAGAGAAGGAAATGAAGAAAACTGCGAAAAAGTTAGATGAGTTTGTTCAAGTTTGGCTTGATCAACACAAACACAACAATAATTCTGGTGGCGAGCGTGACTTCATGGATGTGCTCCTTTCCACCGTTGATGATCAAGATTTAGACGGTCGTGATGCAGACACCGTAATTAAAGCAACTTGTCTGGTATGTCACTTGCCATTTATACTTTCTTTAAAACATTAAGGTTTTAACAATATTGAATAACATTGTATTTATGCTCTTTCGAAACTCCCAAAATAAATATACTTTATGTACTTTAAATAAACATTGCTATTTTTTTATAATATTAAACAAACATCTAGTCTTTCATTTAAAATACATATATATATATATATATATATATATATATATCAACTAATCTGTCATTTATCGAGATTATCCTGCCAAAAAAATTTATTTGTCATTTTATATCATCAATTAAACATTAATTACT
>JBBPBP010009779.1:13762097-13773585 GCA_037974735.1 Cicer chorassanicum | reverse complement strand
AAATGTTGTTGTTTATTTTTATCTTTTAAATCAACATATAATTTCTTAATTTTGAATTTATTTTTCCTTTAGCAGTTGATTGTGTATGAAGCTTTCTAATAAAATGTAACAAAGTCACATAAGGTATGATTTTTGTGTGTTTGTACTTGTTTCTAACAACATGTGATCATTCTATTTTGCTTATGTGTTTGTGTTTATATATTACTTTGTATATGTTCTGCTATTATGATAATAATATGAAATTTAGGGTTGTTATGAAATTATATCTCTTTATCGCTCAAAGAAAGTATCTTTCCTATAGTTTTGAGAATTTCCATCTTATGTGGTCTTAATCATTGAATTATTTTGCTTATCATAATGCACGCATAATGCAGTGTTAGTAATTGTTATTGAATCATAGGAGAAATATGTAATTAAACTTTAAAATATAAATATAAGCATAACTTTTTTATGCTTCATGATAAGTATGCATTAACATTTTTTTGTTTCATAGATATCATATTTGTATTTTATTCTTCAAGAGCTCTACATATTTCACTTCTACTTCGTTCAAAGTCATTTTTCTATTACTTTCACATATATGGTTTGAATAGCCATAATAATAACATAATTAATATGAACTGCAATATGTGTTTCAGTGTTTATCTCATATGAGCATAGCCTTTTGGGTAAAGAGAATAAAAATGAAATGAACTGCAATATTATTTTAGTATTTATTTACTTAATACTCTATTTCTTTTAATACATTGCAGACTTAGTCCTAGCAACGCATTTGCAGATGCCATTATCAACTTACTTCTTACACAAATACTTTCTCAAAAAAGTGAAGAATTCCCTTGTGTTTAATTATATATATTCTGCTCGAAAATCAATTGAAATAACCAAGTAAGTGCAAACAAGTGAATATTTAAGAGGTTACATTTCATGAAATGACTTGATGTATCTAGAGTCTTGAAAAGGTAAGATAATTAATGTAATGTTATTCATGCATAGAAGCCACTTCTTTCTCTTATGAATAAAGAGAACACTTTGGGAAGAAGTGAAGTATCTCCAACAATGGGTGATCATGTCCCAAAAAAGAGTGTGAATGATCATTTGGTGTAAAAGATCTGAGTGTTATTATTTATTGTAATTCTAGAATGAGAGTATTGTAGAGTGATACATATATTAAGTGGTTTATATCATTGTAATGTTATTTGAGATAGTAAATACATTATGTTGAAATATTTTTCTATTCGTAGGCTTTTGGCAAACCATCCAAATCTTTTTGTGTTTGTTTATTCTCTTTAAGGTTGCTTGTGTGTGTATTCTATCAAAGATCATTGGGAATGCGGGTTGTTCTTGGGTGTGTGAGTTAATTGTTGACTTGTGCACCTCAATAGTGGTATCAAAACTAACGATTATGAGTGATAGGTTCATATCCATTGGTTCAATCATGTGATCATTAACCAGTATTGAAGCGGCTTATCCATATAGGGATCCTTGTATATTGAAAGTCTTTTTATGAATGTGGAGACTATACGTGTTCTATTGCTTGTTGCTAACAACGATATAAGTATGTGTGAATCGTCACTATTCAATACTTGTAGATGAATGTTGAGACTAAAACTATAGCCGAAAACAAACTCAAGTTTGTTGATGTACAAATGGGGATCCTTGTATATTGAATTTGCATGGTGTACGAATGGCAAGCAATGATGAAAAAAATGAAGAAAATAATTAGATGGCGTAGAAGTTTGGAAATTTTAATTAAGAGAGGATATGTTGGGAAATCAATTGAAATTTCCAAGTAAAATCAAATGAGTGAAAATTTAAGAGGTACATTTCATAAGGTGAATGTTCTTTTTAAAACATGTGACTCAATATACGTAGACTCTTGATCTTGAAAAGGTGATACAATTAGCGTGTGAAAATAATTTTTTTCTTCTATAAATGAGAAATGAGAGGCTTGTAAAGAGATGAAGTATCCCAACCATGTCCACACAAATTGGATGGATTGCATCACTATGTTATTTGAGATCATAAATACATTATGTTTAGATGTTTTTGTGGATGTAGGTAAGAGATACTAAACCATATAAATTTATGTGTTCCTTTATTCTCTTTATGGTGTGTTTGTGATCATTGGACGTGTGTGTTAATCATTGACATCACTATAAAAAAAACGAAGAAATTATGACAGTTAAATTTATCACATTATGGTTGTTTTAGCCGCCACTATAAACTAAAATATCATCTCCAAAAATGACGTAAATTTTGTTGCCGCTAGATATAAAATAACAATATATAGATAGCCGCCACAACAACCGCCATTTTAATAATTGTTTAAAATGGTCCACCTTAATTATCATCTTTTACCAAAAAAAAAAATTATGAATAACATTATGGCAATTTCAAGTGCCACAATATTCAAATTTTTTTTATAAAAAAAATGGTTCTAAATTATGGTTAGTTTATAGATAACAAGCATCTTGATGGTATTGCAATAATAAAAATATATTAAATTAATAAGGAATCCACTCTCATTCTTTTATTCAACTAACACTATTGACACACATAACAAAACATAATCCTTCAATCTAAAAAACTATACGAAAACACAACTCGGTCATCTAATATACATTTAAATTGTTATCATTGTAGTACTTTATACACCAGTGCAACATCAAAAGGAAAAAAGAACATATCAATATTAAATTTGGGACATCATAAACAAATAAATGTGTTCTTATGGCTCATAACACAATTCTTATGTGTTGTAAGCATTGAAATATTTCAATGTATCCCTCTCTCTAAATGAAGAGTTCCAAATATCCTGTCCAATACGCCTTCTTGATGCATAGGGAAATTGCAACAATCTCAGGCCCACCTTTCATGGTTGCCTTGTAGATCACACTATCTGATGAGCAGGCCCGACCCAAGGGGGAGGCGCCTAAAGCCCTTGCTTTCAGCCTCGTCAAAAAATAATTTTTTTACTTTAATTTTTATACGGTATAGAGGCCCAATAATATATTATCAAAACTCTTTAACTATATATAGAAACAAAAAAGGCCTCCAAAAAATTTTAATTAGTCAATTAAAATCGATGCAACTATTTATGAAGATGAGAGTTGAAGAATCTTTTAATATTAAATGCATTCCTTTTGTGTACAACAACAAGTTTTTTCACCCTTGACCCTACTTCTTTATTCCTTGCTTTGATTTTATTTTTCATTTTGAATTTTCACTGCGTGAGTAACTCTTATCTGTGGCCAAAATATATTAAGGTATGTGTTTTTAATTTATTCGTCTCTTTTTCATCTGTAATCTGTTAAGCATTAAGTAAATATTTATATTCTAAATTATTAGTCTTTTTTTCAATTGTAGCAGAGATCAACATTTTCTATATATTTGGTTGGAGCAGAAACTAGAAATTTTTTTTAAATGGATTAGTTTTATTATCGATTGAAAAAGAATTGTTAAACGAAATGGATTACACTAATTTGATAAATGATTTTGCATCAAAAAAAGTATGAAAGATCAATTTTAAATAAAAATATTAATAATTTATTTATTAACTTTGAAAAGGTCCCGTCTGATAATTTCGCTTTAGGCCTCATAATGGATTGGGTCGGCCCTGCTGATGAGAATCCAATTATGCTGATGATCATATTCCTCAGGTTACATGTCCCGTCTTAAATTAATTTAAGGACAAATGATTACTTGAGGATATTATTGATTCACCATCTCTAAAAAAATTAATCACTAACTTAGTAATTTATAGTTTATAAAACAATATAATGAGTTAATACTCATATGTGACTTATTATGAGTTTATTTATATTTAATTGTTTTTTCTATAAAAAAAAAATTAAAGATTACTATTTGACATCTCGTCTTGGGACTAACCTGGTCTCGTCTTTATTTTGTCTCGTCCTTAATGAAATCGAAACTCATCAGATTTAATTGACGAATTAAAGTTTAAAATTTGATCTGATCAAATATTGAACAGGATAAATGGCACAACAAATCCAAACTAAGTCGTCATTTGTACACCCTTGAAAAATACAACTCTTCCCTAAAGAAAAACACACAACTCATTCTATGTTGATTTTCTACTTTTTTATTACTTCAATAGTTGAATTTAACACGCTTGATGGGGCTCATAAATGCCTTATAATAATTGTATAAAGTAACTAACTGTGGATGGCAAAATAGGGAAGGGTCCAGTTTTGGGCTTTTCTCTGGATTTGGTTCTAACATGATGAAAAGGCCCAGTTTTGTTGCAGTTACTATCATCATTCATTAAGCCCGTCGTTATACTAACGTCTAGCGCTCCTAGATAAAGTAACATAAACGTGAATCCCAGGGTAAGTTTACTTTATCGAAACTTTTTTATTTTCAATATCTAAATATGTCATCATTTTAATTTATTAATAGAGAGATAATTTTTTTGAAAAAAATGAACAACTATTAACATTAGAGTCCAATTGTTATGCATTGTCATTGGAAAAAGTTTCACTACCAATACATCACAACTGTTTATGAGAATGAATTTAATTATTATTTTGGTAAAAGTCAAATATCTCTATTGATCTAATAATTGTGATTGATTGATGGTGCAAATTTTTTTACACTCATAATATATATAAATTAAATCCTTTACATTGTTGAAAAAAAGTAAAATTCCATAAACATTGTTACAACTATATTTTGAAAATACATCATCCTTAACAAATTTTTCATTTTGTCTTTATCATAATGTAGTGGTCCAATGATATTAATAGATGTTAAAACATTAAAAAAAACAATTAATCAAACTAAACACTAATATAATAAATAAATAATATATTTATATAAGTGCGGGTACAGAACGGGGTGGGTACTATAGTACCCGTATCTGCACCCATGCTCGCTTAATTTTACGGGTAATTATCAGTCCTTGTGCTCATACCAATTATACGGGTTTGCCCTATTTATTGTGGATTTTTTGCGGATATCCACTGAGTTTAGATTTAATTGTCACTCCTACCCAATTGTTATTATCCTTGTAATAATGAGTAATATCATTGAAAATAAATTTTAATTTATTATAAAATAAAATATAAACATAATACTTTAATCATTTATAAAAAATAAAATATAATTTATTTTATACGTTATTATATTTATATTTTATTTCGTATCAAATTTTGTATTTCGATGATATTTTTCGATAATAATTAGGATGAAGATTTAATGCAATAAAGTTAAGTTCGACCAACCTGTTAAGACAAAATCTCTAATTAATTGTTTTGATGATAATTAAACAAAATGTTAATTAAGAATTATAATTATGATTCTAAGTGTTTTGGTATTTAACTTGTGTATTTGAGTGTGTTAAATAAGATAGGTACCAAGCAATTCAAATCAAATATCATTAAAATCAAAGCAAGCAAAAACAGCAGAGCAAAGATCAATCTTGCCAGACTTCTGCAAAACGAAGATTGATCTTCAGAATAAAAAATGAACAATTCTGCCAGACTTCTGCAAAACGAAGATTGATCTTCAGAATCAAGAATGATCAATCCTGAGCTGAATATTGCAATCTAGAAGCTTTGTCAATCTTATATCTTTATCAAGAATAAGCTAAGAAAAGCCTAAAACAGAATCAGCCCATAATTGGAAGAATCAAAGACAAGTCTCATGAAGGAATATAAGAAGCAAGATCATTCTTCATGTTGTACAAATGCAAGTACAAGTACATGATGTAAAAATACATCACTGTTGTACTATCAAATCAAGACTGCACAACTGACTCAAAAGCACACAAGCAATCTCAGAAACAGTACTGGATCGAGTACAAAGTTTGATCACACTTAACTAATCGGAGGATCGATCCTGGACTGCAAGAACACTCCTGGATTCAGCCTCTTCACTCTTGCTTTTGGCCTGCTTCAGTTCACTTACTGTCCTATGACAACTGGCTTCATCTCAACGGCTATGTGAGCTATCTTAGCCTCTATTGGAGCTTATAAATGCAGCATCAAGATGAAGAACAAAACACAACTCAAAGTGCCAAGCAAAGCATCAATCTTACATTCATACTCGAGCCCACTCAAAATATCATTCTTTAGCTTGCAAATCTATTTCTTTGTGTTGTGGTGAAATCAGTAACAATCTAGTCCTTAGTTTTAGAATCTATTCCTCAAACAAGAGTTGAGTAATATTAAGATTCTAAACATCTTCATCATCATTACTTTGTAACTCAAAGCTAGTGTATCATCATAGCTTGAGAAGTGTGTGGAAATCCTTTTATGTTGTAAAAGGTAATTTTGTAAAATCCTTACTGGAATAGGCTAAGGTAAATCTGGAAATCCTTTTTAAGGTAGAAATGTGGAAGTTTTGTTAAGATCAAGATTGATCTACGAAAGTTGTGTAACAACCAAGAACAATCTTGCCTTGAGCATTTAGTGGAAAAACTCACATTTTGTGAGGACTAGACGTAGCCCTAGTTGGGGAGAACCAGGATACATGCTTGAGTAATCTCTCTATCTCTATCTTTGTTTATTACTTGCTTTACAATCAGTTTTTTCATTGATAAAATCAATATTGTTGTTTTTACACTAACCAAGATCGTTCCTCGTATTACCAAGATCAATCTTGAGTAAAATTTTAGTTTCAAAATAGGAAATTTTTAAAAGGGGCAATTATAATTCAAACCCCCCTTTCTTATAATTGATATTGTTACTTCACAACCATCCTTAAGCCATAATTACAAAAAGACTTAATTGCAGTTTTGGTCCCCCTATTTTAGCTAAATCACGAAAATAGTCCTCCCATTTTATTTCTTCCCAGTTTTAGTCCCCAAACAGAATTTTGGTCTAAAATTTGATGAAGTGTCATTTTTTTGCGCTTATTTAAGCCACACCATGCCTTAAGATCTTGTGTTGCAACAATTGTACCTGAAATCTATAATCATAAATGGTATGGTGTAGCTTAAAAAAAATGACATTTCATCAAATTTTTGACCAAAATTCTGTTTGGGGGGGGGAAAAACTGGGGCTGTGTTGGAATATTTTATTTTGATAATGCACCACCATGTCATGGTATATGCATCTTCGTGGAAGTTGCCTTTGTGGCAGGTTTATTTTTTCCCATTGGTATGAGTGATTTTCTGTGTGGAAGTTGCCTCAGTGACATATATTATATCCGGATCATATAGTTATCAGGAGCATGCATAGCATTGCACCATCTTGTGATTGTTTTGTTGTGGTTAATGTGTATCTAATGTGATTATAAATTTTCTTAGATGATTTGATGTTATAGTGAGATATTAATTTTCCTTAAGTCATTTTGACTCTATAATATGATTATTTCCTTGAATTTTTTTGATATATTGTGATGTGGTTGATACGACTTTGTGTTGATTATTTGCGTGTTTTTCTTACTTAAATTATACTATCAACATGATTTTAAAATTCACCTCATTCGTTGTTTGTGTTTGACTGACTTGACCTTGCGTTTGCGAAATCGCACTTATTACAAGTTAATGAGTCTTGAAGCTAAAGTTTGGGAGAAGCCCCGCTCTGTTAGGTTATATTGGGAATGAGAGTTATAAGTTGTATTTTACTTATTTAATTAGAAACGAATTTTTGTATGAAAACCATACAAGTACTACTAAGTGTTTGGAATTAAATTAAGAAATTATAGTTAAATTAAGTTTATTGAGATTGCACTGTTCTATAGGAGGAAAAATTCTAAAATATTCAATTTGTATTTTGAGAAACGAGATATCCTAATAACTCATAAAAGTTTCTTTTCTTTTCAAGGAGTTTTTATTTTTCCGCTGCGAATTTGAGTAAAACTATAATATAAATTATTATGTATATTATTTTGGGGTTTATGGTTTACTAATTATTTAAATGAAAATTGGTTTAGGTATTCTTACTTAAATAATTAAAAAAAATTGTCGTAATTTTTCTAAGCAATAAGTATTTTTAAGTAATGCTTTCGATAAAAAAAATTCGTGGAGTTACAAATATCATGACTAGGACCAGGACCAACAACAATAACTAGGACCATGACCAACACTAATAGAAACATCAAAGCATGGAAGTTCTGCAGCAACGTAAGAGATCATTCGAGGACGAGATATTCTAGAGTACCACCGAATGTATCCCTCAACAGATTCTTGTCAATATGCAGCTGGATGCAATCTAGAACGAAGGGATTGAACAGAGTTCTTGTACATACTCCATTCAACATCAACATCACGTACAACGAGCATCGACGGTGTAGGAGGGATGTGTTGAGTATACCCAAACTGCCATAGACACTTCTCTGGTAAATACGGCACCATCGTGGAATACCAACGAATGTACCTTGTAAACATTGACACATACTGAATTTCTATTGTGGCGTCCTCATTGTAATTTGGCGTCCAGATGATATTAGTAGGTCCCAAAGCATCTAACTTCGCTCTTGAGTATGCAACATCCCCATATGTTTGTTTAGGAGTTCATCGAAACATCTATGGCAGTGAAGATATAGGCTCACTCATAGTTTGCTTACCGATGTTAATAAAATCTTTATAAATCCATGTCTGTAAGTTGTTAAAAAGTACAAATAATTAAATAAACATCTTATCAAATAAAAATATAATAAGTATAAAAAAATAATATAAAAGTACTTTGAATAGAAATAAATATCCTCAAATCTTCTTCGTTGCAGACATGATACAATTTCTAAGATAGTCATATAAAACAACAAGAGCAGCTAGTCCCCATGCCCATTTACCACAAGTATCAATGTCTTGAAAAAGAAACAAATATTTTGCAGATACAAGGGTAAAACTTTTGTCATGTAGTATGGTACACCCTACCAAATGAAGTAGGTATGCACTCGCTGCACAGTCGAATCTTCCTTCATGATATTTCTTAAAGAATACAACTTTCAACCATTCAAAACTATATGAAGCAGATCTATTGACCCTACTTTCACTCATAGTTTCATCCTCTTCAACTCCCAATAACTCAACGATAGTAACAATGGCCAAATCTTCATTCACATTAGCGGAAGGTGTAAAAAACTTTCCATAACATGTTATGCACAAAAAAGCCCTTTCATCGTAAAGAGTAATAGTCATTTCACCAAATGGCAGGTGAAATGAGCTAATCTTTACAAGTCATCTCTCAACAAAAACAAATATAAGATTATTGTGATCATGTGTAAACTACATCTTTGTAGATGACATAGCTCAAATGTAGTAATCCATTGATTTATTTGAGCAGGAAATACATATCTAACATCAATGAATTTTTTTTTTTTGCCATCTGAAACAATTTTCAAGGCTCATCTATCTTGTTTAATTAAAATAACACACAATAAATTACACGATTAGTTAATTTACTATATATATACTAAAAAATTTCACTATTGAAATAATTCTTTTAAAAATTATCATTTTTTCTTCAGTTTTTCTTCTCTTTCTCAATTAATATATTTGACCATTTTCATTAGAATTTAATTTTCTTAAAGAAAAATATCGTTACATTAAAAATGAAGATCTATTGAATTTCTGGCACGACATCGTTATAAGCACCCAATTGTTATTATTCTCATAATAATGAGTAATATTATAGGAAATAAAATTTAATATAAACTAAAATTTAAATATGATATTTTATAAAAGAACAAAATATCATTCATTTTATACGATATTATATTTATATTTTATTTTGTATCATTGTATTTTAATAATATTTTTCAACAATAATTAAAATTTAGATTTAATGTAATAAAGTTAAATTTCACCAACCATCCTTAAGCCATAATTCAAAAAAAAATCCTTAAGCCATAATTAATGATGCTGAAGCGCATGGAATGAAGAGGATCGGAAGAGTGCACGTGTAAACACTTGAGTGATAAGTAAGTACAGAAAATAGAGGCAGAGATGTTGAGTGGGACCTAAATAAGTTGGAGATAGCAATAACATCTACGAATATGACAGCTAAGCTATTATAGTTTTGCGTTTATGGGGGAAGGAATACCGACACTCCTTGCCGCGCCCTATTATATATTTGTAAAAATATTATTGATTTGTTTGTAAAAGAAAATTATTCTAACATATTAACCTTTTCCATTTTCAACACTTTTTCTAAAATTTTTAAATTGAATTATTTAATTAATATTATTTGTATGATTTTAATATAATATTTAATTAAGATAATTTAATAAAAATTATATTTTTTTCTATTTTATTTATATATTTCTAAATATATTTAAAATATCAAATAACTCAATTATTATAACATAAAAGGATTATCATTCTTGGATTTTGAAATGACACTTATTAACTGTTTCTACAAAACATAATTATAGTTTGACTTTAACATAATTTGCAATTTTATTTGTCTTTTGATAAATAAAAAGTTGTTTTAAATAGTAAAAAAATTAGTATAATCTCTTCGCTCTAAATTAACTCATTTGCAAAAAAAATATAATTGTCTTAAATAATTGACCCTCTTAATTTCTAATACATTTATATTTAATTGTATTATTTCATTAATATTACTTACATCATTTTCAATGCAGTATCTTGTATTATGCATTTATAACATTGATAATAAATCAATATCTAACAAGAATAATTTAAAAAAGTAGTATTATCTCTATTTTATTTATATATATATATTAGTATATATTAAATGATCACATGACTCAATTATTTTGAGACAAATGAAATATAAAATATGATAATAAATTTAAAATTAACAATAGATGTAGACACTCTTATTAAAGTGTTGACAACCACATGAATTTTAATGTTTATTTTTTTAGTTTAATATTTTTACTCAATTTTATATGTTTTGAAGTTTAATTTATCGTCGGACATTCATAAATTATTTTTAACTTAATCAAAATTTTTAAATAATGGGTTAAAATAATCCGTTTTCAACCGAATATGTTGTTAGCGTTGCTCTATTCCCTGATCTCAACGAGTCGTCTTGTTTTCTTATTTATTTTATTCTATAATAATATAAAAAAAATTGATGAAAAATAATAATTATTTTCGTTTTGAGAGAATGCTATGATAGTAAGGGCTTGTTTGATTGTGTTTTATTTTTTAGTTTTTGAAAACTATTTTATAAATAAATTTTAAAAAATTGTTTTTAAAACAAAAATTTAAAAAAATTTGTTTGCAACTTTAATTTTTTAAAACAGTCTTTGAGTAGAGAATTAAAAAAATTAAAAAATAAAAAGTAAAACACCATTTATCTGTTTTGCTTTTTTAGTTTTAAAAAGTATATTATTAAAAATAGTTTTAGAAAACAGTTTTTAAAAACAAGTAATACAAACAAATTATTTAGTTTTTAAATTTTAAAATACTAAAATAGAGTTTTTGGAATTTGAATCAAACAAACTCTAAGTCATTCTTCAATTGTGATAGATAGAGAAATCACAATTTTTTCAAGTATATAAAATTACTTCATAAATTATTTACATTTTTATGATAGTGAGTCATTGT
>JBBPBP010009779.1:13749967-13761613 GCA_037974735.1 Cicer chorassanicum | reverse complement strand
TAAAATTGCTTCATAAATTATTTACATTTTTATAATAGTGAATTATTCTTCAATTGTGATAGAAAAAGAAATCACAATTTTTATGATAGTGAGTCATTTTTCAATTGTGATAAATAGAGAAATCGCAATTTTTTCAAGTATATAAAATTACTTCATAAATTATTTACATTTTATGATAGTGAGTGATTCTTCAATTGTGATAGATAAAGAAATCACAATTTTTATGATAGTGAGTCATTCTTCAATTGTGATGGATAGAGAAATCACAATTTTTTCAAGTATATAAAATTACTTCATAAATTATTTACAATTTTTAGCATTTTTATTTTTTATAAAAAATTATACGAATGTTATTTTGAAAGAAAAAAAAAATTAAATAAATTTTAAAACACTGAATAGGATAAACTAATCTTATCAAATTTGTTATCATATCATATGAAAGTCACAAATGTGTTGATTGTCTTGCAAAACATTTTCCCTCTCAGCGTGAAGATTTGGAACTAGTGTCCTTCTTATATTCATATGTTTTGTGTCCTTCTTATATTCATATGTTTTGCAATTATAATACCTTCCCAAAATATAAAAGTAATTAATGATTAGTGTAGCGTGGGGATTTATTGTAATTAGTCAAAAAGATATATATATATATATATCACTATTCAAGCAACGGAAAATTATTAGTTTTGTTTCTAAAAAAATTAGTTTTGCACAAGAAAAGACATATAAATTGTTATTGTTACAGGTCATAAGGGAAAATTTTGCTCTCTTTGTGGGAAGTTTGTGTTAGAATTATTTGATATGATTAGCGGCATATAAGTAACCAATCAATAGACTTTAGGAGTTAATAATCTCTAGTTGAGGTTTTTAAATTCTAACTCAATTGATAAATGCCATCTCTTCTAAAAAACAAAATCTCTAATTGAGGACAAATTATCAATAAGAATTTGAATTTGAAGTTTGATCGTAATAAATTTTGATCAAATTTTACTTTTAAATTAAATTTTGAATTATAAATGTTCTTTTCTCTTAACAATTAGAGAATTAAAAACAAGACATAAATTGAATTATGAAAGTTATGTTTCCTTAAAGTAACAGTTGTGTTTGTTCATCGATACTTGATTCAAGTGCTTTTACACTTGAAACTAATAAAGTCCAAGAAAAAACAATAAAAGTGTTACTCTTGTTTGAAGTGTCACCTTGATTAGAGTTTACCTTCATGTAAAATTAACATTAAAATAAGTTGGTGTTTGACCCGTTCAACTAATTTGGACCGAAAGATCAAATGTTTGTTTGGTTTAATGAAGGGATGAAGAAAAGAGAATAAGAATATAGATATATTTTATTTAAAAGAAGGAGAGAGATTTAAGGAGATATAGATGCAAAATTATGTTTGGTTTAAAGAGAGGAGAGAAATTTTAAGAGAATGTTTGAGAATTTAAGAGGGGAGATGAGCATTTTGTTTTTAAAAAAGGAAAGATTTAGTGATAATGATGAAAAGCTTTAGAGGATTTTTTTTTTCATAATACAAAATCTCCCTAATTTTGAGGAAGTAAAAAATTGCATTGGATGAGAATTTTGGATGATTTTGATAAATTTTCAAATCCCATCTATGTTGTTATAATATTCTAAATATTAAAAATATGTCAATCATAAACAACCATTTATCATTATCTACAAAAAATACACCCTCAAAAAATGTGAAAAAATTCTTTATTTTTTTTTCTCTACTTCTCTTCCCCTAAATCCCTCTCTAACTCTCAAACCGAGCTCAAATGACTTATGATATGTATATTTAATCATCTCTCATCTCCTCCCCCTCAAAATTAAATGAGAGATATTAAAACAATTTTTTTTTTTTTTTTTTTTTAGAAATAGATTACATACGCATTTATATAATAAACTTACTCTATAAATACTTATTTAAGCGGTTTATCCAAATTTAGTATGTCAATGAAGCAAGATAGGAACGGGAATGTCGTTTTTGTCTCTCAATTGTCCCCATTTTCATTCCTCACTATGCAGAGATTTTATCTCTGCTTGTATTCCCACGGATCCCCTTGACCTTGTGGAGACGTCATCAACATAAAAATATTTAATACCTGTATTATTTTTATGATGAATTTCATTTTACGTTAAATCTTTTGAGAATGATTGAAATAAAAGTAATAATATGCATTATTTTGTTTTAAATTATATTGATTTTATAAAAAAAATAATAATGAACAAATATCTATAAAAAAAAAATCATATTTGTTACTAATTTATTTTATGCTATAATGATTTTCTTAATGGGTATGAAATCATCAAATTCCATTTGAAGACGGGAGGAAATAGTATACATTTTGCATTTAAAATTAATTAAGACCTGCAACATCGATCATTAATAGACATCAAATTTTGGCGATAAAAATTCAATATAATTTTAACAAGACAGTGGGACCCTGAGTCTTAAATGTCTAACGTTTAAGGAAGAATCAATACTATTATAACAGTAGTAAATTGCTTCCCAAGTAATGTATTGCATATGTGATTAAATTGCTTTTTCTAACACCTTTCTTGTGTTTGATTTGAAACATGCAGTCAACGGCATCATTCTATAATGACAAAAGTGTACCTCTTGGGCATCTAATTGGAATTAGACCAAGTGAAAGGAGAAGCTTATACTTCCCAAACGCATTAAGATTTGAAGAAAAAGAGAAGAAACAACTAACAAAGGTTTCTTGTTGTTCTGATACCTCAAAAGCACAAGAAGATCATGACATGTCATGTGGCATTTGCATACACACTACTTGATCCCCTGCTAAAGATTAGCAAAATTAGTAAGAAAAATTCAAGGAACTAGCAGCATATGATGCTCTGTGTCACATCAAATTAATATTCAGCTGCAATTCTCTCAGTTTCTCTCCTACTCAAAATTAACAAAATAAATTCATTTCTATTGTTTCGACCAATTTTTCTATTTTAATTTTCACAACTTTGTGGTAACTCTAGTTTATTTCAGACCATAGAAGTATAATAAAAAAAAAAGTTTTATCATTGATCTTTCTTCCTATTTAACTGCAGAACAAAAATAGTAATTAATTTTTTAATAAAACTCGCGATCTATTAGAATTGATTTAAGATAGTTCGGATAGTCTATTTTGACAATTCTAATTATTAGTCATTGATTGAAAACTTTGAGGTGGATTAGATAATGAATTAAAAATAAAATTTTCCAAAATGTCGCTCATTATCTTCACCAAAATTTGCCCGTAACAATATGCGCCACGTTGTTGTTTATTTTCGTTATCTTCTGGTTATAGAGAAGCTCCAATTCTCGTCTATCTTCAAAGACACCATCACCACCAGAGGCCAGCGGTGCTTGGCCATTGATCGGCCACCTCCACCTCTTAGGTGGGTCCCCGCCACCTCACGTCACCTTGGGAAACTTAGCCGACAAATACGGACCCATATTCACCATACGGACCAATCTTACAATTCAGCATTCTTCAAAACAGAAAACGAATAATTTTCATACAAGAACATTCTTGTTTTAAATCTGATCTTATCCATTAAACTGACACATGACAGTTGGACCCTGTCCAACGATCAAATGAGATGTCATGAGCTTACTTGAAGTCTATAAAAGGAACCTCAAGCTCAAGGAAGATGCAGAGCTTCAATTGCAAAGCAATACATCACTTACTTACATTCATACACTTGAAAGTTTCTCATTTACATACAAAGAATCATTTCCACTTTCTCATTCGAATTTTAGAATCATTCTATTGAATTCTTCTGTTAAAGAATCTAAACTCAAACAAGTATATAGCTTTTTCAGATTCTGCCAAACTTTTTAAATCATCACCTTGTAACTCAAGACTATAGTATTGGAAATAGTTTGAGTAGTTTGTAGAAAATCTTTTTATAGTTAAAAGGTAAAGTGTAAAAATCCTCTCTAAAGATTGAAAGGTAATTTGTGGAAATCTTTTCCGTGCTGAAAGGTAGTACTGTGTAACAGATCTATGTTGATCTGGACCGATGGTGTAAAAACCAAGAACGTTCTCCGGTTTGGGTGAACCATGATATATCTCTGTGTGTCATCTCTTCCCTTATCTCTATTTATTTCTAGTCTTTTAATTATCAAATTAAATAGATAAGTTAGATTGTATTTTCCACTAACCAAAAACGTTCTCCGTTTTCATAGCCAAGATCAATCTTGAGTTAAATATTGTAAGCTTTAACAGGAAATTTTAAAAAGATGAATTTACAATTCGAACTCCCATTTTTTGTAAATTGACATTGTTACTTCAGATGTAGTGAATTGACCATCATAACTCATATAATTGATTATGCATGTACACAAAATAATATCCATTTAATTGTGGACGGTACTCGCCTTAGTGAATTGTTCACTTTATAGATCTAAATCCATTAGTCTACAAAAGTTTGTGGTGAGTAGCAAGGACATGGGAAAATCTTACTAATGGATTTCTTACTTTAATATAATCCACAACGTGTTTTGCATGAGATCCTCCGAATCATTTACAACATTTGAATATAGCACTATATATATATATAATATTATTGACATTAATTAATTAAAGCCACGTTTATTAATTTAAGGCAAGTGTATGATAGTCTTCGACCCCTGTTAATCAAATGTACTACATATCCTACATTCTACCGACATACAATTTCTAACGCGAGCAACCATATGATGAATACTATGCTTTCACCGTCAACCTTTGCGTTTATCTGCGCCACTTTGTTCTTTCTCTTCACCATCTTTTGGCTACGAAGAAGCAGCAGTAGTGGTGTTGGTGTATCTACAAAGACGCCACCACCACCAGAAGCCGGCGGTGCTTGGCCATTGATCGGCCACCTCCACCTCTTAAGTGGATCCCAGCCACTTCACGTCACCTTGGGAAACTTAGCCGACAAATACGGACCAATATTCACCATACGTTTGGGTGTTCACAAAACTTTAGTAGTAAGCAAATCTGAAATGGCCAAACAGTGTTTCACAGTAAACGACAGAGCGTTTGCATCCCGTCCCAAATCTTTAGCCTTTGAAATATTAGGCTATAACTATTCTATGTCAGGTTTCAGCCCCTATGGTTCCTATTGGCGTACGGTGCGTAAGATATCCACCGCACCGTTCATGCCCTCTCTGCCCAACAAATAGATAAGCTCAAGCACGTGATGGAATCGGAAGTGAAGATTGCAATAAAAAACAGCTACTCATTTTGGCTAAACATGAAAAATGAGTCTAGTCCTGAAACGGCGGTAACAGAAATGAAAAAATGGTTTGGGGATATAGCTAAAAACGTTATTTTTAGAACGGTTATAGGAGAACGTTTTGACGGTGACGGAGAAGAGAACCAACGGGTTAGAAAAACATTTAGGGACTTCTTCGATCTGTGCAGTGCGTTCGTTATATCGGATGCGATGCCGTTTTTGAGATGGTTGGATTTGGATGGAAGAGAGAAGGAAATGAAGAAAACTGCGAAAGTGTTAGATGACTTTGTTCAAGTTTGGCTTCATCAACACAAACTTAGTAGGATTCATGGAAACCAACGTGACTTCATGGATGTTATTATCTCAACCGTTGATGATCAAGAAATAGACGGCCGTGATGCTGATACCATTATCAGTGCCACTTGTCTGGTATGTATCTATCTTTATCATCGTCTCAAATTAAACTCCATATTCATAATTCACTATGATCACTAGATCTACTCTTGATATGAATGACTTATTATATTTTGTCTTTTTCAAAATTTATAACTTTTTTATTTCACTTGATATTTTTTAGGTTATGGTTAGGTAGGTCCCTAAATTATTCAAGAATTTTAAAATATGTCTTTAAATTAAAATAATTTGTATTAGTTTAAGGATCAAACTGCTATTATTTTAATTTAGAGATTTATTTTAAATTTTTAAAATATTTTAAAGAATTAAATTGTAACATATAAAAGAGTCAGAGATAAGAGAGAGTAGAGAACGAGAGAGACGAATATAAGAGAGAAAGATAATAATGAGAGAATATAGCTAAAAGAGATAGAAAAGAGGTAGAGAAAAAAGGAAAAGAGATGGAAAAAAGCTAGAGAGACAAAAGGTGACAGAGATAAGATAGAGAGGATAAAGAGAAGAGATAATATAACTAAGAGAATATGAAATGAAGAGAAGAGAAAAAACATGTGACAAATATGATCAAAAAGATAGACAAGAAGAATATTTATTATGTATCTCTCTTATATTTTCATTATATTTTTTCTCTCTAATTATATTCTCTATGTCTCGTCGTGTTAGAACAGGTTGTATAATTGAGAGGAATTGACATTGAGAAGAAGAGAGAAGAAGAGAGAAGAAAATAGAATGATAAGAAAATGGAGAATGATTAACAATCTGGAGAATGTACTCCGTATTCCTTGCTTATTATCAAACAGCTTTACACCCTTTTATGTTATATTATAAAACTGAATCTCAACTACTTTTTAACCAACTTCTAACATTCTTAACAACTTCTTAACCATCCTAGTTTCTATATATTTGCTTCTACCATGAACACTTGGGTGTTTTGCTAGGTCTATGGCTGATTTGTTATCAATCTTCATCTTGATAGCATCATTGTCTCTTAGTCCCAACTCTATCATTAGTTCAGCCAGCCATATAGCTTGCCAAGCTCCCATTGATGCAACCACATATTCAGCTTCACAAGTGGACAATGCTACTATGCTTTGCTTCCTTGAACACCATGAGATTGGTGACTCATTTATCATGAAAACATAGCTAGGCTTTTCCATATACCTACTAACCAGTCCAACACTGTGAGCTATGTTTGGCTGTGTGTTTCACAAATACCTCAATGACCCTACCATTTGCTTAAATGTTGTAGAATCAACCACCTCCTCATTGCCTTCTTTTGATAGGACCAAACCTGCTTCTGATGGAGTATCAATCCCATTGCAGTTTTGCATCTTGAATCTCTTTAATACATCATTAGCATACTTCTTTTGGTGCATACAAATTCCATTTTCTTTGATTACAAACTCAATACCAAGGAAATATGATAGTATGCCTAGATCAGTCATCTCAAATTCCTTCTCCATTCTGATTTTGAATTCCTGAATCTCTGCTTCATTGCTCCCAGTCAACAATAAATCATCTACGTATAGGCATATCAGCAGTGCAGGTGTTGCTGCTCTCTTCTTAACATAAACTTCATGTTCATTGACACATTTTTCAAATTGTTGCTCAATGAGGAATCTACCAATCCTCTTGTTCCAGCCCCTGAGAGCTTGCTTCAAGCCATATAATGCTTTTTTTCAACCTGTACACTTTATCTTCTCTTCCTTTTATCTCATAACCTGGCGGTTGGCTCACATAAACCTCTTCTTCTAGTGCTCCATTAAGAAATGTTGACTTGACATCCAGCTGATGCATGGACCAACCTTTGTAACTAGCCATTGACACTACCAACCTCACTGTTTCAATCCTGTCCACTGGTGCAAATACTTCCTCATAATCGAGTCCAAGCCTTTGCAAGAATCCCTTTGCTACAAATCTGGCCTTGTACTTTGCAATATGTCCATCAGGCTTCAGTTTTCTTTTGTAGACCCAGTTTACATCAATTGGTT
Organism: Cicer chorassanicum; assembly: GCA_037974735.1. NCBI lineage: Eukaryota > Viridiplantae > Streptophyta > Magnoliopsida > Fabales > Fabaceae > Cicer > Cicer chorassanicum. Next base: position 13,753,991 of record JBBPBP010009779.1, on the reverse strand, counting down.
TCTTGTGCATTGACAGGGTCATCAACTCCCAGGTTTGGTTCTTTTCTATGCTTTTGAGCTCTTCCTCCATTGCTAGTCTCCATCTAGGATCACTTAAAGCCTCATCATCACTGATTGGCTCTGATTCAGGCAGCAAGGCAAAATGAATCAATTATCCAACTGCATTGATGGTTGAGTCAGATGTTACTTCATATGGCTGCAATATGACTGACGGCTACCTGGCTCGTTCAAATCTCCTCACAGGTTCAGGAGTAGGTTGACTTGTTGCTAACTGGTCATCATCCAGTTCCACTACAATTACCCTGCTGACTGGTTTGGCTGGTATATCTAGACTGGTTGCATTGCTCGAGTTGGCTTCAATCATTATCCAGTCCCAACCTCTTGATTCATCCACTAGTACGTCCTTGCTTATCACCACCTTGTTCTTGTCTGGATCATATAGCTTGTAAGTCCCAGTGGCATCATAACCCAGCAGTACCATTTGTTCAGCCCTGTCATCAAGTTTTTTACTATTTTGAATTGGCACATGCTTGAAGCATAATGAGTCAAACACTCTCAGATGATTCACAACTGGCTTTCTTCCAGTCCAAGCTTCTTCAAGTGTCCTTGTGCTCAGTCTATTGGTTGGACGCCTATTTAAAATGTACACTGCAGTTGATACTGCTTCCCCCCAGAATCTATGAGGCATTTTCTTCCCCTTCAACATGCTCCTGGCCATGTTCATATAGTTTTGTTTCTCCTTTCAACAGTGCCATTATGTTGGGGAGTGTATGGTGAAGTCACTTTATCCAATATCCCTTCCTTTTTACAAAAATCATGGAATTCATTATAATTGTATTCTCTTCCTCCATCTGTCCTGATGATTTTATGACTAAAACCACTTTGTTTTTCAGCCATTATCTTGAATTTTTTAAGTATCTCAAGCACTTCATTATTTCTCTTGATTAGATATACCCAAGTTTTCCTTGTAAAATCATCAATGAATGATGCAAAGTAGTGATTACCTCCTATTGATATTTCTTCAAGGACCACAAACATCAGAGTAGATTATCTCCATCATTCTTGAAGATCGAGTTGGCACTTCAGCCTCGAATGAGTTTCTGTGTTGTTTGGCATGACAACATTCTTCACACAACTCCTTTGGTATTTGAATTTATGGAATTCCTAGCACCATTTCCTTGTTCTGCAACATTTGAAGACTTCGGAAATTCAAATGTCCAAACCTCTGATGCCACAACCAATCTTCATTCCTGATTTCAGCAGCTAGGCATTTGTTCTCATTGATCTGAATATCAATCTTGAAGGTTCTATTTTTGGACAGTGGTGCCTTTAAGATCAATCTTCTTGAACTATCAAACATTTTCATTTCACCATGCTCCATCTTCATAGAATGCCCTTTTTCAAGCAGTTGTCTAAGGCTTAGCAGATTGTTCTTCATATTTGGCACATACAACACATCACATATGAAAGATTGTTTGCCATCCCTTCTTTGAATCAAGATTTTGCCAACTCCTTCAGCTATCATTGTGTTGTTGTCTGCAAATCTGATTTCCCTTTTCACCTTCTCATCAATACTTACAAACCAATCTTTATGGCCAGTCATATGATTTGAGCACCTTGTGTCAAGATACCACAATCCTGGACAGTCGTCCTCCATGCTTGTAGATGCCATCAGTAATACTTCATTTGAGTCAGAACTGTCTGGTTGGGCCAGTTGAGCTTCACCATCATCTCTTTGTACTTTCTTAGATCTGTATTCATCTGCAAAATGCCCATATTTTTGACAATTATAACATTGAATCATCTTCTTGCCAGATGGTTTCTTGCTTTTATTATCATTATTTTGCTGACTTTTTGAACTTCCAACCTCATCATCTTGATCCTATTTCTGGTGCCATTTAGACTAGCCTTTCCACTTTTTGTTTTTCACTCCATCTTGATTGGACTTCTTGCTGATCTGAGCTTGCAGTGCCTGTGTTTGTGTGTGTGCCTCATCTCTTTCTTTTACCCTTAATTCATGAGCTTCTAGGGAGCTTTGCAGATCTTCCAACTTCATCGTATCATGATTCCTTGATTCATCAATTGTCACCACTATGTGATCGTATCTTTGTGTTAGTGTTCTCATAACCTTTTCAATGATCACCACCTCAATCATCACTTCTCCATTGGCTTTCATCTAATTAATGACTATCTGCACTCGATTGAAATAGTCCGTCACATTCTCATTATTCTCCATTTGTAGTAACTCATACTTTCTTCTTAGCATTTGAAGTTTGATCTTCTTGGTTTTTTCACCACCCGTGTAATACTTCACCAAGATATCCCATGCTTCTTTTGATGTAGATACCTTTGAGATCCTTTCAAAACTGTTTGAATTCACACTTTGCTGGATGTAAAATAATGTCTTGCAATCTTTGAAAGTTGTTTGTTGTCTTTATGTTGGATTCGCACCAAGTTGTTCATAGCCATCTTGAACAATCTCAAAAACTTCTTGAGCTCCCAACAACGATCTCATGGATGCAGGCCACCTCTCCCAATTCTTCCCATCAAGGATTGGCAATTTCGATGGAAATCCTCCTCCATTCATGTCTTCTTTCTTTCTTTCACTCACACTTGTGTTTCCCAATTTTTTGATTTCACCTCACACTTGCACTCGTGTTTCCCAAGGTTTAGAACACAAGATCTTGATGCCAATTGTTAGAACAGGTTGTATAATTGAGAGGAATTGAAATTGAGAAGAATAGAGAAGAAAATAGAATGATAAGAAAACGGAGAATGATTAACAGTCGGGAGAATGTTCTCCGTATTCCTTGCTTATTATCAAACAGCTTTACACCATTTTATAGTATATTACAAAACTGAATCTCAACTACTTTTTAACCAACTTCGAACATTCTTAACAACTTCTTAACCATCCTAACTGAATTACTATCATATTACAATCATTTTGAATTAACCATAACTAACAGTCGCTCTTATATCACCTCTCTTCTCTATCATATATCGCATATATACATTATCTCCTATATCTAATCTTTATAATCTATAATTCCCTCTCTCTCTAACCTATCTTCTCTCTATCTCTTCTCCCTTATTCTCCCTCATCTATTTACCCTCTCTTCTCTCCACCTATATTCCCCCTTTATATCATCTCTCTTATTATCTCTTTCTTTCTCAACCATTTCTCGTTTCTCTTTGAAATATATATAAAAAATATGTTGTAGGTCTGTAAGTTATTTAAATTTTTTGGCTTAATTGCAAATTTAGTCCTTTATTTTTACTGATTCACGAAATTGGTCCCCATATTTTAAAAGTCAACAACTTTGGTCCCTCACTCTAATTTTAAATAACGTGACATATGATAGGATGATGTAGAATGATTAATACATGTGAAATTGGAATAAAACGTCGTAAAAACTTAGATTTGAACTTCGGAAATTTTTTCATATTTTTAATTTAATTAATGACATGAATAATTAATGCATCTAGATGGTTCTATATTATAGAATTGTATGTCACATTATTAAAAATATGTCAAATCATCATTTTTTTTTTAGTTCAAAAATATGAGAGATGGATCAAAACTGTCGACTTTTAAAATAGGGGGACCAATTCCGTGAATTGATAATAATAGAGGGACCAAAAATGAAATTAAGCTAATTTTTTTTAAATAAGTCTTTAAAATAAATTTTTAATTTCATCCCTAAACTGATACATTTTTTATAATTAAGTCGTTTAATTATAGTTTGATTAACGGCAATGTAATGGAAAAACTTATTTACAAAAAATATATTAGTTCAGAATTTTGATTACAAATTTTTCTAATTTAAAGACTATTTAAAAACTCTCAAATAGTCAAGGGGTTTAAAGAAAATTTTAACTTATTTTTCATTATTTATTTACCTTTATAATAATTTTTGTATTTAGCTTTGACATGTCTTGGATAGATTTAAATTACTATAATTTTGGCTTTTAAAAAGTTGGTGTTTTGTTCAATTTTTTAACCGTTTTTAACTAGTTGTTG
>JBBPBP010009779.1:13730378-13742247 GCA_037974735.1 Cicer chorassanicum | reverse complement strand
ATATAACATTCTCTTCAATTATTAAAATGTAAAGAAATATGGTTGATATTTTAATTATTTACATTTAGTTAGAAGTATTTTGATGATTCTTGTAATTTGAAGAGGATATTATATAAAAAGACAAATTTTGTTTACAAAAGGTTTACCTAAAAAACAGAGTGAGGAGTATTGTTTAGAATAATTAAAGTCTCTATTTTGGCAATACAAACTTAGATTCAACTATCAAAACAATTTGTGATGTTTTTGCTCCTGATAAATAACATAACTCTTCTAAAATATTATTTTAATCTTAAATGCAACTAAAAATAAAGTCATGTATCTAATTTAAAAAATACTAAATATATTGATTTTAATTTATTTATTTTTATTTATATTTAAAATTAAATAAAATATATGACGAAAAGAAGAGGAAGGAACTCGAAACAACGTTCTTTTGACTTTTACCCGCTGTGTACGGTCAATTTTCATTTAATCAAATAATATCTCCTGTTATTACAGCATTACTCAAATATATATAGAGGCAGAGAAGTCCAGAACTTCCTATCAGGTATCAGCACTATGGATACGAATAGTTCACTGTCACTAACATCTCTTCCAGTTACAATATGCGTCACGTTGTTGTTTATCTTCATTTTCTTATGGCTACAGAGAAGCACCAATTCTCGTCTATCTAACAAGACACCACCACCACCAGAAGCCGGCGGTGCTTGGCCATTGATCGGCCACCTCCACCTCTTAAGTGGATCCCAGCCACCTCATGTCACCTTGGGAAAGTTAGCCGACAAATACGGACCCATCTTCACCATACGTTTAGGTGTTCACAAAACTTTAGTAGTAAGCAATTCTGAAATGGCCAAACAGTGTTTCACAGTAAACGACAGAGCGTTTGCTTCCCGTCCCAAATCTTTAGCCTTTGAAATTTTAGGCTATAACTATTCTATGGTTGGTTTCAGCCCCTACGGTTCCTATTGGCGCACAATGCGCAAGATAGCCACTGTCCATGTTCTTTCCACTCAACAAATAGATAAGCTCAAGCACGTGATGGAATGGGAAGTGAAAGAGGCGGTGCAAAACAGTTACTCATTTTGGTTAAAGATGAAGAACGAGGGTAGTTCTGAAAGGGCAATTACGGAAATGAAAAAATGGTTTTCGGACATAGCGTTAAACGTTATGTTTAGAACGGTGATGGGAAAACGTTTTGACGGTGACGAAGAAGAGAATCAACGGATTAGAAAAGCACTTAGGGATGTCTTCGATCTCAGCGGTTCATTTGTTATCTCTGATACGTTGCCGTTTTTGAGATGGTTGGATTTGGATGGAAGAGAGAAGGAAATGAAGAAAACTGCGAAAAAGTTAGATGAGTTTGTTCAAGTTTGGCTTGATCAACACAAACACAACAATAATTCTGGTGGCGAGCGTGACTTCATGGATGTGCTCCTTTCCACCGTTGATGATCAAGATTTAGACGGTCGTGATGCAGACACCGTAGTTAAAGCAACTTGTTTGGTATGTCATTTGCTAGTTGCTGCCATCTTCTTTTGCTTTATTAAAAAAATATTATATTTCTTTTCATGGAAGAAACGTATGTCCCCATATCTATCTCCATCATTATCCAGAAGAATAAGATGAGTGAATTATAAATTTTTAACCATCAAGCTTGCTTTTTTATGAATTATTGCTGTGGTTTTTAGCATTTTTTTTAGGTTTCTTATTTTAATAAACTATTGTGTCATTTTTATAATGGGAGAGTTTGTTTCGTATTTTTTATAAAAAATTTATTTTTTTCAACCAAAAAATCATTTTTTATTGTTTGAAGAATGTTTGTTTCAGATTTTTTAAAAATTATTATTTTTTATTAAAATTGAAAAGTAAAAATGGTAGTTTTTAGCATTTGTCTAGCATGGATGCAAGAGAAAAATGCCACAAAATTTAAAAATACTGAACTTAACTCAATAATATGAGAAAATAATGAAAGTACCTTACCTTATTTGAAAAATTCAAAATTCCCCTTCGTCAATTTTTACTAAAAGAGTTTTCTCCTTTACCCACTCCCTCACTTGTGTCTATTTTTCTCCTTCCATGTGACTTCTGATCTAATTTTTCAACTTATATTTTCTTTTCCTTGTCGATTTTTTTTTTATTTCTATGCCTTTTATTTGAATCATTTTATCTTTATCTTATTCATATGTTGAGACAAATTTATTTTTGTTTGGATAGGTTTATTTATTGCTTTTTGATGATTGGTAAGGTACCTCAATCAATTTTGAAATGAGTCTAAGAAATAGATTAAACTAATAAATTTTGAAATATTTCAATTGTTCTGTTCTAGTAACATACACAGCAAAGATTCTACCAAGTACTAACTATTGTGTTAATGACTATGGATAATCAAATTATGACAGCATGTTTATGGTAATTTTAGAAAAGAGAGAAATTAATATATTTAGAAAAGTCATGTCTTTTATGATAAATTTGTAGTTTAAAAAATCACTTTTATAAAATTGTATACAAAGAGGTTAAAAATCATTTTTTTAAAAACAATCATTTTTATGATAGTAAATAAACGGAAATTAAAAAATTATTTTTAAACAGATCTCTAAAAAAATCTCTAAATTTTATAAACTAAAAATCATTTTTATTTAAGTTCAAACAAACGCATCTATATATTTTGAGATTTTACATGAAATATCCTTTTCTTTTATTTTTGTCTGGGATTGGGGGAAGGATATTTTTTCTGTTTTCTTGATTGTACTTTGACCGTTTTCGTGTATATCTAAAACTCATTTGATACATTGAAAGATAGAAATAGAAAGACTAATGTGATATGAATAGATATAGATATCAAATAAAGTGTTAAATTGATGTACATAAATTATGAGTTTTTGAATATAAAGGTCAATATATTTATTACTTACCTTTAGTATAAAAAAATAAAAAGGCAGGTGTGTGTTTGATGAGCAATTGTAGATCATATCTTAAGCTTGGGGCTGGTAACTTGATTGCTGTAACCATGAAGTGTAACATTCTAACACTGTGAACATGACATTGTGCCTGTGTGTAGCATACTAATAAAGTTTTTTCCTATTAAAAGAAAACTTGGGTAAATTATATTTCAGGATTGGTGACTTTAGTCTTTAATTTTGCATTTTTCTTTATTCATTTTGAGAAGTTATACTAGCAGATGAAGATAAACATAACAATAGTTGGGTTATTTTGTTTAGTTTTTCATTTTTCTTTATTCATGTAGCCTTTAATTTTGCATTTATCTTTTTTCTCATAGTGTTATTTTGTTTTGACTAATTAAATTGATAAAGAACCACGTAGTGTAAAACACATTGTAATATTTTGCAGGCACTAATTCTAGCAGGCACCGACACTACGGCAGGAACATTGATTTGGTCTCTATCTTTACTTCTTAACAACTGTGAAGTCCTAAACAAAGCTATTCAAGAATTAGATACCCAAATTGGTAAGGAAAAGATGGCAATGGAATCAGATTTGACAAAATTGGAGTATCTCCAAGCCATAATTAAGGAAACCTTACGTTTGTATCCACCTGCACCACTTAATTTACCTCATGAGTCCATTGAAGATTGTACCATCGGTGGATACCATGTACCTGCTGGCACGCGTCTTCTGACTAATGTTTCAAAACTCCAACGAGATCCTATGTTATATTATGATCCATTGGAGTTTCGTCCAGAGAGATTTCTCACAACGCACAAAGATGTCGATGTTAAGGGACAATATTTTGAGTTGATTCCATTTGGTGCGGGTAGAAGAATGTGTCCTGGAATTTCATTTGGTCTTCAACTAATGCAAATGACACTTGCTACTTTATTACACGAGTTTGACATAGTGACTCCATATGAAGGACCAGTAGATATGGCTGAACATTGCGGACTCACCAACATCAAAGCCTCTCCACTCCAAGTTATTCTCACTCCTCGTCTGTCTACCCGAGTTTTTAATCAAAATTAATGTTTGAGGTTCTATGTCGAATAGTGATAAATAAACACAAATTCTCTTAAGTAAGTGTCGTGTCAAATGCAAATCCAATGGAGATTCAATTACTAAATATAATAAAAATGCATATAAAATTTTACTCATTATTAATGTAGTTCCTGAATTTAAAAAATTATTGAAAATAATATGTCATTGCAATTTACTTTATTGATTTAATTTAAATTTCAAGATAGAAGAGAAAGTATATTGTAAGTACTTGTTGCTTAGTAAAAAATCTATTTATCATAGGAAAATAACATGTTTAAATTAAAACCATAATCTAACACGCTAAAAATGGTTGAAAGTGATAGCTGATTGAATTATAAAATTGTCTTCTCAACAAAATTAATTATAAAGACATTTTAGTCTTTTCATATTATCGTCAACTTAAATGCAACAAATCTGACACAAATAGTATTTTCATGTTAAAAAAAATATATTATCATTAAATTGAATGCAAAATTTACTCTCATTTTTTTTCTCTTTCAGTTTTTTTTGTTAATGACTTTTTTTTTCTTTCAGTTTTTTATGTTAATGACTTTTTTTCTCTTTTACTCTCCCCTTTCTAGTTTTCCATTATTTCATTTCTTAATCACTTAAAAGGAAAATATTTCAACAAATAATTTCTTTTGTTTTTCACAGGAGTTAATACGAGTGTTTAAAAAAAAAAGACTTAATGCAAGATTCGAATTTTTGTCTTTAATGTTTTAAAAAAGGCTGATAAATAAATTTAAGGAGAAGAATATGAAAGAATGGTGAAACAAATGACTAAGTCAAAATAATTTACCATGTGAAAATCAAATAAATCATGCAGAAAAGGATCTAAAGCAAACTAAACCCGTAAAAAAAATACATGCTAAAAAAGATAAATTACTTCAGAGCTAGAACTGAAAAAACATCAAAAAAAAAATTATTATAACCGAACAAAATACCAAAAAAGAAATTCCTTCATCAAGAAAAATTACTTGTTTTCTTTATATTAATTAGCAACAACAAAAAACATATATTCAAATATAGTTATTATCTAGTACTACAACGCGATTTCTCAATCTAACGGGAAAATGAAGATTCCCACAAGTACATGCAACCACACAAATACAACTCAAACAAGTGGAAACAGATGAAAGGAAATCAGTAAAGAACACAAAACATAGACATGTGGTGGCAATGATTCCGATCTGGTGGTTTTCATCAAACACTTCAATCAAAAAATTAATTATGTGTTTTGTAGAGGTGGCGAGGCCAACTTAGTAGTGATCGTAAATTTGCAGAAGAACAACGGAGGGTAGTTGGAAAACTCACATCTAAATTTGACTTATTTTAAAAATTGCTCCTTTCGAAATTATATTTTGATAGAAAGATATACTATAAAGAGATAATGAAGAATATGTAATTTTTTTTGCCAAAGGAGGTCGGAAAGAGGGTGGATGGCCGAGAACCAGTCGACAGCTAGCGGCTAGGATTTGAGAAGGAGAAAAGGAAGAGAGAAGAGGGAGAAAGAAATATTAAAGTGAAGAAGAAAAAAATGAGGTTAAAAATAATCGTGAATCTGAAAAATAAATTGGCAATTTTTTTTTTCTTTTAACAAGATTGGTAATTATTTAGATACCAAGTTTATGGACATAAGAGAATGGTTCAACCCATGATGATTTATTCAAAACTTAAAATTCGCAACATATTTATCAATTATTCTCATTTTAAGGTTTTTTTGAAAAGATATGTATGATGAATTTCTATTTTCGCAATAGCAATTTCATTTTGTGAATATAAATTTAGGTCTTTCTCTTTTCTCAATAGAAATTTAGGAATTTCTTTTTTCTTTAAAACAATTTTTTGTACAAATGTAGGTTTTATTTTCTGATAAGGTTCACCTTTTTTTTTTTGAAATGTTGTTGTTTACTTTTATCTTTTAAATCAACATATAACTTCTTAATTTTGAATTTACTTTTCGTTTAGCAGTTGATTGTGTACGGGGCTTTCTAATAAAATCTAACAAAGTCACATAAGGTATGATTTTTTGTTTGCTTTCATTATGTGTGTTTATACTTGTTTCTAACAACATGTAATCATTCTCTTTTGCTTATGTCTTTGTGTTTATGTATTACTTTGTATATGTTCTGTTATTATGATAATAATGTGATATTTAGGATTGGTATGAAATTATATCCCTTTATCGTTCAAAGAAATATTTTTTCTATAGTTTTGAGAATTTCCATCTTATATGGTCTTAATCCTTGAATTATTTTGCTTAACATAATGCGTGCACACTGCAGTGTTAGTAATTTTTATTGAATCATAGGAGAAATATGTAATTAAACTATAAAATATAAATATAAGCATAACTTTTTTATGCTTCATGATAAGTTGGCATTAACAGTTTTTTGATTCATAGATATCATATCTGTATGTTATTCTTAAAGAGTTCTACATATTTCACCTCTACTTCGTCCAAAACCATTTTTCAATTACTTTCACATATATGGTTTGAATAGCCATAATAATAACATAATTAATAGGGTTGGTATGAAATTATATCACTTTATCGTTCAAAGAAAGTATTTTTCCTATAGTTTTGAGAATTTTCATCTTATATGGTCTTAATCCTTGAATTATTTTGCTTAACATAATGCGTGCACACTGCAGTGTTAGTAATTTTTATTGAATTATAGGAGAAATATGTAATTAAACTATAAAATATAAATATAAGCATAATTTTTTTATGCTTCATGATAAGTTGGCATTAACAGTTTTTTGATTCATCGATATCATATATGTATGTTATTATTGAAGAGTTCTACATATTTCACCTCTACTTCGTCCAAAACCATTTTTCAATTACTTTCACATATATGGTTTGAATAGCCATAATAATAACATAATTAATATGAACTGCAATATGTGTTTCAGTGTTTATCTCATATGAGCAGAACCTTTTGAGTAAAGGGAATAAAAATGAATGAACTGCAATATGTGTCATTATTTATTCACTTAATACTATATTTCTTTCAATACATTGCAGACTTAGTCCTAGCAACGCTGCATATGCCATTAGGTATGATATTCAAAAATAGTTTCGTTAGCCTATCAATGGTTGGAGCGCAACCACTAACTTAATTAGACAAGATTGGCTTGAAAATTTTGAGGTAAGCCTTTGAATCTAATTATATGTTCACTTCACTTTTCTAGCATATATAGGGAGAATTGTATTATATGATTTGTTGATAGTACATATATGCTTTTTATTATTTGCAATAAAAGGTGTTGTGGGATCTTCGTGATGATATTGTGTAACGTGTGTTTGAACAAAAAGCCGCTAAAAGACTATCAGATATGCATACAAAGGTGAGGAAGAAAGGGACTTGACCTAGTTGGATAGGTGAGGAAGCTTGGACTGGTCTTCAAGCATATTAGGAAGGAATATCATTCAAGGAGATCTCTAATAAATAAGACCAGACGAGCTTCAACAAGAGGCGGAGTTGTCCACTCCTCAGGCCGCAAGGCTCATATTGATGTTGCATTTGAGCTCGTATGTATTAAATTCACACTTATTGTCTTGGTATGTTTATACTTGCATTTCTAGAGTGTATTACCTAGTATTTACCTAAGATTAATACAATTGAATATTATGATATCTACTTGTGAGTTGTGATCTTCAATTAGTTAGACAGATTATGAATTGTCTTTATATATATATATGATTTTATTTGTGGTCCAATAATCTTGATTTTATTTGTAGAGCAATAACATTCAAAAAGATTTACTCCCCAATGAGTTATTTTTGACAATCCACAAGAGAAAAAGTGGCGCTTGGATAGTCACGCAAAATCTACCTATGCAAGTTCTTTATTTCTATAAATTCTTTATACTGCAAATCAACCAAAAAAGAATATGATTTCATTTACACCAAGAGTCTTAGAAGAGCAATCCCTTTATTATAGATGTATTGGTGTAAGTTAGTATGTTATCTATATGTTGACTTGTTTGTTTAATTTATTTTAGAAATTGGATCATCTATTACCTCATTAATTTTTCCATTGATCAAGGAACATTTAAAAAAAAAAAAAATTGGAGGAAGTACAAACACAACTTGGCGAAACAAGTGGAGATGGTGTTAAAGAGGTAGATGCAGCAACAATATGTAAGTTATGGACACAGTCTGTAGAGGGTCACGCTCGTGGTCGAGTTGATGGTACGGGAGACTTGTCTATTAACATCTGATGTGGGTATACATTGCTTACACAATAATCTCAGAATCCTTCCAATCCCATGATTGGGCTATCTTTTGAAGTGGAGAGGGCAACTATAATTAGAGCTGAACAAATTGCTCAAGATGCAGTGGCCCAAGCTCAAGTGGCTAATAAGGTTGCCGAAGAGGTCAGGAAACATTCGAAGAAGTTAAAGAATGATTTTGATGCATTAAAGCAATTTTGTGTAGATCAAATTGACGTTTTGCAGCGTCAATCAGCTGGTGGAGCATTTAGTGCAAGTCATTCTCATTCGCATCGTCATTATGATGATAATTGGACGATTAGTCACTAGATGAATCTTGATCTTCTAGTTATGCTTACTTTTTGTAGTCGTTGGTTGACAAATATGTTTGTGACTTTGTTATGTTGTTATTTCATATTATGTTATTATTTTGTTGTTTCATAGCAAATAATACTTTGTGACTTTGTGATGCGCTTTCAATTTTGTGACTTTGTTATGTTACTTTTTGATTTTTCGGATGGAGGGACTAAAACATAACAGTTTCAAGTTAATTTTATTTCTTTTTTCCATTTCTTTTTAAATCAATTCAATTACTTAATTGCTTTTTTTAATCATTTAATTTATTCCATTAATTTATTCATTATTTAATTAATAATTATCATTCATCAAACTGCCACCTCACTCATATGTTTGTTACATAAGGTTCTTTTTTTTTAACAACAACTAACATAAAAAGGATAATTTTAAAACTAAATTGAACTTACATGGTTTAAATTGAAGAAAAAAAACTTATAGAAACAAAATTTAAAAAGACGCAAACTTTGATAAACAAAATATTTAAGGCAAACTATTATCTTAATGTTATTGACAACTTTAATTTATATTTTTAACAATTTTATTGAAATATATTATTTTTAATTTTAAAATAATGTTAAAACATGAAGTAAGAAGTCGCCATTTTAAATGATAAACTTTTTATATTTTCTAAAAAAAAATAAAAATAAAAATAAAAATTGTAATATAAATAAAGTTGTCATTTCAAATTTAGGTGTCTTTAATAGGTTGTTTTTTTAGATAACGGCCTATCACTGGTCATAAAAGCATAATAGATTAGTACATAAATTTCAAGACGAAGTATATTGATATTTTTTTCAAAATAGGTTATTTGAAAACAAAAAAACATTACTCCACTTTAAAATATTATACTCCAATTTACCTTTAATATCCAATTACTAAACCCCATTAATTAAATTTGTTTCGTTAGTGAGAAATTGATATAATAATTAAATCAATGATTAATATTATAACTACACATAATTATTTATACATGTATACAAAATAATAATCATTCAATTGTTGATATTGTTCATTTTAATAGATCGTTCACTTTAGAGGATTGAAATCTCCCTTAATTAATCTACAAAAGTTTGTGAGTACCTGCACATGGGAAATGGATTTTTTACTTTAATATAATCCAATGTGTTTTGCATTAGTCCCTTGGAATCATTAACAACATTTGAATATAGCACTACAAAATATATATAATATTATTGAGATTAAATAATTAAAGCCATGTTTATTAATTTAAGGCAAGTGTACCTTCTCTGCCGGCCGTATGGTACTCTTCGACCCCTGTTAATCAAATCTACTACATATCCTACATTCTACATTCTACAGGCATACAATTTCTAACGCGAGCAACCATATGATGAATACTATGCTTTCACCGCCAACCCTTGCGTTTATCTGCGCCACTTTGTTCTTTCTCTTCACCATCTTTTGGCAACGAAGAAGCAGCAGTAGTGGTGTTGGTGTATCTACAAAGACACCACCACCACCAGAAGCTGGCGGTGCTTGGCCATTGATCGGCCACCTCCACCTCTTAAGGGGATCCCAGCCACCTCACGTCACCTTGGGAAAATTAGCCGACAAATACGGACCGATTTTCACCATACGTTTGGGTGTTCATAAAACTTTAGTAGTAAGCAATTCTGAAATGGCCAAACAGTGTTTCACAGTAAACGACAGAGCGTTTGCTTCCCGTCCAAAATCTTTAGCCTTTGAAATATTAGGCTTTAACTATTCTATAACAGGTTTCAGCCCCTACGGTTCCTATTGGCGTACAGTGCGTAAGATGTCCACACTTCATGTTCTCTCTGCCCAACAAATAGATAAGCTCAAGCACGTGATGGAATCGGAAGTGAAGATTGCAATAAAAAACAGTTACTCATTTTGGCTAAACATGAAAAATGAGACTAGTCATCAGGATCCTAAAACGGCGGTAACAGAAATGAAGAAATGGTTTGGGGATATAACGGTAAACGTTTTGTTTAGAACGGTTATTGGAGAACGTTTTGACGGTGACGGAGAAGAGAACCGACGGGTTAAAAAAGCATTTAGGGACTTTTTCTATCTGTGCGGTGTGTTCGTTATATCTGATGCGATGCCGTTTTTGAGATGGTTGGATTTGGATGGAAGAGAGAAGGAAATGAAGAAAACTGCGAAAGAGTTAGATGAGTTTGTTCAAGTTTGTCTTGATCAACACAAACGTAGTAGGATTCATGGAAACCAACGTGACTTCATGGATGTTATCATCTCAACCGTTGATGATCAAGAAATAGACGGTCGTGATGCTGATACCACTATCAAAACCACGTGCCTTGTATGTATATATTTTCATCATCTTCTCAAATAAAACTCCATATTCATATTTCATAATCACTAGATCTAGTCTAGATATGAATGACTTATTATATTTTCTCCTTTTCAAAATTTATACATTTTTTATTTCAGCTGTATTTGTTAGGTTTGATCATCAAGTTGGACTTAAATTATTTGTGAATTTTAGAAATATGTTTTTAAACTAAAATAATTTATATTAGTTTAGAGACCTAATCATAATTATTTTAATTTAGAGTTTTATTTTAATTTCTATAAATAGTTTAAGGAACTATATCTTAATATATAAGAGAGAGAATTTAGAGAGAGTAGAAAAAGAGAGACCGACATTAGAGAGAAAAAGAGAGTCGTGAGAGAATATAGCTAAGAGAGAGAGAGAGGGACATAGAGGATAGAGAAAAAGAGGAAAAAGATAGAAAAATAAGCTAGAGAGAAAGAGAGGGCAGAGAGAAAGATGGAAGAAAGTTAGAAAGGCAAATTAAGGTAACACAGAGAAGTTAAAGAGGATAGAGAGGGGAGAGAATATTAGCTAAGAGGGAAGATGAGACAAAAGATATGTGAGAGAAATATAGAGATAGACAAGAGAAAATATATTTTATTGTGTATCCCTCTCATATCTCCATTACATTTTTTCTCTCTAACTATATTCTATCTGTCTCCTCACTCTTATATCTCTTCTCTGTTATATATCTCATATATATTATCTCTTATCTATAATCTTTATAATCTCTCTTTCTCTAATCAATCTTCTCTCTCTATCTCTTGATTCTCTTCTTCCTTTCTCTCTCTCTCTCATCTATTTACCCTATCTTCTCTTTACCTTATCTTCCCCCTTTATATTTTCTCTCTTTTCTTTTTATCTCTTATATGTCTATCTCTTTCCCTTCTCTTTTTCTTTACCCTTTCTCGTCTCTTTTTGAAATATATATAATATGTTGTAGGTTTTTAAAATAAAAATTTGTAATTAGATCTCTAA
>JBBPBP010009779.1:13695499-13729887 GCA_037974735.1 Cicer chorassanicum | reverse complement strand
TAGTTAAGTATCGTTTTAGTTCTTATAATATTTAGACGATCCAATTTTAGTTTATGTAAAATAAAAATACAATTTTTAGTCAATATAAAATTATACAACAAACGATTTTAGTCTCCTTTAAAATGGATCATGTTTAATTGTTTCTCAACTTAAAAAAATATGTTAATGATTTCTTTCTAGCATATTTAGAACATTAGAAAAAATTCATATAAAAAAAATTAGTATTTTTTAATTTAAGATGAATTAATATGAATTTTTTAAATGTAATAAACTAAAGATAAAAATGAAAGAAATATAGACCTAGAAATCGAATTTTAAACTCATTTTTCATGGAGTAAATTTTTATATTGTTGGAAACATGATTGAAAAAATTCATTAACAAATACGTGTTAAGTTAACATTAAAGACTAAAACTGCATGCATGATAATTTTTTATATCATTTTGCAGACATTAATTCTAGCTGGCACAGACACTACAACATCAACATTAACTTGGGCTCTATCTTTACTTCTCAACAATCGTGAAGCTCTCCACAAAGTCATAGACGAATTAGATACCCAAATTGGTAGAGAAAGGATGGCAATGGAATCAGATTTGAACAAGTTAGAGTATCTTCATGCAATTATCAAGGAAACAATGCGTTTGTATCCACCTGCACCACTCAACGTACCTCATGAGTCCATTGAAGATTGTATAGTGGGTGGATACCATGTACCCGTTGGCATGCGTCTCCTAACCAACATTTCAAAACTCCAACGGGATCCTTTGTTATATTCCGATTCATTGGAGTTTCGACCAGAGAGATTCCTCACAACTCACAAAGATGTTGATATCAAAGGACAAGATTTTGAATTGATTCCATTTGGCGCGGGTAGAAGAATGTGTCCTGGAATCTCATTTGGTCTTAAACTTCTTCAAATAACACTTGCTACTTTGTTGCATGGGTTTGACATAGTGACTCCAAACGGAGAACTGGTTGATATGGTTGAAGAAAGTGGACTAACCAACATCAAAGCGTCTCCACTCAAGGTCATTCTCACTCCACGTCTATCAACTCAAGTTTATAGTAAGAATTAATACTTGAGGCTATGTTCCATTTGGAGATAAATAAACTTGAGATGCAAATTTGTTTTCATTAAATTCAAGTACTAAATAAAAACATCCCACTATTAAATAAATTTGTGCTCATTATTAAAATTAGTTTCTGAATTTAGAATTAGAATCTTTTAAGAAAAACTTAATTTCGTTGGAATGAATTTATTTAAACATGAGATTGAATTTGAAAATTTTATTTATAAATTAATATATAATATGTTTATACTAAAAAAAAAATTAAAAATTGTAATGTTAAAATGCAATCTGTTGAACTAAGGACGTATTTAATTTTATATCAAATTTTACTTATATTTTAAGACAAAGAAAATGTTATCTAACATGATTATTTTGGAAGAAAATACATGAAAAAAACTATAGAAAGGTGTATTGTTGACAATTGTAGGGGTGTCGATAGTAGCTTTATATGATATTAGAAACAACGTGATCCCATAGATGTAAATTATCTCGTATGTAAAGTAAGCTTTAGAGCTTTAAAGAGAAAAAAACTTGTTAGTTCTCATACATATAAAAGATAAAAAATAAGTAATACATAGTGGTTAGTGAACACAAATAGTCTAATTAAATTTTTTAACTAATTTTAATTATAACTAATCGATTATTGTAAGCTACTAACATAAAATTATTTTCCTAAGAAAATTATTTTTATTCTTAATCGTCTCCCTCACACTCAGAATTAATAAATTTGCCAATCAGAGTTTGAATTACAATTATTCTTTTAACATATGAAAAATACAGTTTAAAAATAGACTACGACACTAAAAGCTAAAAAAAAAAAAAGCAATACAAAATTATGGCCTTTATTTCACATTACAAGCCCAAGATGAAAAAATCAATATGGTACCCAAGCAAAGTGCAGCCCACAATGCTTGAGAAAATGAGTTCAAGTCTAATAGAACAAGGTAAGAGTGTGCACTCTATCAATTTTTATTTGGGTTGAGTTGAGTTTTTAACCCACAGTTTTTATATAAAACCTAAACCAAATCAACCTTATTATGAATGAGTTCGAATGTGTTGGATTCACATATTATAAAAAATAATTAATTCTTAAATAATGTAATAAAATGTTAAAACTAGAAAATTTTAATAATCACAAACTTTTATCATAATACAATGTTCAATACTTCAAATATATCCATTAACACATAAAACAACTAAATTAACAACAAATCATCAAATTCAATACAACAACTAAATTAAAATGTCTATACCTTAATAATAATAATAATAATAATAATAATAATAATAATAATAATAATAATAATAATAATAATAATAATAATAATATGTATCTTAGGTCAACGAGTTGGATTCGCAGATGTGTGGCTTTAAAATGTCAATTATGTTAACCGAACCAAACACTATTGAGTTTAAGCATGTTGGTTCAGATTGGACCCGTACTTGTATGAGTTTGGTCAAAATGCAGATTTGTTTGGTTTAGTTTGGATGATTGAGCTTACAAGTTTATATGTACCCTTGAACACACCTAGGATAAGGAACCCACACCAGAGAAAAAACCTACCTCTCGCTTCCAAAATCTCGAGCCTCAGTTCGTCGTCCTCATCATCATCATCATTGTTGTGAACTCATTGCCATTGATGGATGATAACAACACATCAAGAAAAGAAATTGACGCAGAAAATTGTTATCATTGTTGACGAGATTCAAACCTCATATGCCACACATAATCGAAAGCTTAAGCGTTTTTGTCTGAACTTCGAATCCACACATTCCAAATGTTGAACTAGAAAGTCGCGAGTCAAGGTCAATGACAGGGCAGTGGAGACTTCTACCATAATCAAAGATAATGATATAGGCGCTTGAGAGCCCATAAGTGGTTTGACTAATCTTGAAAGTTTCCAACCCGATTACAAGTATGTCAGGCTTGTTCTGATCAATTTATGCAATGGATTTGTCGGATCATCTCTTTCAGCAACTCTAAATTTAAATGAGACTAACTATTTACCTTTCATTCCTAGCGGGAAAAAAAAAACTATTTATCCATCATGTGCATGGTGATCAATGCATTTTGACACATGTTTCTAACTTTGTATTGTGACATTTTGAAAGGTCTTTATACCTTACATTAATTTTGGCTTAATTGTAGTTTCACTTCCTCTATTTTTATTGATTCATGAAATTGGTCCCCTATTTTAAAACTCGACAGTTTTAGTCCCTCTCTTTGATTTTTTAACTAAAAGATAATGACGTGAGATGTTTTAAATAATGTGACATATGATACGATGATGTAGAATGATTAATACCATGAAATTTGAATAAAACGTCATAAAAAATTAGATTTCAACTTCAGAAATTTTTCATATTTTTAATTTAATTAATGACATATAAATAATTAGAGCTTCTAGATGATTTTATATCATATAATTGTATGTCACATCATTAAAAATGTCAAATTGTCAATTTTTAGTTCAAAATCTGATGGAGGGACCAAAACTGTGGACTTTTAAAATAGGGGGACCAATGTCATGAATTGGTAATAATAGTGGGACCAAAACTGTAATTAAGCCATTAATTTTTTAGCATGTTTCTAAACTTTGGATCGTAATGGAGTTTTAATGTTATTATTTGCATATTGATCTTTGTTCACTCTGCATGCCATAACTTGAGCAGACGTTGGAAAGTTAAAAATTATAGTTACAACTTTAATGTTGGCACAAAATCCTAATTCCGAATTTTACTAGGTCTAAACTGCAGATTACGTGATCTGAGTTTTTTTGTAATAATTTTTAGTATCGGTCCAATTGTTTTTAGAGTCCAAATTTGAGTACTATATATTTTGTTTTCTTTAGGGGGTTCGATTGCCTTCAAACAGATAGACAGATACCTGTTTTCAAGGTTTTCTTGTTTTCTTAACTTTGGATATATAGAACGTTATTGATGGAAGGTTAATTTCTCATATTAATCCACTGTTTCATAATTTCGTCAAGACCTTGAGGTTTATTTTATAGTGTTAATTTCTCATATTAACTTTATTTCTTTTTATTCGATTATATTGTTATTTTGATTGCTTATTTCGAATCTCAATAGGATTGATAAAATTAGTTTGACTGAATTATGTTTCTTCAGTTTCTAAATTAAATAAATTGTAGTTTTTTGACGTTTGATCGTTAACTATAATACTTCGATTTTTGGGATGCTTAATTCATTCAAAGAAACAGAATTCATATAGGGTTGATTACGCCTGTTTGATCAATTCTATAGTCAAATAGGAACAGAGTCACAATTTAGAAATTGAATCCATTGATAGAATCTGTGATGGGTTTGAAACTCTCGAATGAATGGATTACTCGTTCCAATGTGATTGTAATTCGTTTTCTTAATTTGTCCAAACCTAAATTCAAAACCTTTTTTTTTTCTTTCTAATTTCATTATTCTAAATTCGGTTAATATAATTAGAAATCCTTGCATTGCGAAACGACTCGAGTTGTTGCCCCTAGACTACGTTTTATTACTCATATTTGACCCGTATGCGATAACGAATCACATGGTTATGTGGTTTTCTGTCTTATGAAAATTTTATACTCGCCTCAATAAATTGTCCAAAAATTTAGATTTCCACCTTACTTTATTTTTTTAAATAAAACTAAAAAAATTTCTTGTCTCACAATATTCTAAAAGTGTTATAATATTGTTAAAATAATTTTTTCCAATGTTTCGAAAATCTTCTCTCCAATTTTTAAGTTATTTGTTTTAAGAAAATAGGTAAAATAAGTGGTTTGAGGATAATGTGGAGTAGGGATATAAATACGACGATAGGGATAAAATTTCTAATCTTATGCTTTGTTGTAACTTACAACATTCTTTAAACTGAAATAGGTCGGTATTTTTGGGTCTTGCGTGTTTTTGGACTTTAGGCTTTAAGCTTTTACCTTTGTAACTTTTTCAATCACAAAAGAGAAAGGTTTTTGAGATTTTCTTCTCTGATTCCAATGTTCTCCGGATTAGTAAATTTGAATATGTATTTTGACAATAAAATACATTTAAATTGGTCAATCTAAAAATATATTGGGAAGTTTTTGAGAACATATAAAGAAGAAACTACCAAATTTTGTTTTCTTTTTCACTTAGTGGTTAATTTTTCGAATTGATCAATTTGACGGTGACTAACTATTTAACCAGTTATATGGCATTGTGGCTTTTATCATATGAAAAAAAAAAACTACAAATCATCTAAAATATTCAGATTTTATCTAATTAACGTCATTGAGTTGTTGTTTCATACATAAAGACAATAAACACTGTTTAACTTATACTTTTGAGAAATGTCTTTAATTATCATTAGAATTTTAGAAAACCTTTAACCTCTACTCTATAATTAACTACCTATGTGAACCACTTTCATATTTAGTTTAACTTACCACTCAATGTTTTGTTGATAATCTTTTTAGATATTTATAAATCACATGTAAAATAGACACATCATGATGTACCCAAACAAACATAGACACATCATGTGTTCATATCCAAGAAGTTATTAAATTTTTCAAGTTCTTGGTTAAGAATTCAAAGGAGCTATAAGCTTGAAAAAATAGAATGGACACATCAAGGTGTTAATACCCTAATCACTATTTTACGTAATCTATATATACACTGAACACAATATGCGTTTCATTGGTTAATTAAAAAAAGTTATACTTATAAGTATAAAATTAATATTTTGTTAAAGATAAAGATCAAAAATAATATTACGTAATCTCCCTCCAACCACTAAACTAATTTTATATATGCTATTTATGTGTATAATTGATTAGTTACTATATATGAATATACATGAATTAATGCATGTCACAAATCGTATTAATGTATTGGTAAATGTACAAAAATATATAAAATACATAAACAATTTAATTTAAAATCAAAATTATACAGAGAAAAATAAAATAAAATATATACATACACTAGAGCAATAAAAAGAAAAACAGATGGACATTTTGTGTATTTTAGACACAAATAATAATAAGAGAGATTTTTCCGACATCTTAGTGATATTTGGATTAGGTAATTCATAGATGTATTTTGATAAATAAAAACGTTTAAATTAACCAATTTAAAAGATTATTTTATAGATTTTAAAAATATATAAGATGAGATAAGAAGGTATCTACTAAGTAAATTATGTTTTTTTATTTTAAAAAAAATAATAAATTTTACTATAATTAACTCACACAATTGCGATATCCTGAATTCAAACTTGAGATAAGACGTCTAACTTAACAATATCAGTATTTTTCAATTGAATTAGGATTTAAGAACTATAAATAACTTCTTTTTATTTACTCAATTTTGACTTTTTTTATTAAAAAAAAAATCTCCGTCTACAAGCTAGCATAGAAGCTAAAATGGGTTACCTTTTTAAACCAATAATTAATAAGACCTTCATAAGTTGTACGATCTATGAATCAAAAAAAAGTTGTACTAGTATCTAGTTACATTAGTAAATTAAGAAAAACGCGGAAGTAATATTTGCAATTTATGGTGGGATTTTTTAATCATTTTGTTAAGATTATTATAGATCTATATAACATTAATTAGTGGTACACATGCTAAAAAATAATTAATCTTGAATTAAGAACTTAAAATGACTAACAAATTGAGAATTTATTTTATTAAAATAACATTTTTTATTGAATTATTATAATAACATTAATCATGAAACATACTCTATAATCAATAACAACACCTAAATATGAAATATACGGTCTGTTCATTTTGAAAGCGTATTCCTTGCAGCCAGCAAGGAGCCCGAATTCCTTTATTTTATTGCATAAAGTCTATTTGTTACGTAAGACAAAAACAAAAGTCTATTTGTTACGTAAGACAAAAAAAGAAAGTCCATTTGTTACCTGAAATACCCCTTTGAGGCAGACGGACACTAAACTTAAAAACAAAAATTAGTAGAGACTTCTTTTTGGTGAATAAAATTAGTAGAAACTTAACGTAAATAATAAATATTTTAACATAAAAAAGTTATTTTTAAAAAGTTTATGGTGAAAATCACACTTTAATTACACACAAGTGAAAGATTTTAATTTTTAATTTACGCTTTAACGTATCAAATATTCTTATAAGACGAACATAAAATTATATTTATATTATGAAATAATTTGATCAATGATACATGTATTTTTGTAAGAAAAATAAACTAAATAGAACATATATGGTAATAATGATAAATTATTTATTTTCGGTAGCATCTAAATAATAGTTCATGTATACCTCATTTTTATAGTATTCTTATATATATTTTTTAAAAGATATACAATAACTATAGAAAATAATTTTATATTGTCAACCAATCAAAATTATTCAATTTACTCCATTATATTATACGTGTTTAAATCAAAAATAATTATTCAATTTACTCCATTATATTATACGTGTTTAAATCAAAAATAATTATTCAATTTACTCCATTATATTATACGTGTTTAAATCAAAAATAATTACTGATTTCTTGTTATTGTGACGATTGTCAATGTAAAACAATTTTACATCATTAATACATCATCTTAATTTATTATTTAAAAGATGAATACAAAAATTTTAAATCACGTTTTATCTTAATAACATACCTACTCAAAAATAATAATAAAATATCAAAATTTCATAATTATAAATAAAAAAATTCATAAATTTTTTCAAATAAAAATATAAAAGATAAAATAAAACTAATAGAAACTTTTGAGAGTTATTGTGTTGACTTATGCTCTTTTATATTTTTGCTTAGTTGTAGGTTTGATGGTCCTCTGTTTTATCACTGTTACAAAGAAAAAATTTCCTATTATTACAGTTGTTGCAATGTTTTTATTTAAAATTAAACATTTTCATCCCTCGATTACTGTTTTAGTTATAACAAAAAAAGTAAGTTAAAGAAAATCAAATTATCTAGTCTAGATATTAAATTAGAAACATCATCTTTATGTTACCTTACTTTTATTTATATTTTAAAACATAATAGTAATTATTATAAAAATATTTTATAAACACTCGTACACTTATTAATGATCTTGAGAGAAAAAAAAGATTGATATGATAAATGCAATGTGTTAGCAGTAAAATATAAATAAAAATATAGAAGAAAAAAATTAATATATTAAATGAGTGTTAAGAAACGTGGTAAAACAAGAGTCTATATATTCAATACAGTATTAATTAAGTAACAAGTGAATAGTGAATTGATTTCTATAAAATGAGAGTAGGCAAGAACTCCCAATCAGCACAATAATGGATATGAATAATATACCTTCACTTCCAGGCGCCGTTGCAGTTGCAGTTACCGTATGTGGCACGTTGTTGTTTATCTTCATTCTCTTCCATCTACAGAGAAGCAACAGTCATGGTGTAGCTACAAAGACACCACCACCAGAAGCAGGCGGAACCTGGCCTTTGATCGGCCACCTCCACCTATTAAGTGGGTCCCAGCCACATCACGTCACCTTGGGAAACATGGCCGAAAAATACGGACCCATCTTCACCGTACGTTTGGGTGTTCATAAAACTTTAGTAGTGAGCAGTTGGGAAATAGCCAAACAGTGCTTCACCGTAAACGACGGAGCACTTGCTTCTCGTCCCAATTCTGTAGCCTTTGAAATTTTAGGCTATAACTATTCAATGTTTGGTTTCAGTACTTACGGTTCCTATTGGCGCACAATGCGCAAGATAGCCACAGTCCATGTTCTCTCCGCCCAACAAATAGATAAGCTCAAGCACGTGATGGAATGGGAAGTGAAAGAGGCGGTGAAAAACAGTTACTCATTTTGGTTAAAGATGAAAAACGAGGGTAGTTCTGAAAGGGCAATTACGGAAATGAAAAAATGGTTTTCGGACATAGCGTTAAACGTTATGTTTAGAACGGTGATGGGAAAACGTTTTGACGGTGACGAAGAAGATAATCAACGGATTAGAAAAGCATTTAGGGATTTCTTCGATCTGCAAGGTTCGTTTGTTATTTCTGATACGATGCCGTTTTTGAGATGGTTGGATTTGGATGGAAGAGAAAAGAAAATGAAGAAAACGGCGAAAGAGTTAGATGAATTTGTTAGCGTTTGGCTTGATCAACACAAACGCAACAAGAATCCTGGTGGCGAACAGGACTTCATGGACGTGCTTCTTACCGTCGTTGATGATAAAGATTTAGATGGTCGTGATGCAGACACCGCAATCAAAGCTACTTGTCTGGTATGTCACTTGCTAGCTAGTTGCTACCACACCAACCCAATAGAGTTAAGATTTGGTACCAAGGATATAAAGAAAAAAAAAATTATTCTAAAAAATGTAGTTGAATTTTAATACTTGCAAATATTTAAAATTTCATCACATTATATTCAATGCTTAAAAATTTATCTACAAACACAAAAATATATAAAACAACTAAATTAATTACAAATCCTTAAATTAAATCTAACAATTAAATTATAACACTACATAAATAATTGAAAACTATTTAATATTATTTAAAAAATTATAATAACTAAATAAAATTTAAAAAGTATCAATGAAGTAAAGTTTGATAACACTAAGCATTGAATATCTTATAAGAAAATATATAGAAAATTAGTATAATTCTTATAAATAGTGAAATGATAATTTTTTTTAATGAAATGGTTTTTCTTAAAGTACAATAGTTTACAAATATGATAATTAATTTATTAATTAAGAAAACAATAAAACCCTTTCAATTCTCTTAACTATTTAAGATGATAAACAAATGAAAAATTATTTGCAATATTTTGCAGGCATTAATTCTAGCAGGTACAAACCCTACAACAGGAACATTGACTTGGGCTTTATCTTTACTTCTTAACAACCGGGAAGTCCTAAACAAAGCCATTCAAGAATTAGATATACAAATTGGTAAAGAAAAGATGATAGAGGAATCAGATTTGACAAAATTGGAGTATCTCCAAGCCATTGTCAAGGAAACATTGCGTTTGTATCCACCTTCACCACTCAATTTTCCTCATGAATTCATTGAAGATTGTACCATTGGTGGATACCATGTGCCTGCTGGCACACGTCTCATGACGAACATTTCAAAACTCCAACGAGACCCTATGTTATATTTTGATCCATTGGAATTTCGACCAGAGAGATTCCTCACAACACACAAAGATATTGATGTCAAGGGACAGCATTTTGAGTTGATTCCATTTGGTGCGGGTAGAAGAATATGTCCTGGAATCTCATTTGGTCTTGAATTAATGCAAATAACGCTTGCCACTTTGTTGCAAGGGTTTGACATAATGACTCCAAATAAAGAATTAGTTGATATGGTTGAACAAAACGGTCTCACAAATATTAAAATCTCTCCACTCCAAGTCATTCTCACTCCACGCCTATCTTCCCAAGTTTATGGTCACAATTAATACTAGCTCGTGGTTTTAGTAGTACTAATTGTACGGTAGTAATATATATTATATTATTATATTGTAAAGAAACCCAAAAGAATGAATGAAAGAAGAATAAAGAAACAAATAAACATGGAGATGGAGTTTAGTGACCCTATGAAAACAAAGTCAAATTAATATAGTATTAAATTATGTATTTTCTAAAATGAATTTTAATATAATATTAATTTTATTTTTTAATTATATCATATAACTAATATTATATACATCACAAACAAATTATTATATTTTCTTTGTGTATTTTATGATAGTAATGAACACAAATTATTATTCTCTTTCTGCAATTTATAGTTTCTTTTTATATGTGTAAAATAGATAAAAAGTGATATTCATTTTAGAATGGCTGAAATAATAATATGAACGATAAGTTGTGTGTTGAACCATTACAAATAAACTATATGATTATTCAGATGTGGTATTTATTAAAAAAAATGAACCAATACCATATCTGGTCATATAACTCAATTTTGGTGATGATGTTTTATCTTGGTTTTCTACCTCCGCCAATAGCTCGAGAAGAGAGGTGGAAATAGACTAAGCCGTCTGGTACGGTCTATGGCCTTATCTACTTATGGTTTGATCTGGTTTGTTTAATAAAAAAGTTAGACTCATATTTGTTTTAAATCCTATTAGGTCTGATAGGCCGGCCTATATATATACATATATTTTATTATTACTTATTAACATTGTTATTTTTTATTATTATTGATTAATATTAGTATTTGTTATTTTAAATTTGCTAATTATGGGTTCATTTTGTTTCTTTGTTTTTTTGGAAGGTTGTTGTAGCCTTGCTAGTTATAATTTTATTAGATTTGATTATAATTTTATTAGTTTTTTATGTTTATTATTTTATTAGTTTTCCTTATATATAAAGACATAGTTTAGCCTATTTAAAAAAATATGAAATATATTATTTAAATGCTTTAATGTGAAATAAACTATCAGGTAAAGCTAGACTTTCAAAAAGGGTCAGGTCAGACATAAAAAAAAGCCTATGATAGACCGTAGACCAGACTAAGGCTTAAAAAATTAATCGTAAGACATGTTCAAATCTTTCAAAGTTTGACCTGACCTGATCTATTATCACCCCTACTCAAGAGTATGACTCGCGATGGGTAAATAAACATGAATTCTCCCCAACATGATTTCAAATGAAAACTCTTCACTTTTGTCATGGCAAATAATACGTCACTCCAACCTCTTTACTTTTTATAGGAAATAAGAAACTAAATTGTTAAACTTCTATTTTAGTTTCTAAAAATGTATAGCGTTGTTATTTTGGTCTTTCACTTAATCAAAAAATTTAAATTAATTTTTGAATTAACAAAACGACAATTAGTTTTGTCTTTGACGTTATAATAATTAGAAATTATTTTAACATTAAGTTGTATCTTTTAAATATTTTATGGTAGTAAATTATATATTTTAAAGACTATTTTGATTATTTAAAAATTAATCTAAAATTTTAATTCAGAGACTACAATAATATTATCTTACACTTTTAAAGATTAAATTAGTGATATGTCCAAAACTAAGTTTTATTATAAACACTACTATAAACATTTGTGTGCGTGAATAAATAATTATTCAATAATTAATCTCTTATACAGATTATCATTTGACTCTTTACAAAAATTACCGTAGAGAAACTATTTTAAAACTATATTTTAAAACTAGGGTTGTAGTTGTAGTTGCAACTGCAAAATCAAATTAACTACAAAAAGTAAATACAACATTAAACACATAATATATTTTTTTAGTTTATACTACTAACTTTTCCAAAAATTGTTAACTTAGTAAGGACAACACTTATTTATTTTAAGAGAAAAAGTATTAACTTTGTGGAGGCAAGAACCCTCGTCACACTATACTTGATAGTTGAGTCCATCCATCCATGCACTAAGTATTATAACTCTTGAAACTTTTAGAAACTTCCTAATCAACACATTCTTAGATATATTTTACATTTTTTATGAATGGCTTAATTTTATATTTCTTCTTTTAAGTTTTATTTTGACATCCTGTGTTTTAAAAAAATTAATTTAATGTCTTACATAAATAATATTTTAATTAATTAATTTCTTATATTAAATCTTCACTTAACTCCATAATGAACTTACGACGTGTCGAATAAGAATCCAATGTGACTTAAACACAAAAAAAATTAACTTGCCAAGTCACTCGTAATGCGTTCATGAGATTATTTTCGTGGGCATGCAACATTTTAGATCTCCCAAATGGGTTGAAAAGAATTAAGTAAAGGTATTTTATTACTGATACTTCTGATCGAATGTCAATGTCATTGTCTTGTTTCAATGCTTGACTGCCTCTTGTTTTTCATACATTTTTTCTCTCTTACTTAGTGTATAAACATTTTATAACATATATAATAATACTAGTTGCTTTAAATTTAAACGCGCTATAATATTATAATTTGTCATATTTCTTTTTCTTTTTTCTTTATTTGCATAAATTTACACACAATTATGATATTTTATATTTAAATATTAAAATGTCTAACTTAACAATATCAATATTTTGTTAGTTGAATTATAACTTAAAAACATAATTCTATGTAATCATGTTTTTAATATATAAAACATGAAATTATTTTAAATGGTAAATCAAATAGTTTATGAATTTAATTTATATGTACTATCAATGTAAATAATTTTTATACTATTAATTAATTACAACCCTTAGATCAATTGAAATATTTAAATTTTATCAAAATTATTTATAAAGTTATCCTCAGGAATAATTATAAGATACTGACAATATAAAACTTTTTATCTCAACAATATATAACAATTAAACTCATCGATTATATGAAAAGGTAAAATTGAAAAGAAAAAAGTTGCACCAAAATATTGTATTAAGTATGTATAAGTATAGGTAGTTCTGGCAAAGCCGCCCGACCTCTTCCGCCATGAACCCATCTAAAAAAGGAACCGAGCTGTAGATTAGCTTAAAATGTTGGGTTGAAGCCCCCACCGTATTCGGCCTCTCGCGGGTTGACGGTCAACCTATGAATTTATTTACAATTACATTATATATTATAAAAATAATTAGATTATCAACCTAACAACTATAATGCAAAAATAGATAATATTAATTTTAGATAAGTTCTATGGGACTTTTAAAAAAAAATTTAATCGATACTATGAATATTTTAATTAATAATTTTTTTTAATTTGTCCTCATGAATATTACTATAATATTTATTAAAGTTGATTAAGTTAAAAGTTTTGGTATATTTATCTATTCAATTTTGATTTAATAATTAAATAAATTATTTTCATAATTAAAATAAAATTTTTAATTTTAATTAAAAACATAACAAAAAAAATATGATTTCAAAATAGTTTGAACAGATAAAACTTTAAAAAGTTACTATTGTTCTAATGAATAAGAGCAAATTAATGTTACATAATATTTAAAAATAACAGTGACTTACTATGACAAATTACTTAGGTTGTCGAGGGTGGTTATTAGTTTTTGGTTTTCGAATTCATTATGAAAACAAAACATGTTCTAATAAAATGAGATTAAATTGATTTTTTATTTATTTTAAAAATAATTTTTCTCTAAAACTCAAAACAACAAAAATTAGTTTTATAATTTATATGTTGGTTTTGATTCTAACATGTCATCATTACCTACCGTCGACCACCACTGTAATCATTATCGACCACCGTTTACCACAATCTTGACCACCGCCGACTACTCCTCTGGTTACCGTCATCCGCCACTTTGATCTCTGCTCTAGCCATTACTCTAAACATTATCAATCACCACTCTAAACATTGTCGACACAATTTTCGACCATCATTGATCACCCTTTGACTATCATCAACCACCATTGGTCACCCTTTGACTATCATCAACCACTATTCTAACCACCTCTTCCACCCGCACTTTGACTATCGTCAACCATCACTCCAACCACTGATTTAACCACTGTTTCGACCACCACTTTGACCATCATCAACATCAATCCGACCACTATTATTAGAATTATTAGTAAATTATAAATTTATAAAATGTTTAAATAATTTTTTTAAAAATATTTTGCTATTTCATTATTTTTATGTGTCAGTAATTAGTTTTTTAGACTTAAAATTATCTTTTAAACTTAAACTTAAAATTGACGTGTGAAATTCAAAAATAAAAACAAAAATCGATTTTGATATTTGAAAATTTCAAAACAGAAAATAAAAAGAGTACAATTGTCATACATTATCAGTACAATTTTTTTTACATTATTAACACATTACGACTATTTAATGAGCATACTTTTAAATTAAATTATTGTAAAAATCAAACACCTCTAATGTTGACACGTACAATTAACTGATAGTATAAAAATTATTTATGCCGATAATATATAAATTAAATTCAATAGAAAATCATCCAAATGAGACCTTATTAATTTGTTTTAATTTTAAAATTGTTCTTACTTGCAATAATGGAATCACAAAGAAAGGTTAAAAACTTCAAATTGGTATTCTATATATACCACAAAAAATGTAAAGGATGTTAATAATAATACATGAGGTGATTATGAATAACATCTCTATTTTCCATTTCAAAAGTTTGTCCAATTAGAGTTCGCGGTGTCTCAATTGATCTCAAAGAAAATTTCATTTGTCTCATATCTAATATAACTCACTGTATAGAGTAACAAGATTTTTCTATTTTTTAACTGGTCTAACGAGCCAACTCATTTTGTTCTGTCACTGTAATATTTTTTCAAGAGGTTAAATAAGATGGACTAATTTACGAGGTCATTTCCTAAAATGGCGGGTTAAAACTGATCAATCCGGTGAATTCGATCCATTCATCTACCCCTATTTATAGGATTAAACATAAGATTAATAAAAAGCTAGTTGAGAAAAATAAAAAAGAAAGGCAAAGAGGCCGCGAATAGTTTTTTATTTTATTTGACAAAACTGAATTTTTTTTATTTATTTAAATGATACGAGGAAATTGTCGTAACCACGTAATAATATCAAAGACGTCAAAAATAGAAAAATCACATGATCTTAAGGATATAAAGAGATATATAGTAAACTTGACCATTAATAATAACTCGTCACAGTGTATTTAATAATTGTTTTTTATTTAAAAATTATTTAATATGTTGTGATTAGATAACGGTATAAAATCAAATAAATATTAATAATAATTTAATAATGCTATCAAAAATAATATTTTTTTGTTTGGTTTTTTTTTATAGATAGATGATATAATTATCATCCAAAATTTACATACAATTTATGAGATCTTGAATTTAAAATTGAAATATAACTTTCAATTTAACAATATCATTATTTGTCAGTTGAATTATGAGTTAAAAATTTTTCTGATCTATTTTTATAAGTCTTTAATGATTTTTTCACAATTATTAAAAAAATAAATAATATAATTAATATGTATATTTTGTGTATTACTTTATTAATTACTTATTAAAAATAGATATATTTAATATTATTTTTTTACATTCTAAAATAAATTAAATAATAAGAACAGATTTAAAAATAAAGAAATAAATCTATCTAATAATTTTGTATATAAAAAAAATCTATCTAATAATTTATATAAGAATTTATATTTAGGGAAGGAGAGAATAATGATTTAACAATTTTTTTTCTACAATGATTTAATTATTTAACCCGTCAAAAAAAAAATTAACAATATAAGGAAAAGGAACATCACGAAAAAACCAAACGTGTGTAGTATAATCCAAACACGAGACCGACATTTCCTCACATTTGTTTAATCTCATCTTTGATGCTAACCACAAAACACAACCCTTTTCACTCGGCAATTCTCAAGCTCTTAAGAAAAAGTCAAAATCATTTTGCAAAGACAAGAAACTAAAATCAATATTACCCCGTTTTTATTTTTCTCCTAACTTAGGACCCGATAACACCTGAATCTCTAAATATTTTCATTCATTAGAAAAACAAAAGAAAAATAATAAAACCGTTTACTCAATTTGTTCAAGGTCGTGACTTTATTTGATTATTACATAAATCCTTTTTTTTTTTTGTCAATTCATTTCTTTGATCCTTCAATGGATTCTGAGTTCTGGACTTCACGTCTTGCCGCCGCTAAACGCCACTATACCATTCAACACAACCACCCAAGTTCCCATTTAGGTTGGTATTCATGGTGGTTCTCATGTTCTTTTATTTTCGTTGATAAAATATTTCTGGGTCTGATAAAAATCTTATTTTTATTTATGGGTTGTGTTTAGATCGGTTGGGAATAGATGAATTTGATGTTGAAGAAGAGGTGCGACCAGATTTCCCTTGTCCTTATTGTTATGAAGACTTTGATATTGGGTCCTTGTGTTCTCATCTTGAAGACGAGCATTCATGTGAATCAAGAGTCACGGTAGGAACATGTTCTTATCTCTTACATAGGTTCCTTTTCTATGTTTTAGATCTATGTATATTATGTTTTTTTCAATATGTTTGTTTGGTATGGTGTTATTTAGATCCTGTTGGTAGCTTTGATAGAAAAATTGTTCGAAGCTTAATATTAGCTTCTTCTAATGATTGAAAACAAGAAGGTTTATTATGCTTTAGCTAGTTGTAGAAAGGAAACTTATGTAGAATTGAATCTTTTCTATATTTCAACCTCAGAAAAATTTCTAATACTGATTGGTGCGAGGTACAAGTGCATTTTAATGATATATTTTTTTGAAGTCATTGGCACATGAACATAAACATGTTATCTTTGTTATTTTTTAATAAGTGATCAGGTGAATTTGCTCAAGAATGTGTATAACTGATCAATTTGAACTTTGTGGAGGGCAAACTTTTGTGTGTCAAAGAGGGGCTTATATTGTTTAGTTGTTAATTGTAGGTTGGTACTTGGTATTCAATTATATGACTAGACAATCAAATTCAATTCATGGATAGAAAATGTTCAAGGTCTTAAAATAAGAAGGCTATATGCTGCTGACCTTTTTCTTTCTCTCTAGATATTCTTTGAGCATATTGATCCAATTAGAACTGTTTCTCTCTACCCATTTCTATTTGAATGTCCTTAAGTATTGTCTATCTGTGCTTTAAGTCATATAATATCAAAGATAGTTCAGGAGGTATATTCCTAACAACCATCTGTTGAGATGGGAAAATATTCTTAATCAATTCATAAGAAATTAGCATGTTAGTTGTCCTAAACAACCATCTGATCATTGAGATAAACTGGGTGCTCAATTAGGGTATAGTAGATTTTGAGTAAATGTATGTGCATCATGTATGTGTGCTGAATTTGAAGATTCTGTATCAATAATTTTATCAAGATAAACTCATATACCCCGAAATTTAGCTTTTAGCATTTGTCTCTGTTGTAATTATTCCTTTACATCCCTAGCTCGTGGATTGAATTGACACGTGATAAAGCTATAGCCTTTGTGCTTTTGATACATAGTTTGTTAGAGATAAAGAAATGCTTGTCAAGTTGAATATTACATGAACCAGATTTATTTTTATTGATATTGCTTATAAGTAAAATTACATTTATAATTCATTGATCTGGTACTTATGTACCTTTTTTTATTTGAGATGACAAATTTAATTACCTACTTACATATGCAAGGAGTCAATAGTATGTAACTATGTATTCTCACTGTTTTTTCATCATGCAGATTTGTCCTGTATGTTCGGTTAAAGTTGCACGCGACATGTTGAGTCACATAACGCTGCAACATGGGCACCTGTTTAAGATATCCTTTATATTGTTTTGATTGAAAATATTAGCTTTCCCAATTATTGAGTTTTTTTTTTTCCTCTAGTGATAAATGAAAAACTTTAATTGCTTTCCTTAACTGAGGATTACATACAGAGAAGGCGCAGGTTAAGAAGAGTTGCTATGCCAAACAGTCAGACACTGTCTCTTTTGGGTCGAGATCTCTGTGAAGCTCATTTACAGGCGCTTCTTAATGGCAGCGGTGGATACCGGTCATACAGTAACACAGTATCTAATGCATCTGCTGATCCATTCCTATCCTCTTTTATTTTGAATTATCCTGCATGTGAAGCAGAAGAAATCTCTAAATCTGTGGTAACAAGTGCTGAAGATTCTTCTACAAAGAATTCTACACCTGTACAACAACATATTTGGAAATCAAGGTGCTTTTTAATCAAGTTTAACTCCTTAATCACATTTACATTTCCACTCTGCACAATATATAATCATATACCAAAAAAAAAATCTTCAATCGTGTCTCGAATTTTGGCCATGCTATGAAACTGGTGTTGCAATTGCATGCTTTCCTTCTGTATTTGTCTAGAACATTCACATTTGATGTGCATGCATCGTTTTAAATAATTCCATCGAATCATGGCTTTAATCCATCTCTCATAATCTGTTTTCAGTTTTGATCCTTCTCTGAGTATCGAAGAGCGAGAGAAAAGAATGAGACAAGCTGCCGGGAGGTCTAGTTTTGTGCAGGATTTGTTTATCTCAACCTTGTTAGGCGACTAGTAATGGAAGCTGTAAGTTGGTTAGAAAGAATAATCAAATATGAGATCCAATCTTAAGGATCTTGATGAAGAATGTCTCCAGTGGGATAAGTGGTTTATTTGGCAATTGATGTTAGCCTAATTGTGATATTGTGGTAGCAGCACTTTCAACATATATGTAGTAGTGCTGAATCTGGTGATAGTTACCATTTATTCCACCCATGTAAGCATATCTTCACTAGAGATGTATTTTACTTTCTTAAAAAAAATTCTATGAAAGACTTATTATATTTTTATATTGGCATCATGTTAAACCTAGTCATGACATGAAAACACAAGGACCCTTGTACTTTTCTATGACCGTTTAGTTCACAAATTCATTTTGCTTTGGGAATATTGTTTTATTTTTAAATAATAAAAGCAATCACAATCGAATGGGGCATAAAAAGTTGCTAGCGGAAAGATACGAGCAGAGTCGGTTATTGGGCTGTGTGCATATGGCCCCAATAGGTGAATGTCTAAATTTTTTTATAATATAATAAAATGAGAGTCACTTTGAATTAAATATATTTTTAATTTCTATAAAATTATCGATATTTTAAGTTTAGTTCATAACAAAATTTTAGTCACTTCTAATTTTTTTTAATTTTTATTATAATTTATGGGAATTAAAAATATCAATTTTATAATATATATTTTCTAAAGTAGAACCTAAAAGAGAATAAAAAAAATTATGAACTAAAAAGTTGAGATTTTTTATATAAAGGTAAAATAAAATTTTGAAATTTTATAGTGATTGAAATTTATTTTCTCATTTTTAATTATTAGAATTGTATTTTTTTTTTAAATTTAATTTTTAAGATTAGCATACAGGTGATGACAAAATATAAAAGGATATTAAAATGAGTAAGTCTCGAATTTTTCAAAAGAAATAATGAGTTCTGTTATCATAGTTTTGAGTGTATAAATATTTAATTACGTCATATTTATAATGGAGTTCTGCAATAGAAATGATACTCACGTATTAAAATCCATTACGTGAGTGAGTTTCTTAACTTACATAGTACCTTAATCCGTTTAAAACAACTCCAAATTGTGTAAGATTATAATTCCCATCATGCCAACTGAATGATTGTTCATATAATGGAACCATCAACAATGATTGTTCATGGACCAGTTGGTATGTATTGTAAGGCTGTCATTATATATATTAGTTTGTCTTTACAAATGAAAAGGTATTAAGGACTTGGCCAAACTTTTTTTCAACTAACACTTACAAGCATAAATTATTTTACAACTGAAGAGTGAATGAACTGTAAAAATTATATTTTTATAAGCTATCAGCTCATAAAAGTTTAAAACAGTTTATTCATATATCATAAACTAGAAAGACTTATGCTAAGTCCAAATAAACATTTTCAAAAACTCCAGAACACAATTGGTACGTAGGTAGAAGTATTATACTACAGTTATAGTTGTGATGGTTATTAAATGCAACATTGTGTAGGGAGAGGTTGTTGTTATTGGTTTGGTTTATGTCTTCTTGGCTTTTGAAGAATGTACGTGTATTGTCAATTATGCAAATGTAGACTTGTTCTCGGAATTGCTTTTAGACTATGGATGGGGAATACTCCAATTCAATTGTCTCAAAATAGCTATAATGTTTGTATTTCCTATTGAGTGAATTTGATTTTAGTGTAAAAAAGAAGGCAGTTACGGAAAGATTCGGAAAAGTTTACATGTTTCTATTCAGAATTTTGATAGCTATATTTGTAAATCTCAATTTTTTTTAGATCTATTCAATATTTCAATTTTCTTTTTATCATTCTCTTCCTAACATATCAGAGATGTATTAAAGGGTTATATCAGAGGTGAGGTGTTTTCACGTTAAAGGGTTATATCCCCTGTGTAGAAAAAATATCTAATTAGTGAACTACTAATATCCTACTCACTTATTAATAACAAATTACATTTCTAATATGAAAATTTAACATTATAAAAGGACAGTCACGAAAAATTTGATGCTATATTGACTTTTTCCAGAAGATAACTGGGTTATTCTGGTTGGATATCTCCAGCTCTATACCTATAATTTCATTAGATATAATAAATAACCTGATAGGATTTTGTTTTAATGGCATTCAGCTATTGATGTTTCAACATTAAGATAACAACTCAATACAAGATAAAACTCCCAAATACAATAATGTAAAATCGCAAGATTTAGCTTTAACTTTTAATGAAAAGCATAGAACAGAATTTTACAAGGCACGACTGAATTCATATCATATCCAACGAGCAACGTGATTCCTGTGAACAGAAATGTATCCTATTTCTATACAAATCATGAGTAAGTAATGCTTATGATGATGATCGAAATAAAATTCTAATTAGAATTGTCATTAGCAATAGCTTCACGGTTGGTAGCCCCATCCTTAGGGACAGTAACAGTGAGTATCCCATTCTCCATAGAAGCCTTAACCTGATCCATTTTACAATTAGCAGGAAGAGTGAAACTCCTCATGAATTTTCCACTACTACGTTCAACACGATGATGTGCATCATTCATCTCTTGTCTTTCCACGCTCCTCTCACCTGTTATCTGAAGCACTCTTCCATCTTCAACCTCAACCTTCACTTCCTCTTGCTTTAACCCCGGTACATCCGCTTTGAATACATGGGCCTCTGGTGTCTCCTTCCAATCAATCTGGTTGTTTAGAAATATTGGATTCTCTCGAGAAAGTTCTTTCATTGAAGTTGTCAAAGAGGAATCACCAATGTTGCTTGGTATCATCGACATTTTGTTGTGAGATTAATTGCTTCACAGATAATTGTTGTAGGGAACAACAAATTCTATTGTATTGTATCATATTTTAAAGTTATTTTGGAAGGTTAAGAGACTTCTTCGCAAATATTGAAGGACCATATTACATGTCTCCATTCTTAGGAGGATGCATGTGGATATTATTTTACCTTAGATACATGATTCTTAGAAATAGAATACAATACCGATTAATTACAAAATAGTATTACAAATTATTACAATTAACATTGTAGGATTTCGATTCCCGTTTTACACACAACACACAAAACAAATACGCATTACTAAAAAAAGAAAACACTCACACGCACACTTAACATTATTCTGAACTTAGAAACAGAGCTTTTAATAGTGTTTAATTTAACCAGAGATCTCAATGGACTTAACATCGGGCTTTTTTATCTGTTCTTTTGGAACAGTGACAGTGAGAACACCATTTTCCATTGCAGCTTTAACTTGTTCCATTTTGGCATTCTCAGGCAATCTGAATCTCCTCATGAATTTACCACTGCTACGTTCCACGAGATGACATTCATCATTCTTGTCTTCTTTCTCAACGCTCCTCTCCCCGCTTATCTGAAGAACCCTATCATCTTCAATTTCAACTTTCACTTCTTCTTTCTTCAGTCCAGGAAGATCAGCTTTAAACACGTGTGCTTCTGGTGTTTCCTTCCAGTCCACACGTGTGCTCACAAATGCAGAATTCTCACGAGATAATTCAGGGAATGAAGCAGAAATGGAACTGGAAAATGGAAAATTCTTGAAGGGATCCCAAACGTCGAGGGATAATGGATCGTAAACGTTGCTCCTTCGGCCACCAAAGAAACTTGGAATCAGCGACATTTTTATTCTTCTTGAATTGGAAATTCTGCAAATGGAAGTTTATTATGTGAAGTTGCTAAACCGTAAACAATTTGCTTTTTGTTTAAATTCGATGGTTTATGGAAGGGACGCATTGGGTATTTAAACCAAGTGGATGAGTAATGTAGTACTTTCCAGATAAATCCTATTTTCTTTCCTTTTATCTATTGACCTATTTACCGAATTTTCCAGAAATTCGGAAATAATACAGAGTTCTTCGATTTTCGAGATAAATCCTATTTTCTTTCCTTTTCTTTTTTGTATTATATAGCACTTTTCTCTCTATTTTGTCAAAAAAAAAAGGCAACACATAAAATAATTAATATATTAATACATAAATAATATATATAATAATATTTTATCATAAAAACTTTTAATATATAAACAAAAACTATTACAACATCTCAATTTTATTAATCTATTAGTGGTACAAATATTCGCAGCTACATATATCAATACATCTACATTTATAACTATTAATTAAAGGATAATCAAAATATTCATTTATTTTATTTATAGTTATTCGTTAAACTATCTGCCATGTATATTTTTGTCATCCCTATATGATTGAGCTTGATTACAATTTGGATATCTAAGAGATAATAAATATTGGTCAATATACAAATTCATTTAAAAATATTATAAAAATATTTTTATTTCATTTAAAAATATTATTCCTGCATGTATCGCACAAGTCCAAGTTCTAGTTTGGTTGAATTTATATGTCATTTAATATTCCAAAAATTGATGCAATTCACCACTAAATATGTAGTGCGTATGTGGACTTTCAAGTTCATCAAGTTGTTTCATTATGTTTAAGTGGTTTTGAATCTATTTTGATGATGAAAACTATAGGAATTTGGAAGTAACTTGGTTATGTTTTAGTTTTTTTGGTAATTTTTAAAATGATTTTTGGATAGAAAGTGCTGGAGTTTGTTTGGGGATTGTAAATAATTTACTTTTAATATTTTAATAAAATTGGATGATAAAAAATGTCATGTATGGTAGAGACGGATCCATAAAGTCAATTGACAGAGTCGAATTTTTTTATTATTAGTTTAATATTTAATAATTATTAAAATGACATACTATTAAAATTAAAATTAAAAATGATAAAGGATAATTTGTCTATTATTTGTATTATTATTATACCTAATCCTAAAATACAAATGAATTTGTAAACGATAAAATAGAAACAAAACCAAATATGAAATTAAAGTCACCAGTCAAATTTTTTATATTAACAAAATAACAAATCAACTATTATTACTCAGACCAAAACTCATTATTTTCTATAGCATACTATTTCTTTATCCCCTTTGGTATTTGTTACAGAAGCATTGTAGCACTCAAGGCCTTTAGTTTGATTTTCGCTCGTAATATAAAAACAAGTAGAAGTTGAAGAATTGTCACTTATCATTTTTCATATGTATGCGTTCTTTTACGGCATAATAATATCATTGCATAAAAGGGGAGGGGTAGGGTCATGCCTCCCCTGCTACAATGTGAATAATTATATGTTAATTTTTAAAAAAAATTAACTTGTTATATTTTAAATATTATAAATTAACATAAAAATTTGATAAGCAATGAAATGATTTTATATTTAAAATTATCAATTGACATTATTAAATATATAATTTAACTTTAAAAAAAAGTCATGAGTAATTCAATAATTCTATTTTATTTCTTAAAATATAAATAAAAATATGATATATATTATATGTAAATGGTAGAAATACCTTTGTAAACAAATTATATTTATTTAAAATTTCAATTAATTTTGATATTTTTATAATTTTGAATACTAATTTATTAAATTATATAAAAAGACAAAATTATTCTTGTGATAAAATCATAAATATTTTTTAAATTACTTATTAATATTTTATTTTTGAATTTAAGATCAAATTCTACTAATTATTTTTATATTTATATTTAATTAGATTTATATTTTAGATTATATTTTATAAATTATTTTTATATTTATATTTTATTATATTTTAATTTTATATTTTAAATTATATTTTATAAAGCTAATTGACTAAATTATTGTTCTTATCATATTATATTAGTTTCTGACTCAGTTCATATTTAAAATAAAAATTTCAACTAAAGAGACATGATATGATAAAGTTCTGGATTAACTTATTATATCATGTTGGTTTATCAACACTAGATTCAAATAGAATATGATAACTTATTTTATCTTATTTGATAATTATAATTACGTTAGAATTTATAAGTAAATTAGATACACAAACATAGTAAGAGACATGAAATTTGGTCATTAATCAGTCATTTTGAAAAGTTTGGTTTTGTATTAACTTTTTTGGTAATGTTTAAAATGCTTTTTGATAAAATGTGGCGAAGTTTGTTTTTTGGAATGTTAATTATTTTTCTCTCTTTTAAAACTGCTCAATAATAGATTTGTTCCTGTTAGGTAGGGGTGTTTGTGGTGCAAAAATCGAACCGCAATAGATCACATTAATGGTTTGGTTCAGTTTTTGAAAACCACGTTCATATCAAGTTCAGTGTAGTTCTAAATCGGTTTAAAACTGATTCATAAATATAAACTAGTTTAATATTTTGAACAAATTTTTAGTTAAAATCGATTTCAAAATAGTTATTCGAAAAAATAATTTTGAAATTCTTTTGTTAAAATGGTTTTTTAATTGAATTTGATTAACTTAATTATTTTAAATATGTGGTATAATTCATAAATCATTTAAATGGTTTCGTTTTTTGTGATGTAGTGCAATTCAATTTATCAATATGGTTAATTTGGTTCATTTAATCATATTTTTGCATACCCTACTGTTAGACGTGCTTCAAAAATTTGATTGAATTTAAATATCATTTGATAAAATAAAAAATAAAATAAAAACAATCGATGAAATTCACCACTAAAATATATAGCACGCTTCGACTTTCTAATTTATCAAGTTATTTTACTATGTTTAAGTTTATTTGAATCTGTTTTAACGATGAAAATTACCTTAGAATTTGGAAGTAGATTGGATACACAAACACATAAAAGATTGTAAGAGACAAGAAATTGGTGCATTAAGTAACTTTGAAAAGTTTTGTTTATTAAAATTTATGGTAATTTTTTGGATAAAAAGTGGAGCAGTTGAATTTTGGGAGTGTTAAAAAATTTAACCTTATAATTTTGAGAAATTTTGATTGATAAAAAAATACATCACTCTTTATCTCTTTAATCTTATACATTTTCTTTTTTGTTTTTTATTTATTTATTTATAATGAAGAGACAGTAAAGTTAGGAGAGAGTTAGAGAGAAAGAGATTGGTGGAGAGAAAGTAAATA
The DNA here is from genome assembly GCA_037974735.1 of Cicer chorassanicum. NCBI lineage: Eukaryota > Viridiplantae > Streptophyta > Magnoliopsida > Fabales > Fabaceae > Cicer > Cicer chorassanicum. The sequence goes on along the minus strand of JBBPBP010009779.1, from coordinate 13,703,853 downwards.
AAATTATTTAAATACGCGACCATCAAAACTCTTTTAAATTTTGTTTAAAACAATATCTTATTTTTCGACTCAGATCGGTGCAATCAACGGTCTTTATCTATGATGCAATTAATTACATTTAGAATGTACACTGAAAATCAAATTATTTAAATTAAAAGATTTAGATTGTATATTTTTTAAAATATAAAATACAAAATATAAATCGAATGGTCCAAATATGTTGACTACCATAAATCCGAATCCCTACCTTTAGCCCACAAATGAGAATAACAAATTGGGCTAAACATAATAAATGTTCCTAAATCTAGAGACTTCTGGTTGCAGTATCAAAGAACTCTGTATTATTTCTGGAAAATTCGGTGAATAGGTCAATAGATAAAAGAAAAAGAAAATAGGATTTATCTGGAAAGTACTACATTACTCATCCACTTGGTTTAAATACCCAATGCGTCCCTTCCATAAACCATCGAAATAAACAAACAGAAAATTGTTTACGGTTTAGCAACTTCACATAATAAACTTCCATTTGCAGAATTTCCAATTCAAGAAGAATAAAAATGTCGCTGATTCCAAGTTTCTTTGGTGGCCGAAGGAGCAACGTTTACGATCCATTATCCCTCGACGTTTGGGATCCCTTCAAGAATTTTCCATTTTCCAGTTCCATTTCTGCTTCATTCCCTGAATTATCTCGTGAGAATTCTGCATTTGTGAGCACACGTGTGGACTGGAAGGAAACACCAGAAGCACACGTGTTTAAAGCTGATCTTCCTGGACTGAAGAAAGAAGAAGTGAAAGTTGAAATTGAAGATGATAGGGTTCTTCAGATAAGCGGGGAGAGGAGCGTTGAGAAAGAAGACAAGAATGATGAATGGCATCGCTTGGAACGTAGCAGTGGTAAATTCATGAGGAGATTCAGATTGCCTGAGAATGCTAAAAGGGAACAAGTTAAAGCTGCAATGGAAAATGGTGTTCTCACTGTCACTGTTCCAAAAGAACAGATCAAAAAGCCTGATGTTAAGTCCATTGAGATCTCTGGTTAAACTCGGAAGTGACTCTGTTGTTTTTGTTTGTACCCTTGTAATGTTAATCTTTTGTGTGATGATGTGAGTGCAAGAGATATATGTAATGTGTGAAATGTTTCTGCATGTATAAATAAGTAAATAGTTATTGTTCTTCTTCTTGATGTTAATTTTGACCTCACCTTGTTTTCGTATTTCCCTTAAGAAAAATAATTTGAACTTTAAATCCTTCTAGTCATTAAAATTAGGATTATTTCAAATTGCCATTGCAACTTGATTGCAAATAAAAAATCTGTGTTTCCTCACTTTGTTTCATATATGAGTCTGAAAGCGAGTTTCTAGGCCAAAATGCTTGATTCACAGCAGCTGTAGTTACATGTTCTACCTCATTCTGCTTCTCTAAACACCTTGTAATAACACCTGATTTAAAGATGGGAAAATCACCTATTTTGCTTTCTCATGTTATCAATTGAACCTCTACAATCACTTTCAAGACATGTAACTTTGGCTGTTGGTACTTAACACAATCATAATTTCACTTGCACAGTGCATGAACTTTGAAAGCATGCTTAAGAATCAATCCATCAGGCATCTATAAGTAATATCTATCAAATTTGCTCTATTATCTTCTCCAAAATTTTCCTTCTAGTTCATCGGAGTAATGATGCTTTTGCCATCCTTCATAATTTACCTCCCTTGTATACTCTTGTAGACCCTGGTGGATTATTCCGTTAGCTTTATGTTGTTTTAGTTATTTATGCCTTGCTATGTGACATCTCATTCTTCTTTTAACTGTTTTATAACTGTCCAGGAATAGATTGGTAGCATATATAAGCCAAAGCTTACTGTTTGTAATCTGAGAGTGTTGTAAATTCTTTGATCACTGAAGAGAAAATCAATTGCTTTAGCTTACTGTTTGTAATCTGAGTGTTGTAAATTCTTTGATCACTGAAGAGAAAATCAATTGCTTTGAACCTGTTCTTCTCTTTATCCTTGCAAATTTTGTTTTCTCAAATTACAAACTTGCTGCTATAGTCTTTTGCAAGACTGTTTTGATTCATAACATACTTCTTTGGCATATGAATACTCCACTCTTGCTTAAATTCCATTCCTAGAAACAGATGACATCAAACTAAGGTCTATGATCTCAAATGCTCGGAGCAGTAAATCATTCATAACGATAAAAACTAGATTAAATTTACCCGGGGATCCTTAAAACATATTATATTGCTTTACTTGGGTTTTGATTATTCAAGGATTTTGAAGTATCTATACGGGTCCTGGGTCTATGCCTTATATTTCCAGAGTTTTTGTTTAGTTATTATAAGAAGAAAAAAAATAAGATATGCAAATGATGTGATAAAAGTACCTACAGCCTAGGATAAAACACTACATAGAAAACCTTCTGCTTCCTCCAATTTCATACGAGCAGTAATATTGTGATCTACAGATAGAAAACAAAAGAATAATACTTGATCACTCGAAGGAAAGCAAATAGTACATGTTCATGAAGTATACTGTGAAGAACAGAATTATACAAATATCAAAGCAAACTAAAGATTTAAGGGCCATTACGGACTCGAAATTCATGCAGTAGCAAGTTCTGTAACATTAAAAACAAAAGACCTTCAAGGATTTCCACACATTAAAAAACCACTATGAAACATCCACAAACTTAAAATCCACCACGAAGACGCAACACGAGGTGAAGAGTAGACTCCTTCTGAATGTTGTAGTCAGCAAGGGTCCTTCCATCCTCCAATTGCTTCCCAGCAAAGATCAACCTCTGCTGATCTGGTGGGATTCCCTCCTTGTCTTGAATTTTTGCCTTTACATTGTCAATTGTGTCTGAACTTTCCACCTCCAAAGTTATGGTCTTTCCTGTCAAAGTCTTTACAAAGATCTGCATACCTCCCCTCAATCGAAGGACAAGGTGAAGGGTGGATTCTTTCTGGATGTTGTAATCAGCCAAGGTTCGGCCATCTTCAAGCTGCTTTCCGGCAAAAATCAACCTTTGCTGGTCTGGGGGAATACCCTCCTTGTCCTGTATCTTAGCCTTCACATTGTCAATTGTGTCTGAGCTCTCTACCTCCAAAGTAATTGTCTTGCCAGTAAGAGTCTTCACGAAAATCTGCATACCACCACGAAGACGCAAAACCAGGTGGAGAGTTGACTCTTTCTGGATGTTGTAATCAGCCAAGGTTCGACCATCTTCAAGCTGTTTTCCAGCAAAGATGAGCCTCTGCTGATCAGGTGGGATACCCTCTTTGTCTTGGATCTTGGCCTTGACATTGTCAATGGTGTCAGAACTCTCCACTTCTAGGGTGATGGTCTTTCCTGTGAGGGTCTTGACAAAGATTTGCATACCACCACGGAGACGGAGCACCAAATGAAGGGTGGATTCTTTCTGAATGTTGTAATCTGCTAAAGTTCGGCCATCCTCAAGCTGTTTGCCAGCAAAAATGAGCCTCTGTTGGTCTGGCGGAATGCCCTCCTTGTCCTGAATCTTGGCCTTGACATTGTCAATAGTATCAGAGCTCTCCACCTCAAGGGTGATCGTCTTTCCAGTAAGAGTCTTCACAAAGATTTGCATTCCACCACGGAGACGGAGCACCAAATGAAGGGTTGACTCCTTTTGGATGTTGTAATCAGCAAGGGTACGCCCATCCTCGAGCTGCTTGCCTGCAAAAATGAGACGCTGCTGGTCTGGTGGGATGCCTTCCTTGTCTTGAATCTTGGCCTTAACATTGTCTATGGTATCTGAACTCTCAACTTCGAGAGTGATGGTTTTGCCAGTGAGGGTCTTCACAAATATTTGCATCTATATTATCCATAACAAACAAAAACAAATTAATCAATCAACAATTCTTCATTATAGGTACAACAGAGTTAAAACACTACGTGTTACAGTCTTACTTACAGAGGACTGGAAGCAGAAGATCAGCCAATATAATCGGTTCTATTTACAGGAAAACGTTTTAAAAACATACTTGCTCATCAAAGTACAAAATAACACTAAAAAACTGTTTCCCATAAATGAATGAATCAGTCGAATAAACATCCCTGGACAAATCTAACTATAGGAGATTATAGAATCATACAATACATAATCCAATTCTTAGAATCGTTTTGAACCTTTTGATTAATACAAAATCAAATTAATCAAGACAAATTTTCACATCGATTTCAGCTAGAGTGATTATGGTAACAGTCAAATCACATAAACGGGTCGATTCAGAATAATTTCCATCAAACGAAAAAACCAGATTAAAAATAAAGGCAAACAGGTAAATGATGGATTAAAAAGATAACACAACCCTAACGATCGATGTCTAAAAAGCTATATCAAATTCAAAGACCGATTAAACGAGAGAATACAAAACCCTAAAAATCGACTTCTTAACGGAAAGGAGAAGAAAAGTAGATGATACCTTGAAAGTGAAAGGGTGTTGTGCGCCAGGAATTTTCTTTTCTATGCAATGAAACGAAAGCTTTTTGTAGCTACTTGAAGATTTAGTTTACCGGGCTTTGCTTTTTATAGCGGAAAAATGATCGGCAACGGTCACTCAGTCAATCAATTTATGACACGTGGACAGACTATAAGGTGCCGACCTTTACGAAACGACAACGTCTAGAATCAGAGTCAAAATCGTTTTCGGCAACTATGATGTTATAATGGATAAGGATTGCTTCAGCAATTTTTTTTGGTCCAAACAAATTGAATGATACAAATTTAAAACTATAATTTTAAAAATAATAAATCTGTTTTAACTCTATATTACAATATTATTTAATTAATCCACACAGCGTTATTTTATATTTGAACTATAACAAAACATTCTATTTAACGACATTTGTCATTTAACTTAAAATTTAAGTATGATTGTAAATAATTTTAATTGCATGCAATTCATGATAGATAATAATATGAAATCGAATACAATGCAATTACAACTACATGCAATTGTAGGTGTGTAGTCAGTAGATCGCTTATCATTAAATCAAAGTTTTACTTTTACACCGTCTAATATGATCCTCCATAGTGTGTGGTGACTGTAGAACTTGTACCCATTTGTGCCTGCGTCAATTGCTAGTCCATATTAGTATATCCCCGTTTATGTTTTCCAAAATACTATAAATACAAACATACAATTTTTTTGAAAAATTAATGTATTTTATTATCAACAAAATTAATGTATCTAATCTAAATCTTAAAAGAGTGCAATGATGTTTTATAATATAAAATAATTTTATAATATCGTCCAATATAAATCAATCATATTATATATAAATGTATATTGTTATATACAACTAAAAATAAATAATTTGTTAGTCAATAATGGCAAACAGATAAATTTAAGGTTAGCCGAATTTTCTCTAGTTGAAGTAAGGTTAAACAAATAAAAGACACTTGAATGTGAGTAAGTTAAGTCTTTTTCAAGTCTACATAGGTCCACAAAAGTTGCAAAAACATAAAATAGATCAATGCACAACAAAACTTGATGATTTGCCAGTTGCGCTCGTGTTCCACGTTTTTAGCGCCATTGACGATCAACACATAAGCACAAAAAAACACGTGCGAGTATTGGCAACGAGACATGTCGTGAAGATAAGAAAGATGAACTGATCGTAGGACACCAAGAATTCCCATAAGCAAGAGTTATCATGCATTACTCGCGAGTAATAGCCGAGTAAAGCTATATTTCCATAGGTTACGCATTAAGGCCAGTTAGACTAGCATTTGTCTATAAATATCAATATTTGTAAATTATTCAAAACACATGATTAATCAAACAAGTTTTTACTCATATCTATCTTTATCATTTTACTTTAATTTATATATTCATTAGTTTAGTAGCTTAAACATAAACACGCTGTACTTAAACACTCTTTAACATAATTAAGAAATCCATAATTGAGAGACATAGTTCATTCCTCAACGTAATCATTTAAAGAAAATGAAATCACAGTTGAGAAAAATTAGTCGATCTCTCAATTAATTCTTAACTCCAACAAAAACTGTTATCACTTTTGAAAAAAAATATATCATATACTCCCTTTGTATTGACACCAGTGTAAAACTAATTTACGGTAACAAATATATCTTTTTTTCTCAAATTAATTTTTATTTTATTTTTTTAAACGACCAAATCTCAAACTAAAATTATATAGATATATATTTTTTAAATCATTGTTATTTATATTTTGTTTTATAGAAAATATCTATTTTATATTGGACGGGAAGAAGGTAGGGGAATAAAAATGATCATAAGCCAAATTTAGTTCCGCTCCAAAAATGAAGGATTTAGAAGTGAGAGAACATAAGCTTAGTATTTAATTTTAAATATTTTTATTTAATTGTATCTTGAATATTAGAAAAAGGATTGTGTACCTAAAGTTTTAACTTAGTTTATTTAAAAAATATAGCCTAACTCGAACATGACATTGGCGAAGTCATTGACTAATGTCCGCTGATTCAATCTATTTTCATATGTAACATCTTCCTCTGTATTGACCTAAACAAATTCTTTATTATTGTGATGATCTATTAGCTCATATGAGTTATGATTGTCGTTCTTTTGATAGATTTATAATTTAAAATAATTTTTCCTTGTTAACTACTCTGTTAGAAAATGATGTCAATTGATAGTAAGGAACGAACACATAAAAAGATTTAAATTGCGTTTAGTTAAAAATAATTAATAATTTTAAATTCCTAGTTTTTCAAAGTCAAACTCTTTTAAAAAAAAATACTACTTTTAAAAATAGTCTCTGTTAAAAACTAAAAATTGATTTTTTTTAATGCAAACATAGTTTAGTTGAGGGAAAGAGAAAAGTAATACATAGATTTTATCTTGGATGAACTCTTCACTAATAGTTATGTTTAATTCGATCAACTTAAATTTTTTTTCAACAAAACGTAATCATTATATTACAATCGCTACATAATACTTTTGTTAATTGACTATTCTCAAACACATGACAAGGACTTAGTATGCATTTTAGCCGTGGTTTCGAGAAGCTACTATTTGGATAGTTTTAGTGAACATAAGTTTGTAACGTGATTTTGCATTTTTTTCAAACACACTTAGTATTGTCATGTCTACGAGGAATACAAACAATCACCATTGGAACATATTACAAGTGGTTCAAAAACCATTTCAAAATCCAGAGAATCAAATAAATTCTATACGGGATATTTTACAATTTTAACTCAAATCAGTGAGAGTAAACTTTCTACAAAGACCATAAGTTTGCAGTTCATCACTAGTTTCAGGAATTCTCAAAAAATTTAACAGATTTTACTTTTCAGATGTTTAAATTTGTTTAGAGAATTATGAAATTTCTTTTACAAAAGTTAAAGCTTTGTGCCAAATACAATATTCTTCTTGTTTGTAGTTCTTTAGTTTGTATAATGGGTTGAAAAATAAATTTGTTGTCTCCTTACGTTGGATTTGGAGATAAATATGTCATCTTTTGTGTGAATAAGTTTGCAATAAAATCTTAGAAATATTGTACAGAGATATTATACACATTTATAGTTGGTTGTACTTCGTATACAACTCAAAAGTTATTCGTTGGCGTCCAAAATTGTTCGTGGTATCATAACTCTTGTTCAATAAGTTCATTCTGGTTCATATAGAGTATAGTCATTACGCTCTTAAATAGACGCTGACATCTAATATTAGATGGTCAACTATTTGTGTTGCCAAATGCACATAATTTGAAGATGTGCACTAAATCACCAAACACATTATAGCTTCAACTTATCCATAGTTTATTGATTCTAATGTTATGATATACTAAATTATATTATGAGAGAGTCAACATATCTTTTTGACATTTTCAATTAAAGAGTTTCATATGCTCACTAGACAAATCAGTTAGAAGAAAAATTATTCCTTATACGATTTTGTTATCAACAAAATTTATTGTTGTTCATCTGTATATATGGACCAAGTTGGTTCCAATAGCTTGGAGTTTTAGATTTGTAGAATGCATCATCATAATTTGATCGTTAAATATATTACTTCTATTACAAATAAATTTTATTTTTCATTATGAATAGAATACTTTTTTGGTTAAAATATAATTTGTATACTATATAGACTATAAAGAAATATAATAATGTTAAAAAAATCAATTTTTTGTAAAAATAGTGTTTACCGAATAAAATGGTTTATATGTATTCTTATAGTCTTAAATATAAAAGAAACTAAGGTACAAAAACAAATATCTGTTTCAAAATTTATACTAAATACATTTATTTTCTTTGATTCGATTTTCTCTTATATTTAAGACTGAGAATAATATAGTTCAATGAAAGAATGAATC
>JBBPBP010009779.1:13662245-13680031 GCA_037974735.1 Cicer chorassanicum | reverse complement strand
AACACATGGTAATGATTCAAATGTATAAATTTTATCCTTATAAAAAACAATTAATTATGTATCCATATATATATATATGCAAAACACACACTTGAACTATTTTATTTGAAAAATAATTAACACACACTCATATACCTCAAAGACATGTTGAGAGAAAAAAAAAAGTGATGTGACAGTATGAGAGAGATAAAGAGAAAATGAGGTGTTAAATATGTGTATAAAAATAATGGATGTATATGTATATTGTTTACATTATTTATGTCAAATTGAATTTCAATTCATCATTTTCAATCACAAAAACTTGTTATAACAAAATTTGATACACTAATTTTGTGAGAGGTGAATACAGTTTTGATCTTTAATATATTTCGTTAAATATCTTAGTTGATTAGTTAGTTAAGAATTGATTTCTTAGTTACACTATTTATTTATGTATTTTATATTAGTTAGTTATACTAATTAGTTATTTATTTTTTATTAGTCAGTTGTTTATGTAATTATAATCATTAATATAATTAACTCTCTCTATTATTAATATAATTCATTTTACTTTTCTCTATTTATCTTTTATCAATAATTTAAAATAAAGAATCATGATATATTTGGTTGTTTCTTGTAGAATTAGTATTGCATGCAAAATGAATTTCAACTTAAGCTGAGCTGTGGACAAGCTTTTATGAAGAGAATACATTCTAAAATTAAATTTATATAAAATAAAATGACTACTAGAACCAAAAACACAGATAATGTAATGTGGCTTGGGTATGAATGTTTGAAATGAGTAGGGTGGTGCATTTGAAGAAAGGCAAATATTCAAGATCAATTAATTAGTGTGATTACTCAGCCGGTGCACTAAAAGTTAATGCTTGAATCACGTTAGCATTAAGCAATTCACATTTGCATGAGGCGATGGAATTGCAGTGTGTATAGTCACACGACACACGAGATGAATTGACATAAAATATAAACAGTAATTGTGTATAGAGTGAATTGACATGTCAATTGTTTTTTTGTCTTCTAAAAATGAGAGGAGGTTGAGAATTTCTTGTGTAAAACGCATGTATAGTGTCAATTGTTACATCTCTGATTTTATCTTTTTTAAAACAGAAATTTGTTTTTGAAAAGCTAATTAATCAAACATACATAAGATGAAGTGGAGGGAAAATAAGAGAGTGAAAAAAGAGATGTAAGATGAGTACTATGAATAATGTAACAAAAAATATATATATATTGGTTTTGATGAATCTGTGTCTGTCAGCTAGCTCTATGGTTCTAGGCACCTGAATTGAATGAATATAGAGGAAGTATCCCCTGCCACTAAAGGACAACATATGAGTTCGAGTTCTGCAGCTTAAATTCCTATTGTGTGTAACACTTTTGAGCCAGACTAGCCCACATACACTTTCACACCATTATCTATATGCTTGGTTCTATACTCTTTAATGTGAATTTGTCTAGAGTAGATAATAATAATAATAATAACAATAAAAATAATATTAATAGAATAGCAATACTCTTTGCATGAGCCAAAGTTTTCTTAGAATTCCCAATAGATGAAAATGAAAAACCACACAAACAAACCAATCCCACATACATTAATCACCCAAATCAAACTAACTAATTAATCTCCCCTTCTCCTATACCATATTATACCCTCGTTAATCTCCATTACAAATGTTAAGAAAGTTAACAACAACAAAAAGAAACAAACATATTAGTTCCTCTCATGAATTAAGGAACTAATGACAATACATTACAAAAGAAACCAACATTAGAATTTCTTTCATATAGTGAGTAACCCCCCACATCACCCTAACTAATCACAATACATTAAGTAAGAAAAACAAAGGATATGTCATTGCATATATATACATTACAAAATTAATGAAAAAGACCAACTTACTCAATCAACAATGGAGAACTTGCACCAAATTAAAGAATCTCCACTCCACCCTTTGAATCAATCTCCAGATGAGAACACTGTTTCAGAAGATATTGATGAGAGAAAAAGAGGATCCGAGGTTCCTCTCAGCCCAATATATAACCAAATTATCAACCTTGTTTACACATAAAAACTAACAGGTTGAATATATTTGCAGCTGACATGATCTCTCCGATCCTAAACTCTCTCTCACCTTTACCTTTCCCATTTCACCTTTAACTATCTTTTTTCTTTTTCTCTCTCAATATGTAAGTAAACCAAACCCAATTGACTCCAAAGGAAAAACAAAAAGAAAAACAAAAGCAGCATTTTTCAGCAATAAAGAGAAGCCTAGTAAAGAAAAAAAGAGCTTAAACAGATAGTTTGAAAAGGATGCTTCATCTTTTTTTTTTCTAGATCAGAGAAGTAACAGAAGGACCAATATTATTAGGTTGATCACTCCAAACACCCAAACCTGTTGCTGTGTTGCTGCTGTTATGATTATTCCAATAAAGAGAAGAAGTATCAGACAAACCCAAATGCTCCATCTGGTTTTGAAAAGCAACACCACCATTAGCATTAGCATTAACATTATTCCACTCCTGCAACCTATTTTGTCCTTCACATAATTTCACTTCTTTTGAAGCCATAATCCCTGCAACCTCACTACTACTATTTCCTTCCATTTTCATCTCATGATGAAAAATATCACCTTTCATTCCACCATCACCACCAGTACCAGTGCTACTCATGAATTTTTGTTGCAGTAGTGTAGAACTAAGCAGAGAAGACATAACTGGAGTAGAAGCCAAGGAATTAGTTGAAGTTGAAGAAGAACCAAAGATGGAATTGTAACTAGAAACAAGTGTGTGATTGTTATTATTATTTGAACTAAACCCATTTCTGTTATAACCACCATCATGATAATGATGATTAACTTCTCCTACAGAACCAGACATTAATAACCCAGATGAAAATCCTAATCCAAGACCGTTCACCTGAAGATGATCATACCCTGAAGAAGAACTTGAAACTACTCTAGAATTGAACCTTGTTGAAAAAGGAAAATTCATGACATCATGACAAGAGTTACCATTACCACCACCATAAAGCAAAGTATTGATATGGTTTGAGGTAGAATTAGCAATATCAAAATTATGAAGTTGAGAAGGAGGGTTTGAATTAGCACTAGTAGGATTGGAAGAAGAAGAAGGAGGAGAAGCAACAATAGTATTAGTATTATCAATATTGTTGGAAGAGTTTGTTGTTGATGATCTCTTAACACGTTTGTTTTTTCTGCATCCACCACCAACAGGAACGTTTCTAAGAGTTCCACCTCTTGTCCAATATCTTTTACAAGCTTTGCAAAAGTGTCTAGGTTGTGATAAACTATAGTTATTGTAGTAACAGAACTTTGTGTTTGATGAGTCACAACGTGGACACCTTAAAGCTTGTTGTTGCTGTTGTACAAGATCTTGACCTGGTTTTTCCATAACCCTAGTACTACCATTTGATGCCATTGAAACCTTATGATGATCATCTATCTCACTCTACACAAAAGGATAAGAAAGAAAAAATAAAAATTGAATTTTTTTTTAATTAATGGAAAAAAGAAGATGGAAGAAAGAGAAAGTTGTTTAAGGTAGTGCATGTTTTAGAATAATATAAAATAATATAACACAGTGTTGATATATTCTGTTCCAAAAGGAAAACAACAAAATTGGGGTGGTCATGTATTTTTGTCTAATAATTGAGACAGAGAGAGAGAGAGAGAAATGAATGAACCTGTGTCCATCTGTTAGGAGTTACCGTTTTCTCATCACTGTTACCAAACATTTTGGTGTCTAGAAAATGAGTTTGTTGAAACAATCAGCAGTTGGTGCCTTCAGTTGCGCTTACAAATGGCGTTTCTGGATAAACACACAGATTCACAGAGTCAAGTGAAAGGACTAGCTAGCTAACTAGCATGATAAGGTGAACATGCACATTTCTTTTTTTTTTTTTTAATTAAGATTTTCGTGCGCAACAACAACTTAGACTAATTTTCTTTAAATTCATCTAAAAATAGCTTTCTCTATTTTTTTTTTATCATACTAGACTAAATAATTAAGAGACCGAAATATCTATTATCTATGATTTAGTAGAGATGTGACAGAGACATTTTATGAATTATAGTTATTATTTAATTAATCAGCTAAGAATTAATAGTATAATATATATGTCAAAATGAAATTGAATTGTGTAGCTAGCTTCACGTGATGGGCTAGTCTAAGATTGAATTTGGGATATTAATATAATGGAAATGGAATTGTGCAGTGGAATATTAAAAAAGAACATTCGAAATCCAAGAAAGGGACATAGAGGTAAAGCGAGATTAGGATGAATCTTGAGTGGTTCAAGAAAGAAAATAAAAAAGAAAAAGAAAAAACACACACCCACATATATACTCCAACGTAACATTCCTTTGTGCAGAGAGATAGAATAACTAACATTGAGGGAATCCCTAAGACCTGCTCAACGCCCAAGGGAAATCCCACTTCAATTTTTGTTGTAATAATAATTAAATAATGGTAATTCAAAAATAATTTAATTTAGTTATGTTTTTAATAATTTATTTTGTTGTTGTTGGATAAGAAATTTAGTATTAACATGAACAAAAATATAAGAGAATTGCATGGACCATTTAGAGATAACTAGGATAAAGTTTCTCTTTAAAGATTTATAAAGGGAGAGAGAAATTAACAGGGTATAAAATGGGGAAAAAAAGAACCAAGTGTTTGTATTATGGACTAAAAAAGTTCCAAATGAAAGGGACAAAAAAACCACCATGTGGCTGTTTACATCTCAAGACTCAAAAACAATGTTAGACCACACTTTGCATTTTTGTAGTAATTAAAAGCCTTTTGATCTGCTCCTTAATTTTCATCTCTCATCCATCATGTTGACCAAGTGACTTTTGTTCTTGTTTTTTTTTTTTTTAATCTAAGACAATATAAACCGTTAATGGAGTGTGAGTGTGTCAGAGAGTGAGGAAGAGGAGAGGCATGGAATGGAACCTTGATGTACATAACCATGTGGTAGGCAGCTAAGCTTTGAAGGAAAAAAGTAAATAATAATAAAATAAAGATAAAAGCAAAGCACAGATATGGGATGAACAAATAGATTTTGTAGTCCTCCAAGGGATTTTCTTCTCCTCCCTACTCCCCATCATTATTCTCCACCACTTCAACTCTCTCTCAAATAAACCTTGGTATCTGATTAGTAACTCAAATATTATATTTAGGGAATATAAAGACAATTTATAACAAAAATTAAATATTTAAAAACAATCATTCATAAGAAAACTACATATCTAATCTTCATCCTCAATAAAATATTAATAATATTAATATAATATATATAGATATAATATTAATTACATACTAACATAATTAAAATAACAAGTCCATAAAATATTAACTTTATATATTTTAATGAAAAGTTGTAATTAATATGAGTCTGTTGTAAAAAAAAATGTATTTAGTTAATATATATTAATTTTACGCAATATGTATTAGGTATAATTTATAGTTAAATATATAAATAGATTGTTCAAACGGGAGATACAATTCCAGAATTATATTGTAATTTAGACCATATATTTAACTATAAATTGCACAACATAAATTTTAAATTAATAAAAAAGGAACTGCAGTCGTAAAAAATATAAATATAATTGATCGAAGGTTCAACGATGTGTATTACGTTTTTGTATTTAAATAGTATTCTAAGTTCTAACACCATGATAGTGGATTTGTAATATCGACTTACTATGTTCACTAGATGTGATCAGTCACCATGGGTCATGATTTGAGTTGTACGACTTTGATGTGAGTGAAAATTGATTTAACTCGCCTAATGAATGGTTACCATAACATATGAAAAACATCTCATTACTAGACTTTTGACTAATTGGTTAAATTTATTTTAGGTTTGAAAAAAATTGATTTAGAAGAATGAGACACGAGTATCAATATAGAAAGTGAGTGTGAATTTTATTACAAAATGAGAAGTAACAACAAACATGCACGCGAAACTACATAGGGAGGGACATTAGTCAATTTAGAGGTACAATGTGGAGGTGGAGGTGGGTCCTCTTAGAGTTAGCTCCATGTACCAACAATTTCTTTTTGTTAGTAATTATTTGTACAGTAACATATAGTAATATCATATATTTAAATTTATTATGCAGATATATTTAAAATTAATAAAATTTTGACGTTTCAGAAACGTCTCAGTCCAGAATTCTAAAGGTTGTTTAATAGATTATTAAATGTAATTTAATCGTAACATTCTATTGAACATAATGACATTATTTTTAAATTGTCTGTAGTCAAGTTTTATTGTTAAATAGAACAACAGTAATGCATAAAAACTATTATGTGAGTATATATCAAGTCTTCACATCTCACATCTCACATATCATTGATATGAGATATCAAATCTTCATATAAGTATAAATATTAGAAATAATATTTGTATTAGATTAATCCACTATGAGAATATTACATAATAGTTATGTAAGTGTCATTAACGATTCTCATGTGACCATAATGAATAATCTTTAGGCTTGAAGTTATCACGATCTCTACTTGGAGAGTTGTATACTTAATTTGAGGTCATCAAACATTATCTGTTACACAAATAATAACTTTGGTTATTGGGTCTATAATAAACCATATATAAGGATGTAAGTGATGTAGATAGGATTCATCCTCTGACATAATAGGAGTTGTGTCTTGGTCCTCTCGATAGAGTGATGTGTGTGACCACACCAAAATGAATCAATATAAAATATTAGATACATTAGTGATTACACGTATACTCGAGAATCGAGAACAAATTATTGCACAGTAAAATTAAGACATTTGAAGGAAAAGACGGTTACTACACAGTAAATAATGATCCTAGTAAGATACATTGGTATAATACATTGTTAGATGCTACTCATTGTTTATAATATTTTATATTATTGTCAATTAAGTGAGAGCTTATCGGATCGCATGATAAAATGGTTAAATAGAAAAAGTAAAAATTTAATTGAGTAACAATTTAATGAAATAAAACGAACTGAGTTTGTAGTGTACAAGGTAAGGTAGAAAATAACACTATATATATTGTGTCTCTTCTTGACTTAACCCTAAAATCATTCATATATATTTCGATACAACTGTTCATGTAAACTGATACCATATCGTAGTATTGGTGGTTTGTACTCTTTAATCTTTTAAGAGATAAACACGTAAATCTCATATAAAATATTGTATATATCATCTATGACAATAAATAATTTTACTTTTAAAAAATAATTTACAAATATATCTCTTAATTTCTAGATAGGTCCTACGTACCACACCAAGTGTTTTAGGACCCATCACCACCGGACAAGAGATTCCAATTTGGCAAGCATGAAAGAAACCCAACGCGCACGTTAAAGGGAACTCTGTAAAGTGTAAACACTACTAATATAAACATAAGAGATAGAGAGAGAGAGACTACGTTGGGGGACCAAAGCATCAAATCCAAGCCAACTCAAAAAGGGCCCACAATGCACCCTAAACAATGTGCAGACATAGATCGATCTCACGCTCTATTTCATTTACAGTTTATTTGATTATAGGCCACGTATGATAATACGAAGTACACCCACTTTCTTTCTTTGGGATTTTCATGTCAATACTTGAAAAGACTTTTCTATCCTTTTTCTTCTTCTTATTTTTTGCTTACAATACTCATGTACAATATTGACTATTCCGTGTGATATTAGGTGGGTGTTAATAATAAATAAATATATATATTTTTATTATTGAAAAAACAAATTGTTATATGAACACCCACCTAATCATTAAATCGACCTATCCAGTGAAGTAGAACTAGCATTTACTTAAAAATATGATAAGTATATTAGATGATATAATTGACCAAATAGTGTATAGAGGTATGACTTGATTAATCTCAAGAGATAAAATCATGATATGTGTATGTCTATGTTCAATCTTACTACAATCATTAACAAGCATATAAATATCCGATGATACGCTTAAATCAAAGTTGAACTTGAGAGAAATACAAAGAATCCAACCCTAATTACAAGACTACTGTATAAGCTAAAAAACAAAAAAAGATAGACATACTTTTACAAATTATCTGAAATATTAGGTTGGTTCACTAAGATTTTCTTAACATTGGAAATTACATGACCTAGACCGTGTTTTCTTTCACATAATTACATATGTTATTCTAAAATGGATCTAATTTTGATGCTAGTGTAAGGAAGAATTGTTGACTTTTGTGTTAGCATTAGATGACTTAGAACTTTCTTTTATTAGTTTGGGTAGTTAGAATTGGTTACATTCGATTATTGCTGATAACAGAATTTGATACATGATTTATATACGCAATGCATTGTATACTCTATTCAACTCAATGAAACACAATTTCATTCCCAAATCCTTCTAAGTTGCCTTATTCTATTTCTCCGTAAAACTCAATTTCCATTGCTTACTGTACAACAAGAATGTGAATGGAATTTTGTGGAACCTCAAATTCCTTATGGTGGACTTATACATCAAGTGTACCTCGTGTACTTAGTATATTACACACTTAGTGATGACCGCTTGTAATATTCCAAATAAAATATTAGACGACACGAAATTTTTAAGGTTTAAATATGTATTTAACTTATATAAATTAGTTTTTGTTTTTTTTTTTATTTGTAATTTTTTTTTATTTTAACTTTAATTTTATAAATTCAATTTTACTTTAAAATCGTCTTTGCTGTAGATAACTATTAAAGAAAACTAAAATAATAAATAGAGAAGTGACGGAAAAAAAACACGAACGAATTTACAGAAATCAAACATATATTTAAGGAGGGTGTTAATAATGATGACTTCATTGTCAAATTTGGAGTTCGATGGTTAAAAAAGAGAAAGGGGATTCTAAGACCATAATTTAACTCATTCATTAATCTGGGTTTCTTCTATATCAGGGAAATAATTCATGCATGAATCATATGATTGCATTGCAAACCATTAAAAGGTTGGCCAGAACAAATTCATAAAAAGATCTTCTTAATTATCCTTAAGATATATTCTATATATAGAAAAATTGATGCTTCCTCTTTCTATTCCCATCAATTGACAACAACAAGACAGAAGTAACGGAAATTTTGTTAAATTATCGCCTAACTGCTTGTATCCATCCCCCTTGGTAAAAATGTAATAGTTTATTGAAATATTTTTAACTATAACAATTTGTTATGCTTATGCACCTGATCTAGGTGGCAATATAATATTTGACCACTTGATCATAGTGAAAAGTAATTATCAAACATAAAAAATTCCAGTAAGGAAACTGGTCATACACGGTCTTTTTAACAACAGAGTCTACCAATTAAATCAACCACTTATGGTTTGGACCGTAGTTTATGGAAGTTTCAAGTAACTTCAATTCTGTGGGGCCTTTGAGAATGTTGGGGAGGGACTTTTCTACTGTATTATATATTTATTCTGATGAGATGCTCCAAAAATATTGTTTTAAATATATTTTCCTCTTTCCCTTCGAATGGGTGTGTGAGCTCAAAGAAATCAATTTGGTTTCGGATTCTTCCTCTCAATAAAAAATTATATCATTTAGATTAATTAAAGACGGATAAAAATAAAATATTTATAAAAGACGAATGGTTGCTTCCAACCGGTCGCAGATTTGAATTTTTCATGTGAATACCTTTTTTTTTTTTTGGATGATAAGGCAAATATCATTAAAAATTTATATATAATTGCGATATCTGAAATTAAATCAAAAATTAAATGTCTAATCTAACGATATCAATATCGACATTTTAAGTAAGATTTAAAGATAGTTTCTATGAATATCAACTATAACTTTTAATGATCATATGACTTCGTAATTATACGCTTACGTAAAGATTTCATTTGTTATTTTTGTATTTTTAGCGCCATTATAAATTGTATTGCGAAGCATCTATATGACATGTATGGCCAGATAGCAATTCTCAAAGAGCATAACAAATTTGACACCATAGCATGCTATGCTATGGGCCCTGATTAGGATGTTTTTAGGAAAAGTGAATCAAATTAGGTCCACAAAGTCTTAAACAGCATGGTTGATTCATTCAAAATCCACCATTCATGATGATAAGGTGTAATCTTATCAAAATCATATGCTAATTGCCCTGAATATCAGGATTTGTGTGATTAGATTAATTTTCCATTTGTAACTGGGGATTATCCAACTTCAAAATGATCATAACTAAAGTACTAGTCACTTGTGACTGACCAACCAACTTATTTACCTGAATTGTAGGAAAGTGCATGTGTCACAATAAAATATTGGATATATAGATCCTTACTTGTTTAGAGAAACTTTGGCCCATAATTCTTGGGACCACGATTGTGCATTGTAAAAAAAAGTTTACACTCCCTGTAGTCAGGTAATCTAAGTCATTAAATTTAAACAAACAGTTTTAGTTAATCTAATTTTTATCAAATTGGATATCTAAACTCTAAAAGCTAGTTTTACTATGGAGCAGTAGACTATTAGATTAAGAAAATAAAAGAATAACTAGATTAAGAAAATAACATAATAATTAACGATTTTGATACCATATTACAATTCTAGATATAAATCATAAAATGAAATAAAAATAAAGAAAAATATATTGAATAATGAGATAATTGTTCAAATACATTAAATAATACATAAAATTTATATAACCAATAAGTAACAATTAGTTAGTCTAACTAACTATATTACTTAATTACTATTGTACTTAACTTGCATAACTAATATATTTAATATCTCATCAAAAGTTAAATGTGTTCGCTACATTTTTAGTTTGGAAATTACAAAAACGAAATATCAAAAATACATTATCTATAAAGAATATGAAATATCGAAATCTATCGACTAAAATTTTATTTAACCATCCATATATTTTTTCATGATAAAATCTAAAATGTCAATGAAGACTAGAAATATTTTTTTTTTTTACTTAACCATCCATTTTTTAATGCACACAACCTAAAATGTTGACAAAAAAGAATTATATTAAAAATATTGATATTAACTATGAAAGAGAGGAAAATAATTTTTGTGACTAACATATAATTAAAGTAACTATACCTAAATTAAAACAACTAATTTCTAACTAAAACAACTAACTAACTTGTGACTAACATATAATTAAAGTAACTAACTTGTAACTAATTTTACCTCTCTAATATCTCCTGCAAGCTAGAAAGTGTTAGCGACACTTTTAACTTCGGATGAATAATACAAATGTTGTAAAAAAACAAATAAAGAAATACTCTTAGAAATGTTGAAATACATCATGTCAATTTGGCTAAAAATAAATAATTTTGCCATGTTGTCAGTGTTCTTGAAAAATTTTCAGCAAATACAGACTCCATCTTTTTCTTACTTGATAAAAGTTGTTGATGTTGAAATAAGGTTGATATCAAAACATTGAAGAAGTTTCGTTAGCAAACATGTTGCCTTTAATGTCCATTGTTTGATGATATTTTTTGTTTTTTTTATTACCATCATCAAGATTATAAGATAATTCTAACTTAGAATTTGAGAGGAAAAGAAAAGAAAGAAAGAAAGAGAAAAAAAATAATTTTGAGTGGATAAAAGAGAGAAAAATAAAGAAATTGTTCAAAAATCAAATGAGAAAGAAAATATAAATCAATTAAGTTTGTAAGAAAAATATTTCAATAAATTTTTGAGAAAAAATAGCAAAATTATTAACTATTTGATACCATATTATAATTCTAAATAAAAATTATAAAATAAGATAAAAATAAAGAAAAAATATTAAATAAAAAAATTGTTTAAATATATTAAATATACATAAAACTTATATAGCTAAGGAGTAACAACTAATTAATACAGCTAATTAATTGACTATTATGTAAATAAGTAAAAATGATTGAAAGGATACAAATTTTTATTTTTATGGCCACCTGGGAAGTACTCTTAAATGTTATGTATGGATACATAAATTGGTTTTCATAAATAGCAGTTGCATACTTGCAACATGCATCATTCTCACGACAAATAATTATGTTCAATAATTGGTCCCACCACAAAAAATGTTTTCACCTTCCCTATTGTCGAGATGGACGGATTCTTTGTAAAGTTTATGCGTAGTTTCATGTTGTAATCAATTATGACGGTTAATTTAAGATTGTAGTTCAGATTAATATTGGACGATTGAGATTACATATTCAGTTTTAAGTAGTAAACAAATCTCAGCTGTTTATTTTTATCGGACAGCTTGTTGTTGTAACTGGATACAGTGAATCCAAATCCTTTACCAGACATCTCTAGCTGCATACATCAAAAATATATTTCTCCAATTCATGAGTTTTATGAAATATAAATCTCCAAAATAATCCTTCAATCTAACAATTGTTTATGAACACACCGCCAAATCTGTCTAAATTTGTGAGATTTGTTGGAATGAACAAGCACGTTAAGGTGGCTCTGTTTTACATTTCAATCACTATATATATTGGTAAGGGAGGGGGAAAAGATTAAGAGTAAAATTCTATTTTGGTTTATGTGAGAAAACTTGTACTCACTTTGTGGTCTCTATGAAAAAAAATAACTTATAGTCCTTGAAAAAAATAAATCTATCTATGAAAAAGATTAATAAGTTTTAATCCTTAAAAAATTAAATGGGTATAGTCTCTACTCTCTATTGTGTTGTTGTTTAGTTGTTCATGTTTATTCTGTATTATGTTTTCAAATTTCAAATTTCATCTTATTTATTTTAGTTTCATTTTTTTTAAAACGATATTTATTAATTCAAATCGTAAAATATTTTAATATAATACAAATTTAAATTTGTTAAACAAAATGATGAATATGCTAATAAACTTAAGTCATTCAAATTAATAGATTAAAACGACAACATAACACAAAACTGCAACATGCCTACAAATATGAAAAAATTCAAGTGTTTGAAATATTTTTAATCTATATTTCCAGATTTATAACATTAACGATTTCAAAATTACTGATTCAAATCTATAACGAATTCAAACTATATATTCTATTAAATTGAACAAAAACAAACACTACACTAAAATGGCAAATTAAAAAGCGTCACACCAAAATAGGAAAACCAAAAAGCGTTGATCTCATACAACAAAATCACAAAAAAAAATATAAAATAAAAATTAAATTTATATAAAAACCATTTATTTAGATAAAATGAATGAAAAAAATAAATTAGAAGGATGGTTCTAAACCTACAAATGGTCATAAATCACTCATCTATAAAGAAAAAAGAAGTAGAGAATTAGAATTTATTTGGAAGATGTTTATTCGGTTTAATTTCATATAAAGAGATCAAAATGTCAATTTAAAACCGTCAAGCTTAAAATAACTTTTAGTGAAAAAATTTTTTTAATAAAAAAAATAACACAAAACTTATAAAAAATTAAATTTTGATGCATCTAATTTCACCGACGAAGATGAATATGAGGCCTTTATCATGATCAACTAAGTTACCTATACATGTATAAATAATATGTCATATTATATATATTTATAACTGAATTAAAACATTTTCTTAAAGTTCTTTTTACATAAAATTTTGAGGTCTTCGGCCAGCGCCTGTGTCCATTTTATTAACCAAAAATTTAGGTCGACTAAAGGGTTATATACTAATCGTCAATAAAGCAAAGTGAAAGTATATGGCATACAAAAGTTATTTTTAGTTGAAAGTTGACTAAGGAACTAATATATCCTAATGTAAATTTTCCAAGACTAAAAAATGAGCTTTTTCGTAAAGATAAAGCTAAATTACTGAATCTATTTATCACAAATCATAATGAAACTTCAGTTATTAAGGTTATTCTTGAGCAAATTTTGTTAAATAAAAGTGTGTCTTGTTCTGATGACTTAGGTCCTATTGTTTTGCAGTGTTTTATGTGTGCGTTTTCATTGAAAATATAAAATGATATGAAAATATGTTTGTTTTAAAATTTTAAAAACATTTTTTTTGAAAACATTTCAAAAGAGAATGAAAATTTTGAAAAAAAAAATAACTGTTTTCATTTGAAAATGCAGTGACATGGTTCATAAATTTTACATTTATTATGTTTTTATTTATTTAAAAGAAATAATAAAGAAATTTGATGTTGAATTCGAACTTCGGACATAAATATTCAATTTAATAATATCAAAATTTATCGATTGAGTTAAGTCTTACAGAATTTTAACATCATTTGTTATGATTTTTGCTTCTGCCTCGTTCTCGTTCTTGTTCTCTCGTTGGCATTGCATCGATCATGTCATCCTCTAATAATAATTCTTCTATTTTTTTCAAAAATAATAGTTCATTTAGGTCTTTTCAAGTCATTACTATTATAAATAAATAAGGAAAGGACAGCATGAGTAACATTAAATAAAAAGAATTAAAAGGAAAAGAAAAATTAATAATACATAAGTGACGATAGTTTTAATAAAAAAAAATATACCACAAGTATGCTCAATAAATTAATATCAACTATACAAAATAAACAAGTAAAATAAGTCTTTTTACGTAAAAAAAAATTATCCATCCACTCAAATTGATAAAATACATAGATAATAATATAAATTCAAAGTTTTAAACTAAAAATGATGAATTTGTGAACAAACGTAGAACATATTACGACAAAATACCTATAAATGTGACTAAATTGAAGTGCTATGAATGTTCAGGTCATGGGACCTATAACATTGATGACGTTAAAATTACTGATTGAATTTGTAAATCAAAACTAATTTGTCATTTTTCACCAAATAAACATTACAATAAGACGAAAAACAAATAACGTCGTACCAATACAACAAACAAAACAACTATGTGCTCAAAAAACAAAAACTTACACAAAACACGAAACGAAAGAAAACTAAATCCACGAAGATACTAAATGAAGATTGTTTTATTTAATATCTTATATTTTATTGTATTTATTACACTACTTTTATATGGTGATTATATTTATGATCAAATAATACAATAAAAATTGTGTATATTTGATGCTTGTTTTTATAGTTCTTACTGATCATTTTTTAAAAATTAAAAGTAGGTCCAGCAAAATGCATTTCAAATAATTTTATTTACAAATTCATTTTATAAAATGGTAGTCATAAGTTGATTAAATAAAATGTATTTCAAATATTTTTTAAATGAAAATAAAAAATTAAAACAAATACATTTTCTAAATCTTAAAATTTTTAAAAAATAAAAACATGCAATATTTTCACAAACCAAATTGCTCCTTGTTTGTCTAGTTATACATTACAAGAGGAGTATGAGGCGACAATATCTCAGATTTCAGTTTAATTTTACTTTTATATCAATTAGTTATTATTATTGGAGAGGTTGTTATGTCCCTTATCACTAGGTCGACCTGTTTGGAGGAAAGAAAATGGGTCACTATTTATATAAAGTTGGGCCTTTTGCTACCAACTACATAAGAAAAGAAAAAGGGCCAATAGCCTTAATCTTTTACTTTGGCGGATGATCAAGATGCCCGTGACAATAGTGAAGATTATCATCAACATGTTGTTTAGACGTTATTTTTTTTTATTATATTTATGTTTTAAATGATGTGGTGGTGCCAAAAAAACTTAAACCAAAAGAAGAAAGTTTTTTAACAGCGACAGAAAAAAATTCAGTATGAATGTTATTTCATAAGATCCATTGGAACTCCTCAATCTGACACTTCTTACTCATGATTCACAGTAGACCACTTTACATATCACCGCGAAAAGGTCAAATAAAATAGTTTACATTAAATGTAAACGTTAAATAAAATTTGCTTGAAGAAAATTTTTGGTAAATTTATAGTACCATGATGTTATGTTAGGTATTTGAACTCAAATGCAAAATCAATTCAAAAAATACATTTAATTCAAATTAAATAAATATAAAAAAATAACATAATATTAAAAAATATATTTAATTCAAAATAACTAAATATAAAAAATAACATAATATTAAATAATTAGACGTTGGATTTCCTACGAAACCACCACAATGTTGACAAAGAAAAGTTTATATTACTATAACTTAAAAAAAAAATACTTGTCTTTGTTTTGATTAATGAGAACCAAATCATGCATCAATCGTCAGTAGTTGGATATTAATTACAAGGCTTGATTAAAATTACATATCCAATAAACCCTACAACCGAAAGTGGAATAAAAATTGGAAGTTGGATATCAGAACGGATTGATGGAAACCCCGAGAGTGGAAAGTTGGATATATCTATAGATAGGAAAGTTGGATATATCTCTAGATATTTTGTTGTATTGGTATTTGTTGACAAAAATATATCAATAATTCTTTAAGTTTAATTTAATTTCTGTTTAAATTTTTTAAGTTTATTTTATCATGATTTAGTCTTTAAGTTACATTTTGTTTGCACTATTAATTATTTATTTTAATTTAGAAAAAAATTAATTAAATTAAAAGCTTCTAATTATTTAAAATTTTACTAAACGTTGCAACAATATATCACTGATACTAATTTCTTAAAAAACATTAATCAAATGTTATAAACAGTGTATATTTGTTAAATTTTCCTACAATAATTTAAACTCAAGTATAATCTTAAAAATAAAGTAATAAAGGTCTATTCAAATAACTTTAATTTTCTTCACATGCAAAATAGTTTGGATAATTAACTTGTTGTGATGTTTCGATTTAGCTCTTAATATTTTATGACGGTAATTTGAGAAATTTTCAAATTTAAAAAATTGCATGTTTAATTTAATATATCTTAAAGGCTAATGATAAAAAATAAATATAACTTAATTAAATTTTAAAAAAAATAAACTTAAAGAGCTTAAATAAAAATTAAACAACTATATATGTATTTTTATTATCAAAACTTGTGTTGGTATTTAACACTACTTCGGATAAATCATTCTGCAAATTAAATTTTATTAGAAAGCTGATGATTTGGAGAGAATTGATCAACGGAACTTTGAAAGTTAGAGGTTAAGAAATACTCATAAGAAAATTCATTTTAATAAAAGAAAGAATAAAATATCTCTATATATATAGAGTGGATAAGAGGGAATCACATTAGCAAAAGTAAATGTGATGCAACTAATTGGATATTGTGATTTTGATTGACCATCTTGTCAATTAATAGAAATTGAAGAAGAACAACAACAGCACCTTCATCAAGTCTCCATCGCCACAATTTTCAGCACAATCACCATCACCTCCATCTTCCTCTTCCTCCCTAGATGAGAAAGTACAGTTTGTCGAAAGAAAACACACCAGAATAGTTGAATTTTAAGCTTTTGTTGATGACTTCAAATTTTGATTTCAATTTTTGATTTTTGGGTTTTTATTTTCTACTGGATTACGGACTTAGGGTTCTTAAAGTTTCTATTTTATTTATTTATTATTTTCAATACTTTTTATTTTAAATTTTAGATTGCATTTGTTATTTATTTTATTAAAAAACTAAAATAACCATTTCAGATAAATGTTTTGACTAATTAAAAAATGGTTACAATGTAATACGACATCCACGTTAATTTATTTAACTGTCACATTGTTTAAATCTGAGTAAAATGTCACAAATTTTTAAAATTAGAAGATCAAAATTTTATTAAAGAAAAAAATTAAAATGAAAAATAAAATTAAATAGATATAAAAATTGAACAAAATAGAGATAAAACTGCTTTAAAATCTATTTTAAAAGTGTTCTAATTTTTTCTAAATACTATTAGATATGTTACTCTACAACATAAATAAATCATGATTTTTTTTTTTACTCAT
>JBBPBP010009779.1:13649347-13659621 GCA_037974735.1 Cicer chorassanicum | reverse complement strand
TTTAAAATAATTTTAAAAAATTAGATAAACAATCAAATTTTTGTTTATCCTCTTCTTAAAAACAATTTTTTAAAATAATTTTTGAAAACTAAAAACTAAAACTCATTCAAAAGACCCTAATTTAATGTTTTATTTTTTCTTTATTTCTCTTTTTCTATTATATCACCATTATAATACATTTATACTCATAAAAAAAAATATAACACATTTATTAGATCACTATTTTTATTTATTTTTTCTCTCTATGTGGGGATATTTTTCAACTATATCACTTTTTCAATTTTTTTTAATATACCTCACATTGAAAATTATATTCACAAGACGCGGATGCAATCATCTGAAATAAGTATTTTTTCATCCTTTACGAGTTCACATTTAATTTTTTTTATAACAAATGAACAAATGTTTAATAAATAGAATATAATAAAAATAACAAAAAAAATTATATTAATCAATAAAAAAAAATATTAAAGTCAATGCGATTGAGTACATGTGTCAACATCATTTAGACAATGTTTTCTATTGTGACAAGGGATTCGACATAACATGTACTTTCTTGATACTTTTTCTATGACATCTATTTTTGTTCTAATGCATTTACTTTTTGGGTGACCTTTCTTGACTCTTCGCATTTAGGGATAGTGACACACCCTGACACCTTCATATTCAGGGCAATATCCATTGTTTGGTATAAGCTTGAACGTTTCGCTGTAGATTTTTAGTACTGTTTTCACCTTGCAAACATCAGGTATAAGCCTCCAAAAATTATATTTTATGTTAGAACATGCTATTATCACATGTGAACAAGGCATATGTATCGCTTGATATTTTTCATTGTTGCACCACTTGTTAGGAAGGTTGACAATGAAATGACCAATTGGTCGCCCTTCTCTTGGATTTACCGTTTTCGTGGATCATGAAAGTATCGTTGCTTCGATCAAAACCGTTGACTTTATGACTATTGGATTTACGTATTTTTTATTTCATAAAATTCCATTTTTCTATGTATACCTCATTAAAAGCTAAAGTGTTGTTTGTAGTTTTCTTATTGTTTGAAATAGTGTCCTTGTCTTATAATAAGTTGTTTGGAACAAAACAATGGTGAGAAAGTTGTGTGTGCCTTTTAATACTACAAGACTCAACAAGGTTGGTTTCCATGTGATCCCATCGACTACCTCCATCAAATGCTTTAATTCAATTTTCTCGCGGTATGTTGTCTATCCATTTTATAGCCTCTCGGTTTACAATGTCGATTTCATTGCGGTAATGTTTGTATGTAGGCTAATTAATTGAATAGCCTGTATTGATACAAGAAAAAATGTGTCAAATTTTGTATGAAAAATAATTAAAGATTATATTAATTAAAAAGTAAGAATGAAATTATTACCCATGAAAATAACTTTTTTCTTTAATGCTTTATCCTTAAATTCCTTCTCAAAATTTGGTGAAATATGTCGGATGCAGAACAAATACTTTGACGGATGATTTTACTACCCATTATTTGGATTATTAGAAGCACTTTTAGTGAATTCATGCCTATCTGAAATTAAGCAAAGATTGACCTGTGGAGTGACATATTTTCTCAAAAAGAAACTTCAACCCTTTCTTGTCTCACCTTCCACAAGAACATAAGCCATGGAAATCATATTGTCGTTCCCATGTTGTGCAACTGCTATCAATAAAGTATCACTGTACTTGTCGTACAACCACGTCCCATCAACTTGTGCAACTGGTTTACATATTTAAATGCATATATGCATGGAACAAAAGCCCAAAATAGTCTATGAAAGATCATTGTCTCAGCTATCAAAATGTTGTCATGATAAGATAAAATTGTTTCCATTTCTATTTTGGTTAATGAGACAAACATTCCATAACCAACAGCCATCACGGGAGTTGATTGCAAGGTCAATTAGTAAAATGTGTTTTACACCAGAACACAAAATATATGAATTAGTTTAAGCAACACACCAAATTATTTATTTATGTCGAACAATATACACGTGATCCATGCATCCGTCAACATATCATCATGTCCACTCAACCCCTCAATCATCCCCACAAGAACAAACCATGCATCAAACCACATAACCATCTTCATCATCACCTCACTTATATATTGAACCATAAATTCCACAATATGGTCCACCTTCACCGCACATACGAACCCCTACAGAAGTTCAATACTATGGTCCGCCACCACCACATCTACATACACATGCAAAAATATTGACCTAGTATTACATTATGTCACTGTCACAAATACAAACTCCAAGTTATTTGACAGAACGCCGAATTTTCTATAAATTTTTTGGAACTTATTTTACAACTCTTGAGTCAAGTTATGCTATTTTTGATTCCATGTATAATCCTGAGACTCAAAATTATATGGAGGCAGATGGTAGTAGTTCTAATCCACACAATAATTATGAAGGATTTGAGTTGCAAACACCGTCAATAATTAGGAACGATGATGAAGATAATTATCAAAATAAGGATCAACCAGGAAAACCTCAAGTCGTTCAAAGAGTTAGATGAGTTTGAAGACAGTCTAGACGTGGAACTGGGGGACATTTAGGTGGACATGTTAATTAAAATTTGATATATTTTTTTTTATTTGATGTATTTTTTTTTCTATTTAATGTATTTTGTTTGATTCTATTAATATAATTTAGTTTTGTTTTTGTTTTTATTATATTTTATTTATTAATTTAATATTTCTCCATTTGTTAAAAAATATAAAACAACACATGGTTACATCCTTAGGATGTGATCCTCTAAAAGAGGAAAAAATATTTATGTCAGGTGATCACATCTCCTCCTTGTAAAAATTGAAAATTAAAAAAAGTAGAGTATTTTCATATATAAGTTTTAAAGTAGGATATTGGAATTTATTTTTTTTGAAAAAGGATCGAAAAATGTCCTCAATGTGGAGACACCACAATATTTTATGAGAGACAAAATATCAAATTAAATAATTATTAGATAAAATAATGGCTTATGTCATAAAAATATCAAATTCTAAATGTGGATATCTCTTCCATTGGAAATTCGAACTAAGTTCAATACTATGTGATAGTCTAATTTATTTCGCTAATATCAATCTCTATTGAAACTATTTTAATTTCAAAATCCATCTATATATTCGACATATAATACGATAGTAATATTTTAATAAATATATTTATACTGCATCAAAAAGTAATATTTATACAACTTTTACATTTAAACGTATTTAGTTTTTATTTATTAATTTAATATTTTATTTTTTGTCGATTTGTATTTTTTTTAATATCTAAAAAAACATAACATTTATTACATTTATATCTCGTTTCTTTTTTGCTCTATGTGGGGACACCACAATATTTTATGAGGGGGACCAAAATATCAAATTATTAGATACAATTTAATTTGAGTTGCGGGGTCAAGTGCCCCCAGTCGACATGCCTTATAACCGTCCTTGGTCGATCGGGAGTAATATCGACCACCTGATTTCCAACTAAATAGCAAGAAGGTGACATATTCACAATTGAAGTCTTTGGGCTTTAACTCCTTCTTGAATACTAGTATAATGTTTTGAGTATTGGCAATCCTTATACTCCAACTTGAGAGGAAGTAATAAATGAAACGTGCATATGTTACTCGAGAACACTTTCATAGACAATCTATCATATATCAATGATGGATGATATTTCTCGGTATAAGTTAATGATTCCTTAATAATTATAGTTGACAATGTCTTGATTAATATTAAATTGTCAATCCAATGAAAATAAGAAAAATAATGTGTCCTTCAAAGTTTAATCTATTGAACCGACATCAATCTAATCATTATATTAATGTAAATACGAGGATAGTCGTTATTTGTTAACTTATACTTTTAAATAATATTATCAATCGTCGTTACAGTTTTGAATACTTTTTAAATATTAGTCTATGATAAATTAACAATCAAAAGAATACCTTAGAATTATTTATCTATAAGAGGGGCCATGTATCTTTACAAATCGTAAAAAGTGAAATTCGAAGCGTGGATAACTCAAATGAGACGTTATTTAAAAAGAAACTGAGGATGAGCCGATGAAGTAATATTAAATTTCAAACATAAAATTAGAATATAAAAAACCTCATAATATTTTAGATCACACGTAAAAAATAAAAATACTAACAAGTATCTTAAAATATTTATTAAAAATTTTATAAAAGAAAATTTTCTCTTAAAAATATAAGTCAAATATTTATCGTAATAATAAATGCATCATTTTCGATACAAAATATGTATTACTTTTTCTGTAATAAAAAATATGTAAAAAAAATAATAGTTAAAAAATTAATATATCTAAAATAAAATTTTAATTAATTACATCGAGATTTCAATTTTTATATTTTTTTATATTTTATTTCAGTATCATTAAAAAAAAAATTAAGATCATCTACATTTATGCGAAACACGTGGAACAGCTATATAGGCCAAAGGATGTTAAATCAATTAATTATATCTTTTTCTCAATTGTTGAATTCGTTTCAAATAAAATTTAATTAAAAATATGGTTGAGGATTGAATTCGTGACCGACGCCACATCCCCTCACTCTCAACGAAAAGGACTATCATGATGTGTAAAAGCCAGGGTAGAGTGTGCCACACTTACGACTTTTGTCGTTTTCAATTGTTGTGTTATGTTCTATTTTATGCATCGAAAGTAATTGGACCCCACAAGCACGAAGAAAATGAATCATTTTCGTTGCTTTTCATGTAGTAAGAATAAGATGAAAGCTTTTTTTTTTTCCCCCTATAATTGACAACAAGAGCAACCAAAGATAAGTTCTCCATTTGGAAAATGTCGAGTTGTCCTTTACTTTGAAGAAAGATAGTCAATTAATACAACTTTTGCTTCTCCAATTTGCAATAATAATTAGGAAAGCGTGAAATAATCAACATCGGATAAAATAAATAGGCTCCCTAAATCTTAAATTTTAGGTTTTTTATTTCTTCTTCTTTTCCCATCAAATAAAGTAGTTTAAATTCATTTTTAAATTTATAATTCCTTATCCAAATAATTTTTTCCTTTTATTTTATTTCAATAAGTAGTTTTTAGACAAATTTAATTTTTCTTTCGTTTATTGTTGTGATTTCGTCGTTTGAGTATATGTTATTTAATTTTTTTTGTTTTGGTACAACGTTTTATTTTTTAGTTTTTATGCAGTGTTCATTTTAGTTCAGATTGACATAGTAGCTTTGATTGATTATAAATTTCAATCAATGACTTTGATATTGTTAACGTTACGAATTTGGACTTCGAACACTTGAACTTGTCATATTTGTAAACATGTTGTTTTGTGATATGCGAATTTGTTCGCAGATTCATCCTCGTTTTGTGTGTGAGTTTGTTCGCAAATTTATCTTTTATGTTTTTAACCGATTTGAATTTGTATTATATCGATATACTCTATAAATTGAACCAATGAATATTATTTATTTTAATAAAAAAAATTGTTTAGCTAGCGGTAAGATGTCAAATTAACGTTTTGATTGTGAGAAATTTTATCTGTTGTTCAAAAGTAAGTTTCAGCCCTACAACCACCGTTTGTTCTATTCCTATTTCCTACCCCTCCACCCCTTTGTGTTAGCTTTCAAGCTTATTACTTCAAGTGCAAGAAGATAGAAAAGTAATAGCATTTGAGTTGTAGGATTTATTTATTAAATGAATGGAGTGTGCTATTTATACATAGTTTATTCTTATTCATTCTAACTGCTCTCTAACTGTCTAACTAACTAAATTTGAATACACTTAGTATTTTAGCTTGAATTACACAAACTTTCAATACCGAGAACGTTTTTGGTTTATTCTGATTTTTTCAGAACATTCTTGGTAGTCCCTTCCCTAGAACTTGTGTGGTAGTCCCTTCCCCAGAACTTGTGTGGTAGTCCCTTCTCTTTTATCATACTTCTAGTCATGTCTAGAATGGTTATATTCCTTCTTTCAACCATGCCATTGTGGTGAGGTGTGTAAGGAGCTGTTACCTCATGTTCAATTTCATTCTTGACACAAAACTCCTTGAATTCATGTGATGTATATTCTCATCTTTCATATGTCCTTAGCACCTTGATAGCTTATCCACTTTGTTTCTCCACTTTAATCTTGAAGTTCTTGAATATGTCCAACGCTTCATCTTTGGTTTTAATCAAATAAATCCATAACATTCTACTGAATTCATCAACAAAGGTTATGAAATACTTAATTATTACCTCCTAATGAAGGCACCTCAAATGGTTCACATATGTCACATATGTCATACACACTTCAACACCTTCTCAGGGACATCAATCATAGGAATTCCACTAACCATCTCCTTGACTCCTAGCTGCTGCAAGCTTCTGAAGTTGAGATATCCAAATCTTGAGTGCCAAAGCCAGTTTTCATCAATTGAGTTTGTTGCCTTCAAACATTGAATATCTGCAGCTTGTATGTTGATAACAAAGGTTCTGTTATTTGAAAGAGAGGCCTTTAATATCATATTCTTTTGCCCATCATACATCTCTAAGGCATTATCCTTCATAATCACCTGAAACCCTTTCTAAACCAGATGTCCTATGCTCAACAAATTACTCTTCATTCCTGGCACATACAACACATTTTCAATCACCACCGTTTTTCCATTTCTTCTCTTGATCACCATGTTGCCAGCTCCCTCAGCTTCCAAGGTTCTATCATCAGCAAATATGATCTTGCTCCTTCTTGATGTATCAATATCCATCAGCCATTCTTTGTGACTTGTCATGTGATTGGAGCATCCAATGTCAAGAAATCAGAAATGGGACGAAGAATGTTATTCGTTTATGGTAGCCATTAACATGACTGCTTCTGAGTCTGACGAAGAACGTTCTTCGTTTGTGGTAGCCATCAACAAAACTGTGTCTAAGTCTGAATCACCTTCTTTAGCTGCACATGCCTCATCCTTGTCTTTCTTCTTCTGTTTTCTTTTACCAGACCAACATTTATCAGCAAAGTGTCCAAACTTCTCACAATTGTAACATTGCACCTTCTTCTTGTCAAAGTTCTTTGATTTTCCTTTTGATTTACCACTTGTGCTTCCTCCTTTTGATGAGGACTTAGACTTGTCATCAGATTTCTTGAATTTATTCTTTTTCCACTTCCTTTTATGATCTCTCTTCTTGTACACTTGTGCTACCAGTGCCTGATCACCAGGTTTTATTATGCTCATTTCCTCCATTCTCAACTCTCTTGCTTCTAAAGTTTCCTAAAACTCTTCAAGACTAAATGTGGAAATGTATTTGGATTCTTCAATGGCACATAAAATGTAATCGAACCTGGGATGCAAAGATCTCAAAACTTTTTCACATA
Organism: Cicer chorassanicum; assembly: GCA_037974735.1. Classification (NCBI taxonomy): domain Eukaryota; kingdom Viridiplantae; phylum Streptophyta; class Magnoliopsida; order Fabales; family Fabaceae; genus Cicer; species Cicer chorassanicum. The sequence continues at coordinate 13,652,257 of JBBPBP010009779.1, read as the reverse complement.
GTTTCTGCTCAGTAATCTTCTCCCCATAACCAACCATTTGATTTGTGATGCTCCTCAATCTTGAGATCAAATCAAACATCTTCTCTAGCTCCTCTATCTGCAGCAATTTGAATTGTCTTTATAGGATCTGCAATTTCAGTTCTTCATCAACACTTCTCTAATATGTCCCGAGCTTCTTTTGCATTTCTTGCATAATTTTTTTGGGTCAAAGTTGGTTGTGTCAAGGCATTGATGAAGAATGAAGGTTGCCTTGCAATCTTACTTCTTGTTTTCTTTAAACTTCGACCTCTGCTCCTCTGTTGGATTGACTCCTAGCTCCTCAAAATCATTTTCTATGATCTCCAATATTTCTCGGAACCCAAATAGTGCCCGAATCTGCACTCTCTATCTATCCCAATCTTTTCCATCAAAATGTGGCATATGGACTGGAAAATTTCAATTGTTTGCACTTGAACTCATCTTCACTTCACTCGTGTTTTAATCCTCACACTTCACTTGTGTTTATCACTCTGGAATCGAATAGCATGAGTTGTAGGACTTATTTATTGACTGAATGGAGTGTGCTATTTATACATAGTTTATTCCTATTCATTCTAACTGTCTAACTAACTAATTAAGAGATTAGTTAGTTAGTTATCACATACACTTAGTATTTTAACTTGAATTACACAAACTGTCAGTACCAAGAACGTTGTTGGTTTATTATGATTTTTCCAGAACATTCTTGGTTTCTAACACTTTGCACCTAACCACATGCTTCTGGCGGCATCTCTTTTATATGTTTCGAAAATATCTTTTGTTTTGTAAAATCTACAGTCATTGTCTCCGTACAATTACAATACTTATGACGGGTGCATCTTATAATAAAAAATTAGAGTCTCGGTATATAATTTTCACATTCTTCTTTCTTCACAATATGAAAACATTTTAAAAAATTCAATTTCAATCAAATCTAATAGCTATTAATCTTTGTGATAGTCTGAATGTGTGCATAAAAACTCTTAAACAGGAGATTAGGTGATTTGGTGATAAGATGTGAAAGAGTTAGATTTAGATGTATAAGGTGATAAATTTGATCCCCAATCACTAACTTTCTATAATAAACCGGTAAGTTACATGTGGATTTCGCACGTGTCACTAGGGTTTTAAAAGACAGTTGTGACTGAGAAAACGGCCGCGGCAAAAAGATATAAGTAAGTTGTTACCGCTATTCTCTATCTTAACGAAGTGAAGAAAATAAATTTGAGATTCTCAGCTTTTATTTCATGTAGATAAAAAATACATTTGTCTAAATAAATCTAGATACTACTTTATATTCTTCTTTATTCTTCTTTAGTTCTAACTCAATCAATATTATCCATTATATGATTATATGATAGTAGAAACAAATTTAATAGTCGAAATCGCAAAGGACACAATTGCATCAGCAACTATTTCAAACTGTGGGGCCCATGTTTGAATGAGTTTGTAACGTCACTAATGTTGTTGATGGTACGTCATTGTTGATTTTTGCTTATCTATATTTGATAGATATTTTCATTGAATGAGAGCTAGCTGCCATGGAAATAAACATTTGGATGATTGAGAGCCACTACATAAGTTAACATTTTTTTTTACCAACTGTAGGTCTCGAATCTCGATCCACTTACTCACCTATCGTTTTCAAAGAAAAGTCACAATGTAGTTGTAATTAAGAAGAGTGAAGAACATGGGTTTACTTCTAGTCTTCATCACTAGGTCTTCTCCCACTATTCATACCTATAAAAAAACATAGGCTTTTAGTGCACCACCTTGTGTGTTACTTTTTATAAACAACAATTGGAATATAATTTGGTGGTTCATATTATATATATATATATATATATATATATATATATATTGATTAAATTATAATTCAATTATTTTTTATAAAAACATTAAAAATAGTATCTTCTATTAACTCTTAATGAAATATAGATAAAAAAATAAGTTAAAAAAATTAATATATTTAATTAAAAATTTAATATAAATACATTAATTTTTCAACTACTATATTTTATTTGTGAGGGAGAATTTCACAACAAATTTTAATAAATGGGAGACCATAACTTTGTGGTCCTAATACATTATCTCACACTATTTACTCTTGTGGTACTTTTTTATCTATTTATGGTACGGTCTTGGTTTCCTCTAATATGATATGATTAAACTTGTTTCTTAGATCTCTTGTTGAGTTTGTTATGGAGTGGTCAGAGGGAAAAAGGAGCTTGGTGGATGAGGAAGAAGAGGAAAGTGGTCAGAGGGAAAAAGGGAGCAAAGGCGGTGGAGGTTCATCAAATATTCCACCTTGTTGTCAAGTGGAAAATTGTGATGCTGATCTGAGTGAAGCTAAGCAGTATCATAGGAAACATAAGGTTTGTGAGTATCATGCCAAAGCACCTGCCGTACACATTGCTGAGCTGCAACAAAGGTTTTGCCAGCAATGTAGCAGGTTCACAAACCCTAATCTCTTTTTAGTAAATATATATTGTAGAATTTTGTGAATTTTATTATATTGTATTGTTTATATATATTTTTAATTAGTTGAAGGTTAATCTTGCTAGCTATCAAAATAGAAAAATTCTTGTTGATGAAAGAAGAGGTTTAATTTTATTATAGAAGTTACCTTATTTGGGTTGAATAGTAGTTTGGTACTTATTGTTGTTGAGAAATTGGATTATATATCAAGTGATAGAATCTAATAATTATTTTTTCTTCTAAAAATTATATGTTTAAATCTTTTAAGTTTAGTCAAAGTTCTGCAAGTTATTTAAGTTAATAAAATTATGTTTTATAATTGATCTGATATGAAATGAGGAGGATGGCTCTTGAACCCGTTCGAAACAATAATAAGAGTATATCATCATTTAAATTATGTTTTTAAATATAATA
>JBBPBP010009779.1:13636956-13648722 GCA_037974735.1 Cicer chorassanicum | reverse complement strand
ATATATATATATATATATATATATATATATATATATATATATATATATACATTAATTTTTTTTGGTTTATTGCAAGAGGGGGCGAACTCAGTATTCTATTTTAGATTTTAGATTGATTTAGTTGTTCTTTGGGATGTATATATATAAAAAGATGTAGGAGATGAAAAATTGGATTTAATAACGGATAGAGTATCCTTATACTCCCTTTTAATATATTAGTTTTGCTTGCATAAAAAAGGAAAGATTTAGTAACTCTAGAAATGGAAAATCTTGTTTATAGTTGTTTCTCAAAACTACCCTGTATACAGAGGCTTCTCAATACTCTAATTATTAAAAGAATATTAAATTAAGGAGAGAAAAATATGAAATTTATCATTAATTTGGAAAAAATTAGTAATTCTTTTCATTTTTGACAGGGACAAAATTTAGTAATTAAAAAGAAAATTTATTTTTCATATCTCTAATTTTAGCTAATTCTATTTTCCTCATCACCTAACTTGTATTAATATACTTTTGTTTTTCAGATTCCATGAGCTATCCGAATTTGATGACTCAAAAAGAAGTTGTAGGAGGCGTTTGGCCGAGCATAATGCGAGGCGTCGCAAAAATGCAATTGACTGATTTCATCATATGTCGATTCGATGCTCTCAATCTTCTGTCAAACTCGTCTCTATGCATGCAAAGAGTACTATTTTATTTATTTATTTATTAAATGCTAAGATTTCTATTATTGCTGCTAGTAATATCATGTGATATTAGTGTGCTATTTGTTTGCATTACTTTCTCGATCGGAACTTTAATATCATTAATTGGAGGGACATTTTTTCAAATAGTATTGCAAAATGTTCAAGTACTTGATTAAATAATGACTTTTGCCTAGTAAGCCAAAAAGAAAAAGATGTAAAACAAAAAATATAATGACTTTTGCCTAAATGATATTTTTAGTGGTCCGTAGAGAATCGACATCACAACTAAGATTTTTTTTCTTCTATTTTTATTGTTTAATTATTTCGTTACTTTTATTGTTTACTATATCTTTATAGGTCTAGTTAATTGATTATTATTTTATTGTGATTGTATTATTAGAATTAAGTTGGTAGAATATTAAACTGTGACAATTTTTTATGAAAAAATAGTATGTAGGTAGAAGATGATGATTTTGTTAAGTGTCTAAGTTGTTAGTAGAATTTTGATGGTAATTTCATAGTAGAAAATAATGTTATTTTATTTCTAATCAAATTAATTTAAAAAGTTAATTCTGGGAAAAAAAAATATTTGGTTTGATATTTTAACTTGGTAGAAATTATTTTTAAAGTGTTATGAAGTTGAATCATTTTTTTTAATGATAATTATGGTTGTAGAAATGGTTTTTAGAATGCATAAATTTTTATATAAATCAGTCTTAGAGCGTGAATTATTTTAATTTATTGGTTTTGAATTTTGAGACGGGACTAACTCTATTGTGTACTTCAATGAGTTATCTATCTCCAGTTAAAAGTTCAAAATTTTCTATGTTATTTTGTTCCTTCATTTGTAATTATAACAAACTACAACTTTGAACAATTTTGTTGTGTTTTTCAAACAAATATGATTGTGTGCATAATAAACTGAATTTTTTAGTAGTGATTTTTATGAAAGTAAAAATATGAAAATGTTCCTCTATGTGTTAGGTGTATTGCATATTAAAATTCAATGGAATTTGACAAAATGAATCTTTGTGTTAAGTAGATGTGTATTTTTCCATTGGAAACATGAATCCGAGTTTTAATTATAGTTACTATTTTGATCATAACTTTAAGTGTAGTCATTCTTTTTGAATGATTCTTTTTGTAACAGAAACAAGACTCGTTTCTCTACATTTTGAACATGGACTCTACAAAATATTAAATAATATTGATATGTTAAAATAGGTTACAAGCTGACTAAATTGAAGTTATCCCTTTTTGTACTTCTGAAGCCTTTTCTAGAAACTGAAACATGTGACTTACTTTCTGTTTAATTAAAAATTATTTTCGAAAACTATACATCCTACGCTTTCTAGAGAGTATTCATATGTTAATTTTTTATTTTAAAATAGTTTTGAATTTATGAAATAGATAGAATGATGCATGTGTAATTTAGAGTATGATAGATTTTATATGTGGTATTGATATTTAGTTTAATAAATCATTTTGATTTCGAACTTAAATATTATTTTAACTAGTTATTGCAAAGAATTCTAATCAATTATTTAGTGACGTAAATTTTAGGGAACTTCAAAATCTTAAGTAGGATTAGGAGTAGATGAGTTTAATACTAAGTGAATAATTCATTAATGTGTGAAGGTATAGAGTATATGAAACCAAGATCGTTGCGTCAGGATTATAATAATGACGCTCTCAAACTATGACAGCGTCACTCCATTTTCTTTCCTACGTGAAATGAAGATGTTATACTTTTACTGCAATGTTACTTATTATTTTTTGTTTATGTTGTGTTGCAAGTACATGCCTTACATGAGTTATGTGTTTTCATTTAATTAAACTTGTATTGCACTGTCTAGGTGTGTTTGATTAGTAACAAAAGGATACCAATTGTATGACTTTGTTTCTAAATCAAGGGAGTGTAGGACAAAATCGGGATACTCCTTGTGGGTAGTCCTACTTGATTATTACACATTTTCATCCATGACCGACCCAACACGTTATGAGGCCTAAAGCAAAACTATAGATGGGTTTTTTCAAAATTAATAAATAAATTATTAATATTTTGTTTAATAACTATATATATTATTTTTGGCATAAATCATGGTATTTTAAAATTGATTTTCTCTATATTTTTCAAAAAATGAAATAAGACATATCAACTGTTCTACAGCAACATCAAGAACTCTTGTAAAAATTTCCGTCTTTTAGTTGAAGAAAATAATGTGTATATACATTGTACCACTTTAAGAACTCATGTGAGCAATGTGTTCTCAATTTATAAGTAATATTTCTCTTATCCCTACCACCTTCATTAGCCAATTTACTTGTACTAAGAAAAACATTAAATGATTTAAATATTTTATTCAAGTCTTGAGAATAAACCAGCCATCTTCTTTCCGTTGGGCAAAGAAAAGTGGTTTGAAAATTCATCTTTAAGAAAATCTATATCAATAAGTTTAACAGAACATTTTTCTACCCATCAATCTCTCAATATCAACGAGCAATCACCAACAGTGACGGATCTTGCACAAAATATTAGGGAGCGACAAGTATTAACTAAAATATTATAATTGAAATTCATAAAAGTCATACAATTTTTTAGAGTTTCACACAATTCATACATAGTCGACAAATTGGAAAAGTTATAGCTTCAATTCACACAAGTTTTACAATTTTTAGAAGTTACACAATTCGCACAAGTTTTTAGAGTTTCACACAGTTCACACAATTCAATCAAATAAAATGTATTCGTTTTACAATTTACATCTTTGTTGGAACTTTTTTTCTTGAAAATGTGTCAATTTTCTTATGTATAAACATCGTATCACTCCTAAAAAAATACACAAATTAATTACACAACACATTCAGACAAACAGTTCACAATTCTCAAGGGTTACAACTCACATTTACAAAGTAAAATAGTTCACAAATTCACAATCCCACATCCACACTACACTAATCAGAAAAACAGTAAACAATTCACAATCACAAAGTCACAATTCACACACTAAAGTTCATAATCTCAATTCTCACACTAAAATCGTTCACAAGGTCACAAATAAAATTTACACACTACTACCAGTTCACAATCTTAAACTAAAACAATTCACAATTAACAAATAGTAGAACAGGAAAAGAGTAAGAACTTGAAAAATAAAAGAAGCTGATTTAGATAGTATGAGGAGGACCAAAACCAAGAGGCGACGCCGGCGGCTGACCAAAGCGACTGCGAAACTAGACGGAGAAATGGAGAGAGAAAGGTAGCGGGGGCGCTGGTCGCAGAGGAGAGAGACTGTAGAATGGAGATGCAAGAAGAGAAGAGGGGTCTTAATGAGAAATCGAACGCGTCGCTTGAAGACCGCAGAGAAAGGGTTGAGAGGGAGAGACGAATGTCGCATCGATGATAACAAAATCAGGAGCAGAGAAGAGATAGTCAAAAGATATTTTAGTAACTCATCACCGTTATTTACTATATCATTATTATTTATAAAAACAATAAAAATAAATTATAGGGAAGGTCGTAGCCCTATTAACTCTCGAGAATGTCATTGATTACCACTCTTTTCAATTTTATTTTCTAATGATTGTTTCACTTTATCACTATTATTTATAAAAATAAATTATAGGGGAGGTCGTGGCTCATTGACTCCCAAGAATGTCATTGATTACCAATATTTTCAATTTTAATTTTTTTGTTGTTTTGATAAATTTATCTAGTCTTTTGCGATTCAGCTTCAACCCTTTTATTGTTTGTAATTTTTTTTTCTTTGTTTGTAATTTTGAATATATTGATTCATATTTTGGAGCTGACATTTATATCTATGAAAATAGAAACAACACAAATTCAACAAAATTAAAGATAAATGTTAAAACGATAGAGTAGTTCGGCAAGATGCTATTTTAAAATAAAAATTTCTTCTAGTTTTTTGCTCCCACCAAATAGAAATTGTTGATCTCTGCTAAAATTTGAAACAAAAGAAAAAGACTAATAATTTATAATACAAGTACTCACTTATATGTCATCTGAATTATAAAAATATATTAATACATACAAAAGAGACGAATAAATTAAAAACACAGCTAAATATATTATGGCCAGTGACAAGAGATAGTCAAGAAAAATTTAAAACAAAAAATAAAATCAGCAACGAAATAGGAAGCAGAGCCAAAGTAAAAAAACAACAAGTTTAAAATCAAAGTTTTAATATGATATTTTAAGAGACTTTTATATATATATATATATAGAAAAGGAATGACCTTTATTGTCTCGAAATGTTTTAGACGGTACAGTACCCTTGTCATACATAGGTGCGTCACTTTTTTATCAAAAACTTTTGGGAGGCTTTTTTATTTCTGTCAATAGTTGCTAGATGCCTGCGGAGTTCTTATAGTATATTTTCATCAAATATCTTGATATAGATCTTCGAGTCAATGGACAAGATGTTTAATGAAAATCACAATATCTAATTATCTGCACGACATTTACTTTGGTAATGTGTTTCCCTGCCATGGTGAAAGACTTCAAATATTGTAGAACTCGCAAAAACATCATCCCATTGTGCTTGTTGAGGTTCTTGCATGAATTGACTTTAAATATAAACTAAGTAGGTGATATTTGGGCAAATGATTGTGAGGTAAACAAGACATCCCACAAATACTGAGAGAGACCTAAGTAAAGCTAATGCAAGTTGATGATTTTGCTTTATTGGCAAAGAAAAAAGTTTGCGGGTAAGCATGCTACACTCATCTGGAATTTCCAAAGAATACTTTCATTGACACGTAAATAAACCATTTGCATCTCTCGCCAATTCTAAGCCAAGGAAATATTTTAAATTTCCTACATCTTACATGTGGAAATAAGTATCACTTATTTTTTGAATTTGGTGAAAGTTAAAGAATCATTACTAGCTATAATGATGTCATCAACGTTGACTACAACGGCAAGCAAGAAAATGGAAGTCCTATGATCAACTTGACATCTTTAAAACCATACTCTATTAATACTTGAGAAAATTGAGTACCACTTGCAGAAAGTTTGACGTACTCCATATAGAGATTTGTCTTTGATAATATAATATTATAATTGTTGAAATTAAGTGTGAATGATTAGTCTCACGTCGACTAAGAATGAAAAAAATGTTGGATATATAAAACAAGTAACTCATATACTCATTGCCTTAAGTTTTTGGTTGAAAATGTTGTGTCAAAGTCTCTGAGAAATCTTAGACATTTAGTCGATTGCTGCTTTTACGCTCCCCAAAATCCCCACCAATAATATAATATATTGTATGCTTTCATGAATATTTTTACCTTTATAGAAGAAAGTGGGAGACTTGTATTAGAAGGTGGCTAGTGTTTTTCTTTATGATGCTAGATCAGACTGTTTTTCTGTTGTAAGGGTTGAATCACCCTTTTTATCCTGTTTAATAAATTTTGCTTATCACTATATAAACACACGAATTAAAAATATAATTTCAGTATGATAAAAGAAATGCTTTATCGATAAGGCTGGAGGACAAAAAAATACGTGTAGAAAGAGCAGTTAATCAAGCCCCCTTGTTCCAACTTCGTTAACCAAGCTGCCTTGTCACAAAATTTAGCGACAAGCAGCTTCAAATGCAATAATGAATGCTGTCCTCACATGTAAAAAATTTGAAGGAAACAAAAAATGAAAATTTGAAGATCTTCAAAATGCAATCAATTAAAGGCATTACTCTCTTCGTCCAACTTCGTTCTAGTTGTGTAAAATGGATTTCATGAAAGCATACTTGAGCTTTGTTGTACTATCTGCAATAGAAATGAAGTAGACTAAAGTCTTAAAATATAATACAACAACGACGACCACTTTATGAGTCAGATAATTAAAAAGTCATCACATTAGAATTGAAAGGAACCAACCTTAGTCATGCCTAATACCAAGCATTTTCATTGCTAGCTCCCAGGTGACAATTGTTGCTGCATTAGCCGGAAATGCTCGACCTATGGTGGGGCCCAAACCTGTATAGCACCCTTTCAAACCAGTTCTCTTGTAGATCTACAAAACATAACAAAAAAAAACATTTTGGACCTCTCTAATCTCTAGTTTTTTATTAATGATTGGCAATTAAAGAAACAGACGAAGAAAGGTTCGAGAGAGCTTACAGAAGTCAAGATCGTAAAAGGATTCCTCGGAAAGGTTTTATCAGGATTTGTCTGAATTAGTGTCTTTGCCACGTCGAGCGGCATAACTACCAACCAAAACTGGCAGAACAATCAAACAAAACCACAACCAAAAAAGTATAATAAGGTTAATAGTATATTTAGTTGTTAACTACATAAGTAAATACTTGCTTAGTTCTCAAAATGCTTACAGCCACACCACTAATGCCACCAGTAACAACCCCAATTCCAATTTCAATCAGGTTGCTGTAATTGGATGAAGCAGGTTTGATATGTGAATGCATGTGATAACGCATATATTCGTATACACTGAAAAAGGTAGCATTCCCTATAGACTCTCTAAGCAATGTCGTACTACTTCCACGATAAATTCCTTTCACCTGAAAGGAATTCCATCAGTAGCTATACTACATTAATCATAATATTGAGGAAGATTGCAGCATTTCCTCACCCCTTCAGTTTTTAGAGTTTTAAGGGCACAATCGAGGGGACTACTGTATCTACTTGACATTGGAAGTAAACAGTCGGCACCTTGGATCTGCATCCTACACTGGAAAAGTTCAAATTAAATTGGAATTGTTAGAGACATGAGACCAAAGAAACTGCAGCATACAAACCTCAGGTTCGCTTTACCTTTATCAGCTCTGTTGGACCTAACACAAAACTGTTGATGGCACCACTAAAAGCTGCGGATGGTATTATCACTTGAGGCCGTGGCTCACCGCTTTGCACCCCCCCCTAGATTAGGGAGAGAAACAAAAGTGAAGGCATAAGTAAAGCATGCTATGAGGCATATGATGCATCACAACAGACACATCCAAAAAACCATTAAAAATATAATAATACCTATGAAACGTTTACACAAACTCAAACACCAATCACGACCCAGGTAGTAATTTGAAAAAAAATAGAAGTAATTTGAAAAGATATCCACATGTGTTGTTGTCGTGTCAATGTATGACACCGACCCACGCCAGTGCTACATAGCATAATACTCTATCAAATAATCTCATTTGTCATTTTCATGCACACCTGAAGGTACTGTTTTGTTTGAGAATAAATGCCAAAAAAGAGGGATCCTTCCAAAGCCATCCCAACAAAAGATGATGTTGCTCCTCTATAAAGTCCTTTGATCTGAAATAGAGTCGGTACCATTTGAGAATCTCAAATCATTTCTGTCAAAATCTCTTACTGAAAACTAATAAAAAAAAGCATGGCTTTGCATACAACTAAAAGATATAAAATCATCAGCACCCAAAAAGAAAAAGATATATAAAACCATTCATAGATAAACCTCCACCAACATGTCCTGAGTCCTAAAGCTTGATGCTTTTAGAAAATAGCCGCAATATTTAAGAGTTCACAAGTTCAATTCAACCATTCCATCAAACATTTAGAATAAAAATATCCAAACATAGATTACTTCACTTCAAACTCAATTTTAACCAAATCAATTTCAAATGTTGATCAATCACAAACTTAATGTGCACCTACTTAGACTCAAAAACAGAAGACGAAATCAGATGGCCAAATAACTTCATTAATACTTATTGAATGTGTGATGGTCTCATAATTAATAGAATGCTCAATCTGAATTACTAGATAAAACGATATCAATCAAGTAAAGATCCTATGACATGCCTTGCCTACATGATGATAAACTACAAATGACCAGCTTCCTGCTTTTATACACAAGAAATTATATCAACTGTTCCTGATACAAGTTAGTACTCAGTACGCAGTTACTATCTACTATTTCACATTCTTATGTTACCTTGGAACGACTAACTCAGCTAATTTTATCTCTTGGAAGTTAAAGTTCATGTTAGAAGATATGAAAAAATCTTATAATATTTTGATATTATCTTAGAGTATCATAAATATCTCATAGGCTAAACCTATTATCTTTGAGTATATGAAAATATTTTATAACAGATTAATAGACATACTCCTTCAGTCTTTAATATCCTAGCAGTGCAATGCAATCCATTTCTGTACTGAACTAGATGTGGCTCTGTGTTGTGCTTCTGCAGCTTCACCTAATAAATGAAAATAAAAAGTATTGTTGACAGATAGGCTAAATTTTCGAAGGTAGATAAAAAAACTAAACATATAATCAAAGAAAAATAAATAAGATTCTTAAGTCAGCAATAAAAATGCAACTATAGATATGAAAATCAGTATCATAGTCAGAAAAACATTGAGGAATACCATGGACCACAAGAAAATGACAAAAATTAAATTTTCTAGAAGAGGAGAGATTGAAAGAAATATTCATGTTTGTGACAAATCAAAATAACAATCCAACAGCTACAATTACATTTACAATTATAGGGGCAGTGATCAGTGGAAACACTATTAGGGGCATATAACTAATCAAGTGGTATCTCACTGAACCTATAAGAGAACCATGATCTAGGAATATTGTTCAAAACAAGGTATGCTGTATAAGAAATCGTAAATTTCAGGACATCAAGATTGCATCATCTAAGTCACCAACACGGTACTCCTGATCTAATTACCATATACATAACGATTGTGTATGTTATAATTCTATGAGTTAGCTCCATTTCCTGTTTCAGCTACAAGTCACATATGAGTTCTTATAATCCTATTCCTGCTCATGCCCCACATCATTTAAGCCGGGAAAAAAATGATAAACCCTTTCATCTTATAATTGCATATAGATGATCTTGATTCCTTGCCTAAGGGTTTCATAAGCTTTCTTTGAGGCTTTAAATGGATGACAACTTTTCTATAGGCAAATGTAAGTGGTTAGTATGTTATGAGATTTGGATTTACTGCAGCCAGCACGTTAGTGGTCGACGTTCGAGATTGAACGATCTAGATGTCAATGTAGATTTTGATTGTTTTTAAGAAAACTGAAATGTCGAGCTTAAAATTTGGGCCATCCGATTTCAATTCAGCGGCTACCGACACACTGACTTCATGAATGCGTGGATTGCTGACTGCAACAAATGCTAACAGCTTGATAAAGGAAATCATTGCAACAACATAGCATGAGCCAACGAGATGATACAATGGTTATTCTTTTCCTCTATTCGAAAACACTTTATAGATTAATTACAAGTTACCTGAACTTAATTTACACATAAGTGATCGAAGTGAATTAAATTCAGTAACCTATTTGATGTAACCCAAAAAAATAGGTGTGAAACTAGCAAAAGTATTAACAAAAATTTTAAAATCTCAATTTTGCTATGATTTTATCTACTATTTGTTATAGCACAACACGACTTACTCATTCTCAAATCAATTGGGTGATAAATTAATAATAAAGTTTTTGAATCACGGAAAAAATGAAGCAATGAGTAATAAATTAAAAAAGAGAACCTTAACGGTGTCAAAGGGGTGGCCAGTGGCAACAGCGGCAACACCAGCGAGTAAGCCAGCAACGTAATCCTTGTAACCTGAAGTTGAAATCTCAGTCATGCCGCTAGAAACAGTAGAAATGGAGTTGTCAACTACATATGATGAACTGTGACTGTTGTCGCGCAATTCCAATCGTTCGCCGCCACAGTATGACGGCGTTAATGCTGCGGTCGCCGGAATGAGGTAAAATCAAATGCTAAAAATTACTGGTGTGTCTCAAACAAACTAACCATCGCAAACCATGTGTTTTATTTCTTTCAAGAAAGAATGGAAAATTAAATATTTACAAAATATAATAAATTTAATTTTAGTCCTAAGTCTTTATAAAATACTACAAACATTTTTATTTTAATCATTAAAGCTTATAATTGTTAATTTTTTAACGAAAGGCCACGTAATATCCGGTAAAACATGTAATGCGATATAATCTAAATTTTTCTCATGTATATTACTTAATGTAATAGCATAGAAATGCATTTATTTTTTATGCATTGACTCAATAATACGATTGTATTATATTGGTAAGAAGCAAATATTTTTTTATCTGAAACCTTTTAATTCAAAAGATTTAACGGTAGAAATATTTGAGATCACCCAAAAATTTAAGGATAAAAATATCTGATGTGAATAGGTGTTATTTTAAAATGCAAATAAAAAAAAAAAGAAAGTGTTAATAAGAAATTAATAGAGATTTTTAGATATATTACTCAATAGAAATGATACAATACGTTTAGTTATGGTTAAACATATAACTACTCTCTACAAAATAAAATAAAAATTGATTTAAATTCCTTTTCATTTTGGTAAAAATCTCTAAATAATTAACGATCAACTATAGAGATGAAACCAGGAAAGGATACTTAAAATTGTATAGTCACTTACCACTTGAACAATACTAGATTGGTATTACGGTATATTAGGTCACATATAACTATTGGAAATATAAATTTCAATAATCACTCAATTGGAGGATGCATTCTTCCTTTAACAATGATTTCACAATTTTTTAGCTGCTGATCTAAATTTTTTTTTCATAGCTGCTGATCTACATTCTATTTGTGACTCAATTAGCTCAAAAATTGTTCTTTAAATAAATAGAAAATAATTGTTTTTCTTTGTAGTATGGAAAATTTATTCTACCGAGGGTAAAATGATTTTTAATTTGATTTCAAATGATATACAATGACATTTTTAATTTACTTAATATACTTAAGTTCATCTGATCAGTATTAAATATTACAAAATAAACAAGGTAAAGTTAGTCCAACTGATTTATTTACTTAACTTCGTTAATGTAATTTTCATTAGTTGGAATACCTTTAATTATAAATTTATAATGATATTTTTTTTATATAAAAAAAATAAGGTGAGAGAATAATGCATCAATCTAAAACAGTGAAGACGTTAGAGTTTGATTAACATTTACAAAATAATTTATATTTGGATTCAGAGCATGCGATCTACAAATTTAGAGTCTATCTTTTTACCGCTAAACCAAACTATTAAAAGTTTTTATAGTGATGTATTT
>JBBPBP010009779.1:13615619-13626810 GCA_037974735.1 Cicer chorassanicum | reverse complement strand
AAAAGATAAAAGGATCAAAATGACTAAAAAAATATAAATGACCAAAATGAATATTAGATAAAAAAAATAAAGGATCAAAAGTATATTTTAATTTTATGATATGTTTTTGTATTGAAACTTAACTCAATATATTGAGAGATGAATAAAAATTTAAAATAAATCTTCTCAACATATAATATTAATCATATATTTCCACAAATACAAAACAAAAACCCATCAAGAACACATGTATATCTAGAAAATGGTTTGGATTGTGTTTTCGAGTTTATGGCTTTGTAACTTATAAAAAATATGAGATTATAGGAACTAATTGTTCTAGCCTAAGAATAATTTATGCCTCTAACAACCTGTAATATATGCCTAAATGTTACCGCATTTTAATTGTAAGGATTTTTTAGACACATCAGTAATTAACGATATTATTTTCAAGATAGTATGTTTTACTTAACTAATAACTTCGTGTAATCCTCCTTTGATGTAAATTTTATTTTCCACCTGCATGAACCTAAGCTATAATTAAATTACACCAACATTGAGACTTTGATAGCGGGTTTTTTTGCTTTAAATATTTTCCCCATGTTGGAATCTAATGATATTTTCATGTGTGTATGCATGTGAGATGAAATGTTTTTTGAACTTCAATGTAACTTGATGGAGAGAGACTAGCTAACTTGATGAAAGTCTTCCTCTCCGAGATGAAATTGTTCATATTTTATTCATTAATTTCCTTCATATGAATGTTAGATTTTTGCTAAATCTTCTGAAAACGACCATTTTATAGCACCCCCTAAGTCATTCATAGGATGATAACTTTTTAGTGAATCCAATAATTTAGAATTGTCTCAATATGTTTTAAGAGTATAGTTGATGTCTTTAATTGTATATATAATACATATTACATTAACGTACGTAGAGCATGTGATGTGAATTTGGCATTTAAAATATCCATCTATGCAAAATTTTATATTCTAATTAACATTTGTCAATTCCTCTATTGGTGTTTAATTATTTGCAGATATGTGAGTGTCGATATGTCACTTGTACGCAAGGATGTTGAGTGTCCAATTTGTCTTGGTAAGTAATTTATATATAACTAACGCTAGATTTCTTAATTAATTTATTACCGCAAGTATGTAATTTTGCTGAAAATTTTGTTCAATACCTAGTAAGAAAATGTAACAATTAGTTTATCGAATTAAATGATCAAAATATTGAGTGTTGAATATTAGTTGATGAGCAAATCTAAGTTAATATTTAAATGATAAAACATATTAGTATATATGTAATGAATGGAACATATATACTAGTATATGACTCTGCATATCGAGCAGTAGATTTGTTTTTAATGGAAATTGTGAATCTCATACACTACTAATGTTTTAAGAGATTTACAATTTCCTTGACGTGATGGAATTTTAAATTAAATTTTCTTTATAGGTGATCAGACTATTTTTTTCTTAATCTAACGGTCCGGTTATATCATAAAATTGTCAAATCAATAGAACATCATAAATACTCCCACCAGTCCTAAATATTATAAAAGAAAAATTAATTAATAAAAATTAATGCAGTATTTTGTATTTGCTTTCATAATGAATGTATAGTATAGTAATAATTAGAGATGATTGATTTGATTATTTGTGTAGGCATCATTCGGAAAACAAGTACAGTAATGGAATGCTTACACCGCTTTTGCAGAAAGTGCATAGACAAATCTATGCGCCTTGGGTACGTTTGTCCTCAAATTGCCACCATCTACTTTATCATTTCACATATTTGTAATTGGAATTTTATTGGTTTATTTATTGCTTGTAAATTATTATTTTTGTTTATTTCAGCAACAAAGAATGTCCTAGTTGCCGTACACATTTGGCTAGTCGACGCTCCCTAAAAGATGACCCAAACTATGATCTCTTGATTGCTACTCTCTTTCCAAACCTTGACAAGTATGAGGAAGAGGTAACATATATACATTTTGCAACTTAATTAGATAATGTGTTTTATATATCTGAATTAAAAACTAATCAATAAGGTTCTTCTGTTCCATCCTAGGAATTTGCTTCGCTTGAAGAAGAGTTGGGTCTTCCTAAGAAGGTGATACTCCACTTATACATTTATTAAATATATGGATGTCTAGTTAAAAATATGAATTATGACACTCTATAGCTACTAATGTCTTGAATTATACCAAACTATATGCAATGAGATTTTTTTTACCTCACACACAACTTCATTCATGTTCTTAATTTCAGGGGATTTGAAAGCTTCATGTTGCGTCACATGCTCTGGCTGGGATCGATGAGTGACATTTCGTGTAAACTTAAATATCTTATCTTATATATTAAAACCACCGTATTATTGAGGACATCTGTTGGACTTGTAGTAAAATAATTTAGTTATGTTTTATATATATGTCGCTGAATCTGTCGGTTCCCTTTCATTTATGAATAAAAGTATTAAAACTATATTTTTATGTGTGAAATATTTTTATTAAGTTTATGCAAAATAGTTGAAATTGGAAATTGAAAATTTTTCAGCTTTTGAAACCAACAGACAATGTTACCGTTTTTAAATTTTAAAATATATCTGCTTTCGTTTTAACTATTTATTTGAGTTATTGGGTAGTCGGAGACTTGACTTATATCTGAGTAATATTTTTTTGAATAAGAAATTTTAAATTTAATTATTTTAATAATTAAATTAATTTCATCGCAAAAGTAATTATTGATGTTAGTTGTTCGTAATTATTTTCTGTTAACTAAATGTTATGTTTGACATAGTTTATATATGAGAGATGTGATATGATTATAACTAAATTTCATGAAAGGAAATTGTGAAAGTTTATGATTAAATTTGAGGTGAATAATTTTTGTGGTGAAGACTTTTTAGAGATTAATCTAAAATTAAGATATTAGTTTAATTAAAGAAAATATGTTTTTTCTAAGTATCCCTCCCCTATATAAAATGTCACACGGCCACACGTAATCATCTTACTATTAATTTTTTTTCCTCCAAACACATCTTCATCTTCTCCCTTTTTTTCTCTCAAAACCTAAATCTTCAACTCTATTTTTGGACAACTTAGAAGCTTCCTTTCACAAAACATTAACTACAAACTTGTTCCATTGTTTGAGAGGATCACAAAGAGATAAAGATTGCTAGGTGGAAAATTCTTTTTCCCTGCTTTCTCTACCTCACCCGTGAGCAAGTATATGTAGGGGAATGTGTGTTTTTGTTTAAATATTTTGAGCTTCAATTTTGTGTTTGTTGTTGTTTTTGTTATTATTGATGTTTAGGAAAAATAAGCAAACATTTTCAACCATTTTCCCTTTCAAAATCAAAAGCACTAAGTTAATAGAGTAACATTAGTAACTTAAATAGCAAGAAAAGATGAACCCCAAATTTTTAATATGGTCGAACCAGATGTGTAAATATGTGAAAAATTGATTTTTAAATATGTCTGAGTTGCAAAATTTGTTGATTTCAAATAAATGAGTTTGAACCGAAGTTATAAATTTTATCAAAAGAAGTTAAGTTCTTATGATCAAGATTTTTTTTTTAGTTTATGAGATGGTTTGGACTAAAATGACAATCGGTGTGTTAATGTGTTTGGGACCAAAGTGAATGATTTTTTTCAAAGTTGTGAAATGAGAATTTTAAAGTAAACTTATAATTTCAAATTGATTTAGGTCATTTGGATTGTAAAGTTAAAAATTTGAATTGAAAGTATGTAACTTTGAGAAAAACACTTTTAAATGTATGTTTATGTCGTTAGTTCTTTGAGTCTTAAAAAAAATCAAGATTGTTGACATCAAGTTAGCGGTAGAGAAAACTCTCAATATTTATATTTGTTGTGTGAAAATTTTTAGAGTAATGAAATAGAAACAAAATGCCCATGACAATTTTTTTTTGTGAAAATTTTGAAACAAAGTGGTGTATATTGAAACTTGATTGATTATGATTAGATTATTTCAAAAAGATTTTTTGTTAAAGGTATCTTACAATGTTTTGAAGTTGAAAAACTCCTATTTGATTTTTATGGGAAGAAAATTAAATTGGATTAGATTAATTTTTTTAATCATGTGAGTGATTGTCTTTGATTTATTTTTAAATTACGATTATTTTAGTTAGAAAAATGGGCTAAGTTAATGAGATAGTTAAAGCCTCATAGACCTATTTTGACTAAGTTGAGAATTATAATTTTAAGGTGTTAGTTCGAACAAAATTAATTGTGTTAGCTGCTGCTATGATACTAGCAAAATGTAAGAGCTTCTTCCATTTTTAGTATAAAATGCTGAAGTTATATGTGTTATGGGAAATTTGCAATAAATGTAGTTAATTCATATGTAGCTATATGAACTTATGTGGTGAATTTACTGCATGATATATGTTGAAAATATATTCATGCACACATGAGTGACATAAATTGTCAAGTGTATGTTCACATATTTCTAATAGAATAATTGGTGATGTATTGTTAATGTATTCTTAGGTGGATTTTAATATTTCCTTTGTGAAAAACCTTGTGAGAGAAGTAATATTCTAAAATGATATGCACTGACATGTAAACATTGCATTAGAGTGTTTGATATATATATATATATATATCACAACTGCTAAAGTTATCTGTTAACTTCAATTGGTGACATTTTACATTTATTGTGGAATTTGGGTGATGCATTTAGTGGATGTGGACCCACACATTTTCCATGATCACTCGCACAACGAAGACGTTGTGGGATTTCCCCGAGTGAGATTCGCCTACTGCCTATCGATTATATCTAGTATTAAGTAGGGCTACTTATACGGGTAGTGTTTTTGGGACCTCGCTAAGAGATGGAGCGGGGTTTCATGTGAGCATGACTTTGGAGCGTGTGGAGTTTTCCGTAACATCACATCTGATACTTGAGGTGCATCGAAGCGACCAAAATGACGATTATGGGGTATCCTTTCCAGAGAGGCAAACTTTGGCACCCTTTTTAGCACCACCAAGCGTGGCAGACCCTGTCATCCTTCTAGTATTCGAGGTCAGAGGATCATCCTGACAGATGATGGATGTTTCTTTAGTAGCTATTATCGCCTCCTTTTCGCCAATGTTGATCCCTTTGTCGTTATCTGGGGCAAACATGTAGACATGTTTTCGTGAGTGGACAACCGGTTTTTCTTCTGCAGATCTAAAGCTAGTGGAGAACAATGATTGCTATAAGATACCCATGCTTGGATATCAGTTGTGGACCTGACCACAAAGGATTTAGACTTGAAGGAGTCAAAGGGCGAGGCTAAAGTGTCGTCGGGGGAGGTCATATATGTTTTGACTTGTGCAGAGTGCAAGGGTTATCTTTGTTATTGTAGTGTTGGTCCATGATCAATAGGGTTGGGTGTATAGGGTCTTTTGTGCCACTTTTGTATTTTGACGTGATTATATTAGATTTTTGGATGACTATATCTATTATGACTACTTGACTGAGTTGATTTGTGGGATTCATTTATCATTTTTTTGGGTATTTATGAAGGAGTTTAATTCTTGGAACAACACTTTTGTGTAAGTGTCTTGCGTGAATACTTCAAGGGATATGAGTGATGACTAGTCCAATATCCTAGTTTTGATGTTTTTTAAATGTATATTTTCAGAATATTTACATTTCAGACTACTCTTGCCAATAGACACACACAAATATATATATATATATATATATATATATATATATATATATATATATATATATATATATATATATATATATATATATATATATATATATATATATATTATATTCAACATGTGTGAGTGAGCTTCTTTTGAGAGATCTTTAATTTTGAACCATCACGAGACGTTGACGCTTTTATTTAAACTTTAAAAGAAAAAAAAAGTTACTAATATTTTAAGAGATGAATATTTTATTATATTTTATTCAAAATATTATTTTAAAATATCTATATATATTAAATTAGATATATATTTGATACAAATGAGATATTAAATCTATATATATTTGAGATAGTAGTGTTCTGAGGATTTCTTTATTCATAATTATGATTGTTTTTTTTAATGGCATTATTTCTTTTTTACATATAAATAAATTTCTTTCATATTAAAATAAAAATATTACATTCAGATTTAATGATCAAGAAAATAAAAAATAAGCATGTTAACATTACACATAAAAATTGCAAAAGCCAATGAAAAATAACCAAAACAAAATCTTAATCCTAACAACCAAACTAATATACACTAATTTTTTCATTTGTTGATCCAAAAATGATGTCGTCAACATACACTTGAACAATTAGCAAATCATTTTTATCAATTTTTCTAAAAACTGTAGTATCAATTTTTCCTCTGGAAAAACCATTTTTTATATATTAGGAAGGAACTTAGTCTTTCATACCAGGCTCTAGGGGCTTATTTTAGTTCATACAGAAGCTTTAGTAAGTTTAAAGACATGGTTTGATTTCTTTTGATCTTCGGAACCAAGAGGCTGATGAATCTATACTTGTTCATTTAGAAAACCATTTAAAAAGACACTTTTAACATCCGTTTGAAAAAGTTTAGTAAGTTTATGAGTTGCATATGCAAGAAGGATTGTGATAGCTTATAACCTTGCAATTATAGAAAAAGTTTCATCATAATCAATATCTTCTTGTTGGTTAGACCCTTGAGCCATCAGTCTTGCTTTATTTCTTATTACTTTTCCTTCTTCATCCACTTTGTTTCTAAATACCCATCTTATCCCAATAATTGTTTGATTTTGTGGATTTGGGACAAGAATCCAGACTTGATTTTTTTTCAAATTGAAAAAGTTCTTCTTGCATTGCTTCAACCCATGAGTTGTCAACTATGCCTTCTTTGATTGACTTTGGTTCCATTTGAGAGATCATTGTCATGTTGTTGATGTTGTCATCTTTAAAGGATATTCTTGTTCTAATGTCATTAGATGTGTTTCCTATGATTTGATTTTGTGGATGATCTCCTATGGTTTTCCAGCTTCTTAGAGGAGTTTGAAATGGAGATTGATGATCAATCTCGTGTTTCTGAGGAACGATCTGATGTTGTTGCTAATATTGTTCTTCTTCTTCATCATCTATCTTTTGTATATCAAGATCATCAAATAATACATGCACACTATCGTGCCCGATTTGTTCGCGAAAAAATGAGTTGCCACCAATTTTATTTTATTAAAGGAAAAATTGGATAAAACCTAAAATGAAGATCTTGAACCAAAAATTCGGATTCGGGAGTTAATTACAAGTAGAGAAAGTATTAACACCTTACACCGTTCATTAAAACGATTACCCTATAATTAATTGTATGCAAACTATTTATTTATTTATTTAAATTATCTATATTACCCCAAAAAGAATAACAAAAAAAATTATATTACATTAATAAAAGAAGAAAAATATTTTTTTATTAATTTGGTTTGATAGGGGAAGATCTTGCTTCTACGTATCCCTAGGTGCAATAGGCAAATCAAAACACACGTAGTTCTTGGTATAAAATATCTGTGTGTTGGTCAATTTTAATTTTTATTAATTTTTATTAATTTTTATTTATTTTTTTTATTTGTGCGAAGGTCATGAGAGACTAATACCAAACGGCGCACTGGAAAACAACTAATTGGTCCAACAATTGGCGAGTTTGATACAGAGAAAAAGATAACAATATGTTGTTTTCATTTTTATCCTTTTATATTATCTTACTTTTCTAAGTATTTTTAAGTTTACTTGAATAAGTAGAACCATAAAATGAGTGTTTGTGTGAGGTTTGCAATTTTTCACGTAAGACTGATTGTTGAAGAACGCGGTTTCTCAATTCAATATTTTATTTTATATTTAGAATATGAAAATGAATTTTGTTAAATTATAACATCATATATACAAAACGACAAAGATGATAGTATTAGAAAAAATATTGTAAATAGTCTTGCTATATGAACAAAGTTAACATGAAAACAAAAAAACTAAGACATTGGTTCATAAAAAAAATGATACATGAAAGCAACAAAGATAATAAACAAAGCAAAATTATTATACTAGTTTATTTTAGAGGAACGAAATTTACATATCGGATTTGCAAGATTATTTTGCCTCCTTTTTTATCTTCGTCTTCAATTTTTTTTCTTTTTATTAAAATTGGTGATTATGGAGAATGTTGTGTAAGAATGGCATAACAGAGAACCAATAGTGGCTTTCTGATAGGCGGATTCAAGTACATAAAACCGGTCTCTATTTTCTAATCTCCCCTTTGTTCCTCCTCCTCCTTAGTAAGAGTCTCATAACACTCTTATTTATATTAATAAATTAGGGTTAAGTAATTTTTGGAAATAAATATCTACCATATGACTAATTAAGTTGAATCCTCAAGTTTTATTTTCTTCTAAAATCTTTACTCAAATTCCAAAAAATCATATTAAATAGAAATCATTCATATTTAATTTACTCCAAAAAATCCCATATTTATTAATTTTATATTTAATTTAGTTTTATTTTTTATTAAATAAAAATAAAAAATTTCTTTCAACAACCCCATTTTGTTGAGGAGTTGTTGCATAAGATAGATTATGAGAAATGTCATCTTCATAAAACTTTTTTTTTAAAAGAAGCATTTATGAACTCTACTCCGTGATCACTTCTTACGGAGGTTATGTTAGAGTACCCATGTATAACGTGAGAATCATTTTTTGTTTTAAGAAGAGTACCCATGTATAACGTGAGAAATCATCAACAATAACAAAGTCATATCTCATTTCACACAAGCTTATAGTTTTGTAGGACCAAAAAGATCAATGTGAAGTAATTCAATAGGTTTTTTAAGTGAAACAAAATCTTTTGAATGAAAACTACTCTTGACTTGTTTTCCTTTAGCACAAGATTCAAATACTTTATCTTTATCAAAACTTATTTTTGGCAGACCTCTAACAAGATCAAGTTTATATAATTTTGAAATTGTTTTCAAGCTAACATACTTAGTTTGTTTGTGCCATATCAACTTATCTTTATTTATGGACATAAAACATGATTCAATAGGTAACTCTTGAAGATATAAAACATATAGATTTTTCTTTCTTGATCCAGAGAAAATAATTTTTCTAGAAGTTGCCTGCATGACTTCACATATGTTTGGTTTAAAGATAACCTCAAAATCATTGTCACACAATTGACTAATGCTTAGAAGATTATGTTTTAAACCTTCAACGTATTGAATATCAACAATTTTTGGAGAGTTTTATTTACTTATAATACATTTACCTTTGATTTTTGCCTGATCATTATTCCCAAAGGTTACATATCCTCCATCATTCTTAACAATGGAAAAAAAACATTGTATATCTCATGTCATATGTCTCGAATAGCCACTGTCCAAGTACCATGATTTTTTCTTGACATTTTGAAAATCATCCTGCATTTGATATAACTAGATTTTTAGGTACCCATTCAGTATTGGGTCCTTGAGAGTTAGATTTTTCTTTAATACTAGATTTTTTTCTTAACATAGCAGTTTGATTTATTGTGACCAATCTTTGAACAATAAGAACATTTTCTTATTGCTTTTGGAGAAGGTTATATGCATAATCAAGATGTCCAATTTTATTGCAATAAGAACATTTTGTTTTGCATTTATCTACTTTTCTTTTTGGTACAAACAAATTTTCATAGAGTTTTTGCTTTTGAATTTTGTCAAAATTGAGTCCAACTTTATCAAATATTCCTACCTGAGATTCTATAATTATTTGCAAAGTTTAAGTGGATTTAGTAAAATTTGATAAATCATTTTTAAGATACTCAATTTTTGTTTTGAGCAGAACATTCTCCTTTTGATTTGTAGAACGTTATTTACATTCAGATTCTTCAGATGTTTTAAAATGAGACTCCTGTAAACTTTGAATGATTTTTTTTGAGTTCTCCTTTTTCCATTTGTTCACATAAAGGACACAATTCAAAAATGATTACCTCATTATTTTCTGAGTATTTTATTAGACACATGTTGGCTTATTTATTTTCTTATGTATCTGATTCTTCAGAATCATCCCAAGTGACCATCATGGCTTTTTTCTTGAATAGAAATCTTGTTGGCGTCTTTTGGTTTAAAGAACATTCAGTTATGTGATGTCCTAGTTTTTTACACTCATAACATGTAATTTGACTATTATCTATTTCTGTTTTAAAGTTTTCCTTGTTGTCTTAGTTGTACTTATTCATAGCCCATCAATTTGGAGATTGATCTGGTTATTGTTTTTGATGTTGTTTTGCTTATTTGGGTCTTTAGTTAAACCTTTGGGCTTGATCATTGTTCAGAGTTGCCTTGATATTTGTTTTACTTAAGATTTGTATTTTGAGAAATGATTCATGTCATTTTTATCTTTTAAAACGAGTTATCCAGATTGATTTTGATCGATCAAAATGATACTGTCATAAACCAAAATGATTTTGGTTTACCCAAACTGTTATTCTCATGAACCAGAGTGATCTTGGTTTGTCCAGACTGATATTATTATGAACCAGAATGATCTATATTATTGTATAGGTGTACTTGATTACCTATGTTCGAATAATACACTCAAACACACAAGTTAAATAGCAACACAATCATAATAATGATTAGAGATTAATTAACTTATTTGTTTATCTTCAAAACATTTGATTTAGAATTTTGTCTCAACAATTATATATATATATATATATATATATATATATATATATATATATAAGTTTGTTGGTTCAAGACGCAAATGCATGGAAAACAAAGGGAGGTACTTGTCATTTTGAGGGGGAAGGAAAAACATATTTGCTATTTTGGAGGACAATCCATGAGAATGACAAGTGAAAAAAAGGAAAATAAAAATTTATGATTAAATGAAAGTTTAGAAATTTCATTTGAAGGAGGATTTATTGAGAAAGAATTAGAATTTTCAATCTATAATAAATATAAATGTTAGTGGTGGAAATTCAAGACATACATTTCATTAGCAAGACAATTGAACACGAAAATGTTTTTATTGCTATTTTTAATTCTTTACCATGTGCATTTATAGTACATATTAACATTTGCCATAAGATATTACTAACAAACTCCACTTGTCATTGTTATAAGTAAAAAAATACATCAAATTTTAATTATTATTTTAAATAAAAATTAATTACTTTTAAATTATTTGATATTATTATTTATAATATATTATTTATTTAATTC
>JBBPBP010009779.1:13603098-13615142 GCA_037974735.1 Cicer chorassanicum | reverse complement strand
TGACTTATATAAATACTTTTTTTAATGAATTTAAATAAAAGTAGTAATTTTTTAGTTTAGGTGTTTTCTTTTTTGAGTGAGACGTAGTACTCTAAAATAATAAAAATTAAATAGTAAAAAGTTAACAAATAAGTGTCATTGTATCAATTTCTTTGACACTTGGAAAAAAAAGAAAATAAAAACCTTTTTTTTAGAGAAAGAAAAGTAAAACTTATAAATAAAATATATATTTAATTCATATACATATATAAATTAAATTCATATTTTTAATATTTCAGGTAATAATTATAATTCTTTCATTTATAAAAAAAATATATAGTTCTCGCATTAAAAAAGTTGGTATTATAATTTTTCCCCATTAAAAAAGTTGGCATTATAATTCTATTTTTTTTCTTCATGCGGCGACGGGATATATTTCCAAAAAAATGAGTAAAAGAGTAATTGGCGAGTATCAAGTGCGGATTGCTCGGAAATGCCACACCTAGTCTTCAAGAAATACCTCACTCATCATGAATATTTCCCCTTCCAAAGTATCGGAACTGTCCAAAACGTATACGTGTCAAATTTGTATTCGCTACGACAATTAGACTTTCTTTGCATTCAATCCATTCACAAAATCTATAAAATAAAACCAACTCCTGAAGAATAATTTTTATTTACCAAAAATAAAATTATTTGAAGAAGAATAAAAATCTTCAACAACAGCTTCTATTCCCTTTCATCTCTTCAAGTCAAGACGTTAAACCACACTTAGCAACCACCGTCGTCGTTTTCCTCCGCTGTCTCAGCCTCTGCCGTAGGTTGCTCCTCCGTCTCCGCCGGTTTATATAGTTGCTAAGGTTTGCTTTGACTAAAAGCAATGCCGGCACAGAAGCGTTCTCACGACGAGGCTCTCCAAGAGATTGAGATAAACAGCGAGGAGCAACCTAAAGATGAAGTCGGTAGGTTTTGTTTTTTCCTATCTCGATTACGTAATAACTGATTCCTGCATTTTTCTACGATTTGTTTTGTTAGTGATCGTCGTTATTTGTTTTCTTCAGAATCGGATCAAAACCGTTCATCTGACAGCGAAGAAGAAGAAGAAGAAAAAGAAGAGTACGTTAAGCTGATTCGTCGTTCTGCATTTCTTTCGTTATGTACTCAATCAATCATTTACCGTTTTATTCTTTTGATTATTCAATCGATTATTATGACGCTTGAATTTCCTTTGTGGATTTTGATTATATGAATATTCGTATGCATGTTCTCCTGCTTAATTTTCTTGCTGTGGTTGGTTTTCGCTTACTTTTATTTTCAACTTAGTAATTTTTTTGTTAATATTGTTACTATTTTGCTCAGAGTGAGAAAGAATTTATGTGATTGCGATGTTTTTTCCCTTCTTCCAACTGTTTTGTGGTGAAATCTGAGATTACCGCATAAACAATTAGATGAACTTTGCTCCGACCTAAGAATAATGTGATGTGGAATCGTTCTAAATTATTCTTATCTTGTGCAATGAGATTGCATCATGGTGCTATTCTCAAGATAGTAACGTCCTTTTATGTAAATGTTATTTTCCACCAGCATGAACTTATATTCTTTGAGAACTGAGAAGCATTTTACTTAGGCTAGAAATAACATCAACCTTGAGACCATGACACTGGGCTTTTTTGCTTTAGTTATTTATTCCCTTTAGATGCTGATGACATTTTCATGGGTAAGCTACTTTGCTAAGATGAAATGTTTTTTTGGACTTGATATAACTTGACCAAAACCCTTCACTTTGAAATGAAACTTTTATATTTTGTCATTTCCTTCATATGGTTTTTTGAAGGTATGTATAAGTCAGAATATAGCAAAACCCTCTGAAAATCATTTTTACACCATTCCTTCCAGCACTACCTTTTTCATTACTAGATTGACCATTTTTTATTGAATTGAATAAATTAAAATGGCCCTTATCTGTTTTAAGCGTTGTTGCTGTCTTAACATAATACATTGACCTAGAGTGAAGGGATGGGTATTTGGCTTTTGCAATAATCCATCTCTCCATAAAATATTACTACCGTGGAATGAAATATAAACAAAAAGGGTAATTGAAATTTCGATCTAATTGGCCTTAATTTTTAACCAGATACATCAACTTTTCAGCTATCATTTTTGCTTATATTTTATTCCGGAGGGAGTATATTCGTATTCTTAACATTTGCTAACACCTCTATATTGTTGTTTATTTGAAGATATGTGGCTATAAAATTGTCAGATGTACGCAAAGAAGTTCAGTGTCCTATCTGCCTTGGTATGTAATTTATAACTGATAGCTGATGCTAGATTGGTTACTTTATTACTGCAAATATCAGTTTGTTTACATAAATATTTGTTCTATTAAGAAAAGGTTAACAATTAGTTTTCTACATTTTTTACTTGGTATCATAATGGTTTTAATTCTAGCAATGGAAAGATAATCACTTTGAAGTTTTCCTTTAATAGCTACTTTTGATCAATCTTCTATCCCCCCTCCCACATGATGCATATAAAGGTTATGAGTGATTGTAAGTGGTCTGGTCTCTTTAAGCTAAGATTTGAATACCTCCATACTACTGATTCCTGCTACTTAACTTGATCCACCACTACTTAATTAATTGCATTATCTGAAGAAATTAGGATATATCTAACTTCAATTATAGCTGTGGTTATGTCATTGGTTGCTTTTGTATGGTACGGTGCATATTATTTGTTCATTAACTAGGAAGATCAATAACAAGCTTATCGAAATAAAAGACATCTATAAGTGGACATAAAAGACATATTATGCAAGTGAATTTTGAAAAAATCAGATCATTGACCTGTCACTTATGTATAATGTTATAGTTTTTTTAGAATGCATGATTCATGTAGTATTGGATTAAATGGTTTTTTGAGTTTTAATACCTATCTAGAGCATAGACAATTGTCTATGCCTGCATTTTTTTCTATTTTTCAAGTTCAAATGCTCAAAATGTTGGACAGGTTTCATATCCATTGATGTGTAAATCTAAGGTAACTTAGATAACAACACACACCATTTTTTTCCTGAGTTTACTATACATAGGATGTTAATGGAAATTTTTCTTAGAGATTAATTTTTTTCTTATTTTTCATTAATTTTTCTTATTTTCTTTCACAACGATCAGTTGGTATACTTATGATTTATATCATTATATGTGTAGGCATCATTCGAAAAACAAGAACCGTAATGGAATGCCTGCATCGCTTTTGCAGAGAGTGCATAGACAAATCCATGCGCCTTGGGTTCGTTCTCAAACTGCGACCATCTACTTATTTCATAGAATTGTAGTGGGGGTGGTATTGATTTATTAGCTGTACATGTTTTCTTTTTCATTTTTGCTTAGTCTGGACTGGTTTTACTGCAGTAACAATGAATGTCCTACTTGCCGTACACAT
This sequence comes from Cicer chorassanicum, assembly GCA_037974735.1. NCBI lineage: Eukaryota > Viridiplantae > Streptophyta > Magnoliopsida > Fabales > Fabaceae > Cicer > Cicer chorassanicum. The sequence continues at coordinate 13,611,719 of JBBPBP010009779.1, read as the reverse complement.
TGTGCTAGCCGACGCTCACTGAGAGATGATCCAAACTATGATGCCTTGATTGCTGCTATCTATCCAGATATTGACAAGTATGAGGAAGAGGTAATATGTACATATTTCATCTTGAATAAAAAAAATATTTTATTTGAATAAAAAGCTCACTGAAAAGGTTCTGACCTAGGAATTGGCTATGCATGAGGATGAGATGACTCGCCATAAGCAGGTGATACTTCACTCAAACTTTTTTAAATATGGGTGTCTTGTTTAAAAAAGAACAAGTGATTTTCCTATCACATTACAGAAAATAAAAAATGTAAACTATGACATTCTACGAGAGAAACGAATATTTCGATAGCCAAACTAAACATACTTATGTGTTGAGATTTTTAGAAAGCTTCAGTTTTACCACGTGCTTTGGGGTCTGGGATTAGGGTGGCATTCTTTGTAACTTAAATATCCTATAGTTCAACATATTATTTAGAACATCTATACAGATAAGCTATACCATGTTACAGTGGGATATTAGTTTTACCTCAGTTGTTTAAATAAGAAGCTCTATAAATTGGACAGATGGCTGGCAGTAGCCATTAATATATAATAATCCAGATGTTGCATCAGTCGCAATCATAGTTTTTCTCTATTTATGCATTAATTTGCATCCGTCGCAACGGACTCAAAATTCAAAGGGATTGAATATTTTTGTGCAGTGGACAAAGTTTTGTTTACATGTGAAAGTATGATCAATATTAATATAGATGTTGTTGATCATTGACTACTGTTATTTTTCATCTGCAAGATTTTTACTTTGGCTTGTGATATGAGTAATTCAATTAGTCTATCCTTTTTTATTTCAAGATCCAAGCATCCATTGCCCAAACGCTTCAACGGCAATCAGAAGCATTGAGTAAGAAACGAAATGCCAAAGCAACAGCAGCGGCTTTTATGAGATCACAAGGCAACTATCGAGCTTCACATCCAAGACGCCGAAGAAACTTTAGAAATGCTGGTGACTTTCAGGTATCCAATGACAATGAAGGTATGAATGATAATGATGGGGGAAAGGACTTATCTTCTGACGATGGGCAGACAGAAACCCAGCCAAGAAGATGCAAAAGAGGCGGAGAACAAGAAACACAATTTCCTCAGCATTCTGCCTCTACTGATCCAGATGGAGTTGGTGATGAAATTACTCCAGAAGTAAATAGAGAAATCATAAGTGCATCTGGTACACTTTCGTGGGGAAAAAATGGTCACCGAAGTCACAGCCGAGTTAATGGAAAGAATGCCAAAAACAATCGCATCTCCAGATTGGTTGAACATATTCGTAACTCGGCAGCAAATGATTATGAGGTAACTCGTTTTCCTAGTAGTGGTTTTGTTTATTAAAAAAATTAGGTTGGGGGAGGTACACTTCCATGCAAGGCAGAGAGAACCACCAACTTTAGGGAGGATTTACAATGGAATTTACATATAGCCTACCAATTAGGAAATTTTAAACTTAACCTGAAGTCACAGCGGGTGTCAACGCAAGGTCATTCATCCAAACTATTTGAGAATTGAGAATTGAGATCATGTACAAACGCTAAGTTCATGTTATTATAATTTTGTATGTGTTGCGTTGCGATTTACGATTATCATTATTTGCTTTAGTGCTCATACTGAACATTGATAGGATCGTTGATTTGGCGTACGTTATTTCAGCTGTCTGTCTTTCTCATGCTTGTCTCGTTGGATGAGCAAAGAATACGAAGTTTGGACGAACCATGCCTTACTTGCAAGCCTACTACGTCAGTCAAGATACTGTGCAAGGTTGTTTTCTCTTCCTCAAGAAACATTTCTATCTATTCTATTTCTTAAGTCTGATTGTTTTTCAATCCACAGCATGTTGCAAATGAAACTGCACTGCCTGCGGATGAAGTTGAATTATGGTTGGTACTAAAGCCACAAGCTAGCATTGTAGGAGGTGAAAGAACCATTGATCCAGACAAAGATATTTTCCGTGTTCTAGGAGACCAAGAAACATTGGCTGAATTGCTGGGCACTTATGAAAATACCAGCTGTGGTTATCTGGTAAACTCTCAAAGTTGACTATGTACATATGCATAAATATATCTATTTCATTTTCCTCTTGCCATTGTTATAGTGCTGGTCTTTACACTTGTGTTGTTATCTGACCTTTTTGCCCGTTATTGTCAGGTCATGGCTTACAAGAGGAAGTTGCAGAATTCAGACACAGTTGGGTTAAGCTGAATGATGAACCGTCACCCGAGTCCTTCTTTGCCAAGGGCATAGTTATACAAAACTACAAAATATCTCATAGTTTTAGTTTATCCTTTATTTTAATACTTTTCTCATGTTACAGAAAGGGGTTGAACCCTTTTTGTTTAAGCGCACAGTAAATTAGAACCACAGGCGCACATTTGCCAAACCTCAGGTTTCTTAAAATCGTCACAAATATTTTGGGGCAACACATATTTATCTCCTGAAAATGTGTTTTCTGTTTAGTTATCTTTAAATGTAACACACAAACTTTGTTAAGAATACTCTTAGAATCAAAATCCGTCTCCCACATCAAATATATTGTTAAGGGTGTTATTAGGGTGGATATGGTCCAGCACCACTACGTACAACACAACTATCATGAATATGGTTAAAAAAATTCAAACTATTCATTAGAAATATAAAATATTTGAAACTTTTGTTAGTTTTATTATATCTAATAACATTTTTATTACATCATATAATTAATTTAAAATTTAAGATTCTAATAATCTTTTTATTTCTGTAAAATAAGTTTGCAGTTTTTACATTCCAAAAATTAAATAAGGTTAACAAATATTTTTAATTAGTGTGAATTTTATTTTTGTTGCGAATGGACTATATGTTGTTAAAATTATAGGCAAAGAGCTAATATTATTTTGCATGTATCATTCTAGATTCGTACTTAAAGGATGTTATGCAAAGAATCTTGTCAGGTGTTGCTTGTGATGGAGTTAGATTTCGACCTTAGTTTCTTTTCATATTCTTCAGAATGATAAAAAAAAAAGGGACGATATGCACAGACTCTGCTATAAACTATTAAGTACTAATTAATACTCCATTTGGCTTTATTTATAAATTCAAAGTGCATCAACAAAAAGTTCATATATTTTGTAAAGGAAATACATCAACTTTTGTTTATAAATAAATTTGGATGGATTACTATAGATAATTGGATCACTTAAATATGTAGTCACGAGTTTGATCTTTGACTAATATGTGGAAGAATATTTGTTGGAGACTCTTTAAATAAATTTTCAAGAAAAGTTAGTCATTAACTTTTAATGGAAGATACAGTGCCAAAAAAACTACTTACTAATACAAGCTGTATGCAATTATGGTTTAAGTCATATAACATTTTCATGCATTCTACCACCGTGACTCCAATAAATGATCTTCATTTCTCTCACCCAAGATAGTAACATAAAGTCCATTAGGTGTCTTCTTACTTACTCTTAAACAACTTTGCAGCAAAGAAATGAAATACCTGTGAAAACCTTCCTTATCCATCATGTGAAAGCTATTAAGACTCACATAATTTCACACCAAAATGTTACATTCACTACCACACCGCTCTTATTCAAACTATTCACGTTTCAATAGTACCTTTCTCTTCTTTACTAAAGAAAACTCAAAAAACTCCATTTTCATAATATTCATGCAGATACACTTTATCTCCCAACATGCCATTCTTTCTTCTCAAAAACACTTTAGGAGCTAAAATGAAAAAAGGCATAAGAACATTCTGCAACAGTGATGGATCAACCTCAACACTCAATCAACAAAATAGTACTGTTGGCAATATTGGAGGTGACATCACAAGTAGCAAGGTAAGCTCACCTTTTTTGCAATGCGATGAAAATTCAAATTCGAAGCAGAACACGCCGACACTCGAAGATTTGATACTACAATTAGAAATGGAGGAAGAGATAGCAAGGAAAGAAAAGCTAAATGAATATAGTGGAATAAAAGGAAGAATGTCATGTGTTAACAATTCTGACATATTGAGATCTGCAAGGAATGCTTTAAATCAATATCCAAGGTTTTCACTTGATGGAAGAGATTCAATGTATAGATCATCTTTTGGAACTATAGAAGAAAGAAGAAGATCGGTTTGTAGTGAGAAAAATTTAAGAGGAAAGTTAGTAGAAGAGAATGATGATGATGATAAGAAGGTTTTGTGCTTTCCACCAAAAGTTGCAGGGGAGAGAGTGGTTTGGTGTAAACCAGGTGTTGTGGCTAAGTTAATGGGTTTGGAAGCAATTCCAGTGCCAATTGGTAGAAAAAGATGTGAAAATAGAGACAAGAAAAGTATTGTTGGTAGGAGGCAAAATTTAATGAGAAGGAGATTTGAGAAGCATGATTTGGAGAGAAAATTTATAGGTATGGATATGCAGGGTAATTATGGCGATGAGTTTGTTAGAACAAGAAATAAGTCTGGTTTTTGCTCTAAAAATAATGGATATTGTATTGTCAAACCTGTTTCTCTTGAAGCTATGGCAGGAGGTCCTGCTAGTTGGCAACCAAGGAGATATGTTTAGATTTTTTGTTGTTAAATGAGTATTATTCGCGCGCAATTTCACAGACTACTCTTTCATTATAATGGATGACAGAGCACTCTCTCAAGAGTTTTTAGTATGTTTAGATTTTAGAATGTGTACTCTAAAACTAGCTAATGTTATTTTTATTATTCTATTTTGAAGTTATGCTGATTATAATGCATGTAATGCCTCATAAGGCTAATAATGATACAAGTTTTTAATTGTCCATTTAATTTTTCTTTTGGTTTAGTAGATATAAAGATGTGTAACACCTTGATTTATGTTAAATGCAACTTAGTTATGTGAGGAAATGCAGTTGATGACAGAGCAACCCCTCTTCTATAATTTTTTAATGTAAAGTAAATGTTTGAATTATCTACCATCTATGTCTGGAGGGAGTGTTAGGGTGGTGCAGTATACTTCTTGATTAATAGAGATGTATTCGGAGGTTAGATGTGTCACTCTTATCGAGAAGTTAATATTTATGTTGACGAATTTGAGGTGTGATGGTGATATTTTAGGATTTTGACGATTAATACACTCAATTTCTTATAGTTAGCGCAAAAATTACACTCAATTGCTTTTATGATAAAAAGTAAAAAGTATTATATAACTAATATTAATATTTAGGTATAAGTAAAATGTTGTACAAAAAAACTTCTTATTTGTTCTAGATAGGGTCATTTTTGTTTCTCAAAAGAAATAGAGTTTTATTACCATAATTTAGAGTGAGATGATATATTAAGTTTTTAATATTTTTTAAAACCCTATATATATCTTTCTCCCTGCAAATGAAACACCCAATTTATTGAAAATTAAAGACCTGAAACATATGTTTCTTGTTGTGTTGGCGAAAGGTCATTTCATTTCAAATTTTAAAATATTTTTAGTTTGTTTTCTTACCATGTTTTTTCAAATTATGCATAAGAATCGATCTTTCTTTTTTTAATCATATGATTCTTAGGGGATTATAGTAATTCAGAGTTTAGTTGCGAGACAAATAAAATATAATTAAAAATTATTTTAATTAAGATTTAAATTCGGTTTCCCATTTGAACATAATCACTTGATTTATAAAAACCAATCTTTAAACGTACTTAATTTTAATTGGGCCGTATGACTTTTTTTGGATACCTATTTTCAACTTTAAAAAAAAATGCATGTTTATTAAATTCTACGAAAACTTCTTTTCTCACCTCTTACGTATACTTTAAACGTACATATTTAGAAAAATATATTTTTTTTTGTCTTCCAAATGTATATTTTCGGACAAATATACAACCTTCTTGTTATCTAAAAACGTACTTCCCTAAAGAGATGTGAATTTTAAGAAATATAAAGGATTAAAAGTACTTCTCAAATTTTATTGGATACTTTTTCAAGTTTTAGAAAGGTCACGCATTATGGCTGTTATCACTAGTAGAAAAGAAAAATCTTTTTATGTTTTCATTATTGATAGAGTGAAGAATAAACTATCAGGATGGAAAGCTAATTCTTTGTCTATGGTTGGTCGTATCACTCTAGCTCAGAGTTGCATTATGAGTCTTCATAACTATATGTGATGCAATCTATTGTTATTTTAGTTTCAGTGTGCGATGAGGTTGAGAGACTTTCTAATAAATGTATTTGGGGCTCTACTGCAAATAGTAGGAAATGTCGTTTTGTTTCTAGGTCTACTCTTTGCACTCTGAAATAAAAAATGGGTCTTGGTTTTCATAGTATGAGAATGGTTAACTCTAACTATATGATGAAGTTGAGTTGAAATATGATTATCAATCAAGATGCCCTATGGGTTCAGATCATACGCCCAAAATATAATTGTGGTAACTTGATTATGTCGCACATTCAGTGTGGATCCAAAGCTTCTCATATTTGGAGAGGAATTACCAAATATTGGCCTAAAGTGGATAATGGTATTTCTTGGATTATTAGAAATGACCATTCTATTAGATTTTGGCTTGATAATTAGGTCTCTGGAGTTGGTAAATTATGCAATCATGGAATAGCCATTCGTCCATATGCTGTGAACCATCATGTTAGTGATTATGTTGTTGAGAATGGTTGGAACTAGTCTATAATCAATCAAGCTATTCCTAGTAACATCACCACCAAAATTGCATGTCTTAGGTCTCCTCTTGCAGGTCAAGATGATTTCTCTATATGGAAATTTTCTAATGACAATTATTTCATTATTAAATCTGCACACCAAACTTTGTCAGCAGATAACTCTACTCCTTCTAAGTCCCCTAATTTCAACCTAGTTTGGAAATGGAATGGACCTCCCAGAATATGTACCTTTCTTTGGAAGCTTTCACAAGGAAAACGTCTAATCAATGTCGAAAGACACAATCGGGGTATGTCAGATACTGAGATTTGCATCAGATGCTCCCAATCTCCTGAAACCGTTATGCATGTTCTTAGAGATTGTGATGCAGTACATAGTCTTTGGGAGAATTTTATTATTATGGAGGATGAGCAATTGAGTTCCATTTTTAGCGTCGAGTTTCCTCAATTGATTGAATTTAATATTACCTTAACATTACTAATGTCCACTCGATCTTAAGCCATTGGCCTCTGGTGTTTGGAGTGATGGTAAATATGTTGTGGATGGATAGGAACCAAATAGTTTTATCATGCACACCACTTGATCCTGAGCAATTTTTACAATATTTTAATGGACAATTTTCCTCCATTCATTGACATATTTCTTTTTGCCATCATTCATTCATAGAGGGTCGTAAGAGGGAGATTAATGTTGAATGGGATCCTCTTGATGTTAATTTATTCAAGTTTAATATTGATGGCTATTATCACATCACAACGGGACTAACTGCTTGTGAAAGACTTATTAAAGATCATAGATGAGTTTATATTCGCTGGTTCTTTAGCAATGTTGGGCGAGCTACCTCTGTGTTAGTTGAGTTTTGGGGGATAGTTCATGGTCTCAAAATGATTTACAATTTGAGTTTGACTCCTATTTTTGTGGAAATAAACTCTTTTACCGTAGTCAACATGATTTGGTCAAGAAAAACGGAGTTGTGTGGCTAACCACGTCTATCGTGAGGCTAATCGGTGTACATATAAACTGATTAACCTTAATCTCAGTAGGATTTTAATTTTGTAAATCTACCTAACCCCTTAAGAGTCTATTACTTCTCATTGAGGGATATCTTTTTCTTATTCTATCTCTTAAGTTTTCTTTATAATTTTTTCTTATATTAAAAAAAAGGTCACACATTAAAAAAAGAAAAAAAAAGTCGTATATAAAAATTAAAAAAAGAAAAAAAGAATTGGGTCTTTAGGTCCGGAAATTACGCCTGCTGAAAGAAAATTATAGTTACATATTTAAATATTTTCCAAGCAATGAAAAATCAATTCAATGCAGGCCATGGTCGTGTCTACCCTTTCATAAACATCAAGGTCTATCACGAAAGTAAAACATCCCAAACAGTAATATCTTATGCCAAGAAAAATAACAAATCATGTAGCAGCCAACTTATGCATACTTTGTGTCAAAATTCAAATATATAAATAAACTTATGAGATTTGAAAATGACATCAAGAAAGGGTTAAAATATTACATCACTCTACCGTTGTAATATCCACCGAAATGCAGACTCCTCTATGCAATTGGCCACTTTTTATTACACTAGCCAGAATAATATTCGAATTCACATAATTGGTACATATAATATGAAATAATTGGTATAATAATCAATGAATTTTGTTCAAAAAGCAATTAATAAAACAACTAATTGTTGACAAAAATTAGAATTCGAATGCTAACTGAAATAATTTTTAATTATATTTTATTTATTTTTCATCTAAACTTTAAATTATTAGAGCTTTATTTTTTTAAAAATTGAAAAATTAAAACTAAAAATAATTATGTGTGACTACTAACCGCTTTTATTATTATTATTATTATTATTATTATTATTATTATTATTATTATTATTATTAGTAGTAGTAGTAGTAGTGATAATTAAATTTGATAAATTTAGGCACTCTTCATGGAAAGTAGTGCATAACATATAAGCTATTTCATAGCGA
>JBBPBP010009779.1:13575022-13590153 GCA_037974735.1 Cicer chorassanicum | reverse complement strand
ATCTCTTTCATAATAAAGATCATTTTTTAAAAAATTATTATAAAACGAGTGTTATTCTCAATTTTTAATGTAATTTTTTTTAATTGTACCATTCGATTATTATTACATATACTACTTTTAAAATATTAACTTTAATAATGATAAAAATCAATCAATAATTAAGGAAAATAATTTCATCAAATGACAATTTTTTTTAATAATTGTATCTCCTAATATGAACATAAAAAACTCTTAAACAACAAACATTTTGAAATGAACGGAATATATAAACAAATATTTAATGGTTACACTATATGTTTTATAGGATGGTGACAAAGAAATTCTTTTTATAAGTCTTGAATAAATTAAACTAGTGTAGCATTACCTCTCTCAAATTTATTTTGATAAAAATAATCTATGACGAACTAAAAAATATATGAAGTCAATGATAGAGCCTATGACCAGTTCCTTCTTTCATCCAGTTGAAAGAGTGGGCAAAGATGAATATCATACGTTATAGTGCCACGTGGAAGCCGCATTATTCAACCTCGTTCTCTCCTTCCTCGTTCCCACTCCATTTCAAAGGTCCAATACAAAACAATAAAAATAAAAAAAACCGTCCTTTTTACTTCTCCACAAACACACACGCTCTTCATTCAACCCCAAAAATAATTAAGAAAATGACCCGCGTAGATGACCCTTTGAAACGACTCATACTCTTATCATTACCACAAGACCCTTCAAACATTATTTACCACTTCAACACTTCTTCTTCTTCTTATATCATTCTATGTGGAGAAAGAAACCTCTGAACAAGAGTGAAACTTCAATAAGTAGCTGCAATAATATTTGTTAAATTAATGGGTATCAATGTTAATCAAAGCTATGGAAATGCAGGATTGGATCCCCAATTAGCAGCTGAGAAAGCTGTCAGTGTGATTGGTCAAGGCTATGATCTATGCAGTGATATAAGATTCTCTGCTTGCAAATCAAGGTTGATCCAAATTGAAAATAGTGCATCACAAACTAGAGACCTTGTGTTTCCTTCTGGTGTTGTTGTTCCCAATGTTCCCTTATCTATCAAGTCTGATAAAGGTGATTGTACCAGGTTTCGTTCTGATGTTCTCACTTTCAATCAGGTTATTCATCACAAACTTTGTAATTACTACCATAATTCTGCTTTAATTTCTCACATGATTTTTTTTACTGTTTTATTAATACTAACTGTGCTCAAGATTCCACAAGATTTGTTTATTTTAATAACAGTTGAATCATTAGATATTATGAGGATGTTGTTTGATCCGTGTAGAATGAAGAGAACAGTTTTAATTGATACTAATTTTGCCATGAATGAATTCTGATCACAAGCTCTCAACTCAGTGATAAAAGTTTGACTTTATATCTTTAAAGAACGAAGCCCTCAAGAATAGTTCTAAAAGCCAAAAGGGGTCATTAATAATTTCCCCCTTCTCTGATTTTTTTTTTTTTAAATCCTGATCACTATTTTCCACTTGAAAATTGTTGTTGCAATTCTTGCCTTATACAGGTTGGGTGATGTTTGTTTGCATTTGAATTTAAGCTATTGAAATCCCTTTTAACAATTTCATTTTTGAAGACTAAACATGTTTTAACTGTTACGTTTTCCCTTGCTTCCCTACCTTTGTTTCTGTTTCTTTAATTCCCATTTATGATAGATGGTTTTTCTTTTTTGTATATAAGTAAACTTAAAAGGGAAATTAGAGGTGTGATTGGAAGTGAGAAAAGTCTGAATTTCAGTGAATTTTTGGACTATTGCAGATGTCTGAGCATTTCAACAGACAACTATCTTTGTCAGGAAAGATTCCATCTGGCCAATTCAATAACATGTTTGACATGAGAAAATGTTGGTCCAGGGATGCAGCTTCCACGAAAATCCTCGCCTTTGATGGATGGTTCATAACATTGTATACTGTTGAATTAGATAGAACCAACATTACCCTTTCGGATAATGTGAAAAAAGACGTGCCTTCATCGTGGAACCCTGCTGCTCTTGCCGAGTAAGTATTGTTATTATTGTTATTCTTCATTCTCTTGTTAATAGTCTTGATAAAATATTGCACAAATTGGATTTTTTATTTTATTTTCTATGAACAAGAAGAATCACATCGATTACTTTCCCCTTGCACTATAATCGCTAAAAAAAACTATAATAGCATTGATTTGTTGCTAAAGTGCATGATTCCTAGATTTTCCTCTAAAGCTGAGACCATTAACTACAAGTTTCTTGTAGTAAGTTACAAGAGTTTTGACATGAATCCTTCTATATGTTGCTTGGACTTGAGTTAATAGTGTTTTAAACTAAACATGGTTCTTCAGGTTCATCGAAAAGTATGGCACTCATGTAGTTGTTGGGGTGAAGATGGGAGGAAAAGATGTGATTCATATCAAGCAGTCAAAAAATTCAGATTCTCAGCCGACTGAACTGCAGAAATTGCTTAAGCAATTAGCTGATGAGAGGTTTTCTGCGGATGCAAATCAAAATTCTAATGTCAATCCTGGTGAAATGTCAGGAAAACTAAAGGTAAAGATTATGCATTATATCTTCTGGCAAAGGACATTGTACCTTCCCCTTTCATTACTTGATTTTAAGATTGAAAAGTATGAAAATCTAAAATGTTTTAACTTGTGTAGATATATCTTTGTTCATGTTTGCAGGATGATCGTGCAAAACTTAGGGGACAAAACAAGCACAAACCTTTGTCAATTGTTGGCAGGCCAGTTGTAAAAAGTCACTCCAAGAATGATGTTAGTAATTTTTGTTGTTGTTTATCATTATGTTTTTACAAGTATAGACCTTATCTGGTGCATCTTGTAGGTATTTTGCATCTAACATAGTTGGACTTAATTAGTATATGAATTTATTTTGCAGGATATAGTAAGCATTTCTGTTAGAAGGGGAGGTATTGATGTATGTCAACCGTATAACCAGTGGCTCTCAACCATATCACAGTTTCCTAATGTCATATCAATGTCTTTGGTGCCTATTACTTCACTATTGAATTCTGTCCCTGGAAATGGATTCTTAAGTCATGCCGTGAATTTGTATCTTAGATGTAAGTACTTTTAATATTCATGAATTTCATATGTAATGTTTTGTGTAGATTCATTTAGTTGACTTGAAACATTCAGATCAAGCTTAGATGAGTTCTATTAATGAAGCCTATGCATGTGTATTATGTTCTGTACACATAAATCATTAAATATCAAATGATTACAGTAACATAGTTGTTGATGGGTTTTTTTATTACACACCTCATATGGTACATCTGTTTAAAAGTTTTCTGTTTCAATCAGATAAACCAGCAATAGAAGAGCTTCATCAATTTCTAGAATTTCAGTTGCCCCGACAATGGGCACCAATGTACGGTGATCTGCCTCTTGGTTTCGACCATAAGTATAAAAAGAATGCGTCTCCATCACTTCAGTTCACTCTCATGGGACCCAAACTTTATGTTAATACTGTGAAGGTAACAAACAAGAGTTAGTAACAGAATTTCACGATAATTCCTTTAATGTGAGCCAAAAAGTGACAAGTTTTTTGCAATAAGCAGGTTGACTCTGCAAACCGGCCAGTAACAGGTATTCGCTTGTACTTGGAAGGCAAAAAAAATGACCACCTATCAATCCATCTCCAGCATCTTTCAGAGGTACCAGGTGCCCTCGAAATTTCAGAAGATCACAGTTATAATCCTATCGACGAACCTGATGACCGAGGCTACTACGAACCAGTGAAATGGAGCATGTTTTCTCATGTCTACACAGCACCTGTACAATACAACAGCTCAAGAATGGATGAGTCAACATCTATTGTAACAAAAGCCTGGTTTGAGGTTAAGCTAGTAGGAATGAAGAAAGTTCTTTTCTTAAGGCTCGGATGCTCAACCGTAGCGTCTGCGAAAATCCGAAGATCAGAATGGGATGGACCATCAACCACATCTAGAAAATCAGGATTCTTCTCGGCGTTGATGAGTTCAAAGCTTAGCAAAGAATTGCAATCACCTGAGAAACCAAACAAAGTTGACATAAACTCGGCTATTTATCATGGTGGTCCACCTATGCCAACAAGGGCTCCAAAAATGCTTAGCTTTGTTGACACAAAGGAAATGGTTAGGGGTCCAGAGGATCTACCTGGATATTGGGTTGTTACTGGAGCAAAGTTATGTGTAGAGGGTGGCCGAATCTCAATCAAGGCTAAATACTCATTGTTGACTATATTATCAGAAGAATCTATGATGTAGTGAGAGTAAGAATTAATTTGTTAATGTTGGTTTTAGTCAGTTGTATATATATCTTATAATCATTTATCTAAAAGAAAAGAAATCAGATTTTGTTGCTGTCAAATTCATTGGTTTTTAGTAGCTTATAGTGTGCTGATTTTGTTTTAGGCAAAATTGTCTTATAAAAAATAGTATCTGGAATCTGCAATCAAAATATTGTATTTTTATTTTGGGAATGCTTGCACAATCAAGAACTGCTCCAACATAAATGTTGGTTGGTATCTATCATTCTGGCTTATGAGTAAGAAATCGTTGATAATTTGTTTCTCAAACTACATAATTACAGTTTCTGCACCATACAAACTATTGTATGAGATCTATGTCTTAAAAATATATTCTACATATAAATATAGGCTAATCTCGACATTCAATAGCATCAAATCAACTTAGAAAATGATTTATTTTTTTTAATGTATAATAATAAGATGCTTTGTCAATCTCAAGTTATTTTACCAACATTCAATCATAATTCATATTTTATTTTTGGTACAACATAATTCATCGATTGGAGTGGAGTGATAGATAGTTCAAATTTGAATTAATAGTTAAAGAGATGGAAGATTTATGTTAAAACTCAGGTAAAAAAGAAAAAACATCACATATCAATTATTTATAAAGTTTGACTGTTTTTAAAAAAAAGGAATACTAACATGTGTTCTAAAGTATTAAGGATTTTACAAATAATTATATCTTGAAAATAACTTAATTTTTTGAGAAATTGAATCTACAATTTCTAATATAATTTTTTTACTTCTAATACATTAACAAGTGTCCAAGTTAGTATTTAAAAGAAAATCACCAATTTATCACATCCATATTTATTATTTTATAGGGTGGTCTGAATTCATAAACTATATCCTAAAACCAATTATCATAACGAGACAATTAGATTTTGTGTATTTCTTACAATGTATGAAAAAGGAAATGAAAAACTTGGGTTTGAAGAAAGGAAGAACTATCCAGAAGCGGTGGAAAATAAAATAAGGCAACCAATTTGAAGACGTGTTTGGAAGGGGATGCATTATCATCTCGTCGTTGCCGAAAACGACTCTGATACCAAACGTTGCCGTGTCAAAATGGTTGATGGATCCATATTCGTCCACGTGTCCAAACATGATTGGCAGAGCTGCCGTTGCCTTAACGAAACCTCAAATATTTTTAGCTATAAAAACGAAAACCCCATGACCCCATATCCATATATCAGCTTTCGTTTTGTTGCAAAGACAGAAATCCTTAGCTAAAGGTATCTTCTACTCCTTTTCTCTTTCTTTCTAAGACTTTAGATTGTTAGGATTTTGTTTTCTCTCTCGATTTATCGATCATATGAATGTTGAATTGTATCTGGTTATTTAGACTTCGATTATTGGATTTGTCAGCTTTGATTTTGATCTGGATGTTTTTTTTTTTTTGTGATATGAAAATTCTTCTGAATTGAACGGTTTGCATGATTTTAATATGTCAATAATCACATCTTTGGAAAAAATTTATTGATAAATTAGCCAATTTGTTTCAATTTTTTGCTGATACAAGACATTCATATCCATTTTTAGGTTTGTATGTAAAATTTGTCAGATCTAGATTATGTATCGTATGATTATAAAATGTCTAGGAATTAGATTAGTCCAGGTATACTTGATTTTCTATTCTGAACTGGAGACAATTTATGAAAGTATCAAGTCTTTAGTTTTGTACACGTGTAATTTAGGGTTGTTACACAATTTATTTGTTTGGGAGAATATGACAATGAAGTTATTACGATGTTTCCCGTAAATAGAGTTGGTGATTATATTGGCATATCGTCTGCTTTAAGTCCTTTATTTTATGTATTTTTCACTTTATAGAATTGGTAATTGATTCGTTTGCTATTGTTTGTTTCTGATAATGTAGATGCAGATTTTCGTTAAGACCCTCACTGGCAAGACCATAACTCTCGAGGTTGAGAGTTCAGATACCATAGACAATGTTAAGGCCAAGATTCAAGACAAGGAAGGCATCCCACCAGACCAGCAGCGTCTCATTTTTGCTGGCAAGCAGCTCGAGGATGGGCGTACCCTTGCCGATTACAACATCCAAAAGGAGTCCACACTTCATTTGGTGCTCCGTCTCCGTGGTGGGATGCAAATATTTGTGAAGACTCTCACTGGAAAGACCATCACTCTCGAGGTGGAGAGCTCTGATACCATCGACAATGTAAAGGCCAAGATTCAGGACAAAGAGGGCATTCCACCAGACCAACAGAGGCTCATCTTTGCTGGCAAACAGCTTGAAGATGGCCGAACTTTAGCAGATTACAACATTCAGAAAGAGTCCACCCTCCATTTGGTGCTTCGTCTCCGTGGTGGTATGCAAATCTTTGTCAAGACCCTCACAGGAAAGACCATCACACTTGAGGTAGAGAGTTCTGACACCATAGACAATGTCAAGGCAAAGATACAAGACAAAGAGGGCATCCCACCAGACCAGCAAAGGTTGATTTTTGCTGGAAAGCAGCTTGAAGATGGACGAACCTTGGCTGATTACAACATTCAAAAGGAGTCAACTCTCCATCTTGTTTTGCGTCTCCGTGGTGGTATGCAAATTTTTGTTAAGACCCTCACAGGAAAAACAATTACATTGGAGGTTGAGAGCTCAGACACAATCGACAATGTAAAGGCCAAGATACAGGATAAGGAGGGCATTCCCCCAGACCAGCAAAGATTGATTTTTGCTGGAAAGCAGCTTGAAGATGGTCGGACTCTGGCTGATTACAATATCCAGAAAGAGTCCACTCTCCACCTTGTTCTTCGATTGAGGGGAGGTATGCAGATTTTCGTGAAGACACTTACAGGCAAGACAATTACTTTGGAGGTTGAGAGCTCAGACACAATTGACAATGTGAAGGCTAAGATACAGGACAAGGAGGGTATCCCCCCAGACCAGCAAAGGTTGATTTTTGCTGGAAAGCAGCTTGAAGATGGCCGAACCTTGGCTGATTACAACATTCAGAAGGAATCCACCCTTCACCTTGTCCTTCGTTTGAGGGGAGGTATGCAGATCTTTGTGAAGACTTTGACAGGAAAGACCATTACTTTGGAGGTAGAAAGTTCAGACACAATTGATAATGTCAAGGCAAAAATACAGGACAAGGAAGGAATCCCACCAGATCAGCAGAGGTTGATCTTTGCTGGGAAGCAATTGGAGGATGGAAGGACCCTTGCTGACTACAACATTCAGAAGGAGTCTACTCTCCACCTTGTATTGCGTCTTCGTGGTGGATTTTAAGTATGTAAATGTTGCGTAGCGGTCTGATAATGTTGAAAGTTCTATATGTCTTTGGTGTTTAATGTAAACTTGTTATGGCAAGGGGTCTTGATTTCGTAATGACCCTTTAAAAACTATCGTGTGTACTGGTTTTTTTTATGGTTCTGTTCTAGTTTTACTCAATGAATGTGAACAATTTACTTTCATTCTAATAATTAAGTGCTCTTAGTTGTTTTAACTGAAGTTCCAAAAGTTGTCTGCAGTTTTATTACTTCTGCATTTGAATTGGATACCCATGAGATATTGAGAAAGTATCAAGTATTATGTGTGATCCTGGTGGGCATGTACTTCTTTCAGTCTCTACTATCTCCTTTTTTTACAAATCTCTGCCAATTTTTGATCTCCTAAACCTTGGTTTGGAGACATTGAATTAGTCAAATTTCAAGTTAATGAGCAACCCTTTTGTTTATATAAAATGCTTAAAACTTAAATCACACCAAGACTAGCTTAAACTTTGATATTATCCTTGTTGGAAGGATGGTCCGTTCAAGCAGTGAGCATAGCATGGCATGTTTTCACTCTTGAAGTCATCCTCTAGTCCATTCGACAGATTTAACTATATCCTAATTCACCAAATGCCGATACCATGTTCATACATGTTCTGATCACCATGAAGAATGGGGGTATATAACCGTTGGAGGCAAAGATTTTAAAGCCCACACCTGGTGGTTGTTGATAATCTTCTTTTACTTAACACACGTCAAGGAGTTCTAAAAAAAATAAAATAAAATAAAAAATGTATGAACTTTCGTAAATGAGAATGAACTTTTAAATTGTTGCCAAAGGCTGAGAGGAAAATCTGAATTCTTGAAGCAAGTCTAAGTCTTTGATAGATTAACATGTCCCATTGTGTTGTTATTTGTCAAATTCTTCGGACTGAGATCCATGTTTGCATGATCCCCGAGCTCAACATCAGGATTGCTGGTGGTATTGTGACAAAGAAGCATTGATAAACTGAATCTAAGAATTGCACCGCAATTCTCTCCAAAAGGAAGGTAATAAAAACTTCTAGTCTAGGATTTAAAGTTGGATCTTTCATTGTAGATGAATTTTCAATGCGGGAACTGTGATATTCCAAATCAAAACGGTTAAGAAGCCTAATTGGTTTCTAAATGTATTTACGAAAGCATACTTTGAAGATAAGTCTAGTAATTGGAATATAATATAACACCAAGAAGAACAACAATTTACTTATTTATATATGCAGCAACATTTCACATATTACATCATGTTATATCTCTTGTACACGCATCACACAAAAAGTACTAAGCATTACAACCAAAACAAGTCCACCAACGAAAGCAACAGAGTTTGTTCAGAGTTTAACCAGAGATCTCGATTGACTTCACATCGGGTTTCTTGATCTGTTCTTTTGGAACAGTGACAGTTAGAACACCATTCTCCATGGAAGCTTTAACCTGTTCCATTTTAGCATTCTCAGGCAATCTGAATCTTCTCATGAATTTACCGCTGCTACGTTCCACGCGATGCCATTGATCATTCTTGTCTTCTTTCTCAACGCTCCTCTCTCCGCTTATCTGAAGAACCCTATCATCTTCAATTTCAACTTTCACTTCTTCTTTCTTCAGTCCAGGAAGATCAGCTTTAAACACGTGTGCTTCTGGTGTTTCCTTCCAGTCCACACGTGTGCTCACAAATGCAGAATTCTCACGAGATAATTCAGGGAATGAAGCAGAAACGGAACTGGAAAATGGAAAATCCTTAAAGGGATCCCAAACGTGGGAGAATGGATCGTAAATGTTGCTCCTTCGGCCACCAAAGAAACTTGGAATCAGCGACATTTTTATTCTTCTCTTTTGGATGTAGTTGAGAACTCGGTAAATTTAGAATGCAAATTGGAAAGCAATTGTTATTGTTATGAATGTTGAGTGTGAATCACATTGTTTGCAGGGACAGGGTATATAAATAAGATGGATGAATAATCTTGTATTTTCGAGAAAATACGGTTAACTGATTCATTTTGTCGCCAGGCCTTGAAACTTCTCAAACATTCTCGAGTTCTCGGGAGACCTGGAATGCTCTAGATACTGTGCATTTGGTTTGAGGTATTAATCACATCTTTTAGTACAGTTCAAAACAAAATTTTACATTTTTAGAATTATATTTCTAGGTGTATTATTAGGAGGGATAATATTTTTATGTCAACTTAGCATTTTAAGCACATCAGTTAATAAATTCAAAAATTGAAGTCAATATAAATTTAGAAAAGGAAGATATAATTAAATTTATTTCACTGTCTTTATTTCATTTACGATACATATTCAACATTAGTGATATAAAATAGTTTAACACATCTTTTTATCTATCATATCATCTATTAATTACTTTGACATGTTTCTTTATCTATTACTATATATCAATCAATCAACTATTTATTTTATCTCTCTTTTTTCCTCTTTTTTCATTTAAATTTTATTAACTTCCTTTTTGTATTATCTTTCTATCATTTTGTTCTTTCTTCCTCACAAAATAAGCATGGACTCTTATATTAAACTTTAAAAACAAAAGTTAATATTAAAAACAAAATAAGCATGGACTCTTATTTTACTGAACTTCTTACCCATTCTTTTTGCTTTGCTATAAATTCAAGCGTCTCTAGCAATCCTTTGTTCCTAGATTAACATGTACTAATAAAAGATGCAAAGAAGCTTACAGCCTTGCCAATAGCAAAATTCAACTTCTTTGGTGATGCACTAATATCAATCTCAATTAACATTTGGTCTAACTCATATACATGTTTAAAATCAGCAAGCGTCCTCTTCACATTTATGTTTGTGTCTGCTTCACCCAGCACCTCATGCAGAGACAATTAAGCTGCAATGAACTTGTGTGTTCCTGTTTTCCACCACCTCTCCTATAGTTCATTTCTTTGAAGTGGTGTTCAAGTTTGTAGTTCAGTCAATGATTGATGCAGGATACTCCAGAAGATTCTGAACCAATTTCATGGATTTTTTTATCAGAAGGAGTCTTCTTTGTCCATAGTCTATACCCTGAGTATTTTGCTGGTCCAAATCTTGATTGTGCATCCAAATGTTAATTTTTAATATATTTTCTAGTGGAGGACATCTTTATATTTCTATGTGTGTAAATTCTCTTCTTTTTTAATGTATTTCTTAGTCTATAGAAACATATTTGTTGGTTAAGATGAATTCCATTGGTTTAAGTGGCCTGCTTGTTTTTGACATGGAAAACAAGAAAAATTAAGGCCTGTTTGGATTAAAAAATTTACTGCCAAAATATTGATAATTACAGAATGTCACTGTATTCCATTAGGGATATCATTATATGATAATTACAAAATATCAATGTATTCCATTATGGAGTTTGTTGATCTCAACTCAGTCATCAATTCGATTGAATGTCCGATCACAAGTTATTTATCATTTACTGAGCCGTTTGAAACATATCTACATTCACAAGTATGCACTAGATATATAGTAGTGTGTCTTGGTAGTAATGTAACACGGCTTAAGGTATGACCTTCGTCAATGATATTAAACATGTTTGTTTAAGTGGCACATTCACCAAAATTGTGTAGATTCAGAAGCTTAGTTTTGGAGCTTCGGAAAAATTGTGATGGAACGGTTTCGAACGTACGAATGAAGTGGTAAATGTGTGACCAAACATGCTAAGTATTCTGCAAAACATGAATTGATCTTTACTTTTTCTTTTTTAAAACAAAACATGCATTGATCTTATATTAGCACGTTTTACTCAATTTAGAGCCGATTAACAATGTTCTTAAGCTTTGGGCTGATTTACAAAACATGCAATTGAATAAACAAAAATACAAGTTCGGATTGGCCATTCTGGACATATAAAATACACCTCCAAATTAATCGATTCGAACAAAATTTGAGCACAAAAACTTGGAAGTGAAAAAAAGATGTTTTTTTTTTTGTGTTTTTTGCAATTATAGCATACTTGCCTGGTTTACTAGTTCACCATTGTACTGGTGGGTTGGTTTTGATTCGAAATAACAGTCATCGGGCAATTGAGATGATAGCATGCATCATTCCATGTTGTTCAGATATATATGGAACAATTGTAGAGTTCAATTTACCATTTTTAAAGATTTTACGTAACCTACATCATATCTTTACATAAGATATCAGTTTCTTACAAATTTATGCAATTATTAATTTATTCGTACTTTTAACTACTATATATATTGCGCATTTTTTTTAGTAAACACCATAAAGAATTCATAGTTCTTTCATTTTCTTTATGAAGTAGAAGTGAATATGTTACAGCCTGTAATGTATAAGCCAATAGAATCAATCAAGAAAAAATTATTTTAATCTATAATATAAGATATTAACTACTACTAAAACAATCTTTACGAACAAATTCTATGTTTTAAAGATTTCAACTTCATTATACTTAAAAAATTCGAAGACAGGGTTGGTTGACTAATATATATACCACAACCATCAACCACAATTAAAGAACATCCATGAATGAAAAAACATTGCAGGATAAATTTAAACCAAACCACCATATGCTCTGATTGCTTGTTAATGTAGGCAAATTGAACAACGTAGAATGCTTTGCACAAACAAAAAATATTAAGGGCATCATATTTTGGAAGATGTTACTTCTCCCATGATCTCAAATACACAAAATACCACTCCGGGCGTGTGAAACTCACCTCCGGATTGACCAATTCAAACCAATAAAATACCACTTAATTAACCAATTCAGACAAAATTTAAAAGTTTTTGAAAAATTTTGAGATGAAAAAAGATACTTTCTATTTTAAATGCAATATGTAAACTTGTCATTATACTCATTCAAGCATTTTAGGAATTTAAGTTTTCATGGCCATTAGATGTGGATGTTGAATGCATCACTCCATTTTATAACGATTGATTTCACCAACACTTCAATTTTTTGCTTTACAAGATCAACTTGGTAGTTGGCGTGGAGAAATTACGGTGAGTAATGAGGGATACCTCTAACAGAACACCAACTATCCAAGCATTTGTTGTTAGAAATAAATTTTTGCCTTTTCTGCAGGTCCTACAATTTGCTTCTTCCTCTACAAGCTTATCAAACACAGACTTGTTCATGTTAACCACGACATGCTTAAAATGGAAATATACTATTCAGCTTGAAGTTTTCAACAGAAGATCAAATAGATAAATTTCAACTAGGCAAAAACCTTTCAATTCGATTGAAATCTCAAACACAACATTAAAAAAATAACTCAAATGTATTTAAAATGCAAAATCATAAATGTTCATCATTACCACCTCATGGAACAAGACTACTGAAAACTATGGCAAAGTTTAAAAAACTTCACCATATCCCCCTATCTGTAAGCTGCCTATGCCGTGACAGTTGGCTTTGTAGCACTGGATAGTCTGGACCTCTTCTTTGCCAAACTCTCACTTCGGCGTTCCCTTTGCTCCTTCAATCTGGATGCAAGGAGTTTTTGATACTCTGCTGCCTCTGATTTTGCCTTGGCAATTCTCTTCTTCTTATCTGCAATTCTTGCTCGCTTCCTTTGGAGTGTCAAAGGAGTGACCAATCGTTGTATCTTTGGAGCTTTGCTAACCTTTTTCCCTGCAACCAAACATCCACCACTAAGACTACTATTCATAATAAATGTATGTATGTCGGTACAATTTTTCTAGATGTCACAGATGAAGTCATCATAAATCATGAGTGAAACAGCAATTTCATCCAAATGGGTCCACTAAGAGATTGCCTATTGACAGCAAATGTTTTTCACGGAACATAAAGCATCACTACCACTAATGAAAGTCATATTCTGCTTTAGTTACTATCAACAAAAACTATAGCAAGTCCCCAGAAGAACAAACATGAACAATGTGACAACTGGCTTTGATACACTGGATATTAAGGAACATAATATAAATATGAATGAGCTACTTCAAAACCTCTATTTCATCACAATTTTGCCCCATCTTCACTGATCATCTTAATGGCAGGATATATCAAAAAACTACTACTAAATTTGTGTTCATCAGAAACTTACCAGCTTTGGTGGTAAAATTACGACGGTAGGTGTTAACATATTTCCTCACATCATCCTCCTTGGAAAGGTTGAACAGCTTTCGGATTTTGGATGCTCTTTTTGGACCTCTCATCCTTGGCTTCTCAACATCAGTAAGACCAGGTAAATCATTTTCACCTTTCTTCACAATTACCAAGTTCAAAACAGAGAGGTCAGGGCTGACAATGCATCCGCGAACAGACTTTCTTCTACGCTCTCCATTGCGCCTTCCATATCCACGGAAACAAGGAGTTCCTACACAAGGGCATAATGCATAAATATTAACCAATAAAGGCACCAACAAAAAATAAAAAATATTTATAGTAATAAAGATGCAAAAGATTTAAGTTCCAAGGCAACAAATGGCAGTGGTGCCCATAATTTTGCACAGCCAACACCTATTTTAACTATAATCTGTTCATAATATGCCAAAAGGTAAATAGATTGAAGTTTGGCAAAAATGCTACCTCTATGAAGCAAAAGTCGAACACGACCAGGTGTCAGCACTCCCTGCTTCATTGGGAATCCTTGTTTGTCACACCCACCAGTGATTTTGAAAACATAGCCTTTAAATTCCTATAGGTAGGAAAATAAATTAGTAACAATGTTCCTCAAAATACGGGAACAGACACCACAGATTTCATGCTAAAGATCATACCTCGCCCAAAGCATCACCAAGCACCTCCTGTGAGATCCTCTTGTCCCAAAATGCACGACTGCCATATAAAATAATATGGATAGAATATTCAATGAAAAACAGTCACATACATAACTTTCCAAAAGCTAATATACAAAAGAGAAATCAATAGCATTGCATTGAATCCGTTGGAAAAAAAAAATAGCATTGTATTGAATAACAGTAAAAATCAAATTTACATAAAACGTCAATGTTCATTTCACTATTCTTATCAATAAACATAAACATAAACATATTGGAAACAAGTACCAAAGTCGAACTACAATTAAGAACGAATTAACAATTGAATTATCCTTAGCAATATAATTAAACTGAATAATGAGAAAATCAAGAGAGTGAATAGATTATTACAGCTTGAGGTCGTCATCGATTTCCAGCTTCTTCTGGCAACCAGTGGTGGGATTCGCAACGTTAAACTGAATAAAAAAAAGAAGAAGAAGAAAACGATTCAGTGGGAAAACAACAAATTGGGAATCGTAGGATAGAAGAAATTTAAGTTTGGAAACAAAACCTTCATGTTGAAATCTGGTCCTGATCCAGCCGCGGCTAAGTCTCTGTGTGCGTTTGGAAATCAAAGCATGCGGCTTCTGAAACAAAGAAAGGGTAGGGTTTTACACACTGTGGGCTTTTATACCCTCTCTTTCTTCCCGTGTTGGGCTGGACGAACCCAAACCTGCACACTGTGGGCTTTTTTTATATATATCCGTTTTGGATCAAAAACTAATAATAAGAATAGTAAAGAGCCTAATTAGTTCTTTGAACAAAAACGAAAGCCGGAATTAGTAGTTCCATAGAA
>JBBPBP010009779.1:13525949-13539815 GCA_037974735.1 Cicer chorassanicum | reverse complement strand
TAAATGATGTATGTTTTTTATTTTCTTTACAATTATTTATGCATAAATATAACCTTAAAAACATAACAACAAAAGATCTATTTGCATAATCAATGTCATTAATTTTCTCTACATACAAAATAACTTAGACAATCAACATATACGAAATTCCTATTAAATATTAACATTTCACGATAAATATTGAAACACGTGTCAAAATTAAAAGTTACTAGTTAATCCCATAAAAAAATATTGGTATAAATTAAATTTTTTAATTTATATATACTATAAATATAAAGAATATCTACACTGTAACTCAATCACAATAATTATAAATGAAATATGTTTGAATTTTATCAAACTACTGTAAAGTTATTTTTATAAATGGGTGTAATGTGGTAAAACTTACATTAACCATAGATCACAATTTAACTCTAAATTAAATATAATTTAAAGGATGAAATCAAATAAAAGAATAATTTAAAGATTTAAAAATGTGGTATTTTTTCTCTAAAGTTAAACTCATATTCTATCCAACAAGGAGATAGGGTGTACCTAACTAAAATGAAAAACCTTATCTATGGTTAGTTTTTGCATCCCCTTTGCTTAGTTTATCTATCATTTCATTTCATTTGATGTCATCAGTAACCGCTCAACGATACACAATTCCACAGTTCCTCTTAGACTGAGGCATCGTCGCCATTTCCATTCAATGGCTTCTGCACCTTCTTCAGCTCTCAATTCCCTCTCTTCTTTCTCTCTCCGCCCCTCTTCTTCTTCTTCCTCTCGCTTCTCTCTATTCTCTACAACAAACAAACTCACATTTCTCCCCAAAACCCCACTCTCCCTCTCCACTCTCTCCATCTCCAAATCCAAATCCTCCGACGAAACCGACAACTCCTTCTTCGACACATCCATCCCCGAAGAAGACCTCACCTTCAACCCACCCGAAATCCCCGAAGGCTTCGTCGCTCCTCCCTCCATCGACGACGGTCCAGTCGAAACCGAAGACGAAATCGCCGCCGCGTATGAGGAGCTTTACGGTACGGGGTACAGTGGAGTTAGCGTGTTGGGAAATGACATATACTCGATGGACTCGAAGGCGAAGAAGGAGACTGGGTTCGGTTCGGGATTGAAGAAGGAAAAGATAAGAGATGGATTTGAAGAAAGGGTGGTTCAAGTTAGGAGGGTTACTAAGGTTGTGAAAGGAGGGAAACAAATGAGGTTTAGGGCTATCGTTGTTGTTGGTGATAAGAAAGGACAAGTTGGTGTTGGTGTTGGGAAGGCTAAGGAAGTTATTGCTGCTGTTCAGAAATCTGCTATTAATGCTAGGAGAAATCTTGTTAGAGTTCCCATGACTAAGTACTTGACTTTTCCTCATAGGTAACTCTATTCTCCCTTCCTCAACTTTTTTCATTTGCATTTGCATTTTCAATCTCAATTTTGCTTTCATGGTCTTACTTAAATGGTATTAGTTTAGAGAATTATAATGTCATTTGAAAAGGATAACTTATTGACTCTAGAGCACACTCTGACACCGAACGCGACACTGACTAGTTGCCACTTATAATAATTTGGAAAAATGGAAGAAATTGAATGTAACTATATGTATTAGTGTCTATCATGACATCGGACACTAATAAGTGTATCGGACACCATACTCGCCTTCAAGCTACACATCTTATTGAACAAAGTTATGCTGATTCGAGTGAATATGAACTATGACCCTTTCTATAAGATTTTGGATTCTTTTGCAAAGATTAGTCATAAGTAAAATTGGTGAATACTTTGCACATATGACATGATAGTCAAAAGAAAAGCGAAAGCTTAATGGGAAAGGGAAATCCTTGTGGATAATTCTTTCTCCCACTCTTAATGGAACAATAAAATTGTTCCTTATCTTTGCTTGTTTCTATCAAGTTTTCATTTTTCTTTCTTGGGCTCTTTACGTTTTTCCTTGACAATTAGTGTATGACCTTGAATTATATTGTTCATAATTCACCTTGTATCAGTGCTTCCTTGAATTATATTGTTCATAATTCACCTTGTATCAGTGCTTCATTTGGATATCTGTATTACTGTGTTTATAGGAATTATCGGGTACCTCATTCCAAATTCAGGAAGCTATTTCACAATATAATGAGGCATTTTTTAACCTCGGTTCTAATATTATCTTGATTACTCTGTGTACTTGAACATCGAGATACAACAAACCTAATTTTTCTTTAACATGATAAAAGCCAAACTTGTCTGATTAGGTTGTCTCTCACAGTGTTGTCAAATTGCCAGCATTGCTTTATGCCATGGCGGATTCTGTTCCAGGATTATGTTGCCAGCATAGTGTGATTCACTATGCTGAAATTTTATGTTTGACATGTCACTAGCGATCAACTTCTTTATAAAAAATGAAAAGGGAATACGAAAGAGGTTGAAGTCTGGACATGTAGTTGCTATTAGCATCGTATGATTTTACAGGCCTTCACTTGAGCATAAGATGTATCCTGTTAGATTTCCTTAACTCAAATAGGAACTGAAAAGCCAAGTTTCTTCCTGGTTAGAGATGAAACATATATTTCAGAGGAGAAGCTTATCAATAACTTTGATAGAATCCCTCATGTTCCAAGATGCTAGCATGTTAGTTAGATATGAATTTCTCTCATTCTTGATAACTGCCACTAATTTTATGTTTTTCCAGAGCTGACGGAGATGTTGGAGCGGCAAAGGTGATGCTTAGACCCGCTTCTCCTGGTACCGGTGTTATTGCAGGTGGGTCTGTGCGAATTGTTCTTGAAATGGCAGGTGTTGAGAATGCTTTGGGGAAACAACTAGGAAGTGACAATGCACTCAACAATGCCAGGGCAACTGTTGTTGCAGTGCAGAGAATGAGGCAGTACAGTGAGGTCTCTGCGGAGCGTGGGATCCCTATGGAAGAGTTATGGAAGTAATGAAATTTGTGTATCCAATGTGATTTTCATACGTCAATCATTGTGATGTTGAACTGGTGTTAGTACCGCAGAAAGTTTTCCAATTTCTTGGAAGTAAACAACTTCAAAATGTTACTTGATCAACCTGAATCATATTCTGTATTTATGATTGTCCAATTTATGCTTGGCTTTGACAAAACTTAGATCATGTTCCTTGTATTTATACTTTTAAATTCTCAAATTGAACAATGATATGTGGATATGTTTTCAACATTACTAGCCTCCATTAAGAATAAATTTATAATAAGGATTGTGAGAAACTTGGTATAAGTTCCGTCATTTCTCTCAATTTGGGACTCAATTATGCAACACTTGAATTGTGATACTTCTTTTTAGCCAAGAAAAGCTAAGCATCAAGTGGAGCTAAAAGTTTTTATATCCAAGACTCTTGACCTTTAATTTTGCTATAAAGGATTATATCAACTATAAATGACCAACCCTCCCTCACAGAGCCTTCTAAACACTATTATTACATGGCAAATAATATGGAAAAGCTCGATGAGAAGCCCTTAACAAATAGAGTACAAATTCATGAAAATTTACATCAAACAATATAAGTTTCTTACATGTAACATTTAATTTGATTGCATGTCTACTGTCTACAGTAGATGGTGGCCTGGCCTCAGTCTAGAGCAAAACAATTTCTTTCACTACATGACTAGCTACAAACAAATTTTTGCATTTACAAAAAAATTATCTAACAAATCCTAAAACCTAAAGCCGGGAAGGAACTTTACACCAAGAAACAAAGACACTAACTGGAACTTCATTTCCATATTTTCACAGTAGAGTCACTGCTAGATGATGCAATAGTTTCATTTTGCTTACAAGCTGCTAATCCAGTGATTTGTCCACTATGTGCAGGAATAAGATATACTTGCCCTGTCTCAGGAACCCACAATTCCATGTTCTGCAATTGATGCAATAACTTTTTTATTTGTTACATATAACAATTAAAGGCAACAAACAACTTCAAGATGAAATACTTAAAACATACAAGTTTTTCATTTTCAAAGGAACCAATGAAAACAGCAGATTTCAATTCATAAATCAGCACAACAGGATAGTTTAATTACCATAGCACCACCAATAACTAGTACATTAGGGTGTCTAGGATGGAATATGATGGATCGAAACCTCTTCCCTTTTGATTGATACTCAAACATGCATTTTCCACGGACCGCAATCGACCAGACTCGTGCACAATCTTCAGTGACAGAGGCAATCATTTGCCCCTGTGCATTCCAACAGATGGAACGAACTTCTTTGTTATGTCCCTTATATATAGAGATCAATATTTAATCAGTCATGGTGTACTTCTATATATGATACTCAAACTCTAACATTTCAATCAATTTATAAGTGAACCTCACTTGAAAACGGTTTTGAATTCTCCAAGACTGAATATCAAGTATGTTGATAACATTTCCATTAGCAACCGCCAAAGTCTTCCCAAACACAGGCTCAAATCTTACTTGTTGTCCACCTACCTGAAAATTCATTCATTATTAAGTCGTTATTATTCAGCTATGAATAATATAAAAAAAAAAAAAAGGATCATTATTCACATTAGCTAATGAATCTACTACATAGGAGTGAGAATTACTCACCAGAAAGTTTTTCAGCCTAACACACTGAATGAGATCCCATACTTCAAGTACATCAAAGTTATCAGATGAGCAAAGAATTGATTCTAATGGATGAAAGTCCAATGACTTTACCCATTCATTATGTCCAACAAGATCAAACAACACTGTTCCAGGCTATATAAATGAATGCTCATGTTACAAAAGGAATTAAGGGTTAATGCATAAGAGTGAGTAGAAGGGAAAATTTTATGACAAGAAAAGAGACTCACTTTGTCTGAATTCCATAACTTTACTTTGTAATCACGGGAACAAGTTGCAAATATAGATGTTTTTTGTTGAAATCTAACATCTGAGATGGGAGCTAAATGTGACTGTGACGTAGTAACACAATCACTAGTATCCATGTAGCAAATTATAGCCTGTGGTTAGTTATAAACCACACTAAGCATTAATACATATATTGCAGAAACACACAATAGAATTGGAAAAATTGATCACATTGTTACATATTCACCTTCTTCCCAAACCCACCACTTGCCACAATCTTTCCATCTGACGAAAAATCGCAGGACGAAAGCGAGTCATTGCTACCAAAACCTTTTATTAATATAATTTCAAACATTAATTAATTAATGTCTTGTAAAATACAAGATCAAATATATTTGAAGTGTATATATGTGAATTATCAAATTAAAAATATGTAGAGAATGAAATTTTACCAGTGAGGAATTTAACAGAATATTTTTCTCCATGTATTTGAAGGTCAGTGTCCCATATAGTAGGAGCTGGATCCTTTACAGGTGCAACACCGTACTGCTGCAGTAGAGGATCTAATCTTGGTCTAGTACTAGGGTTTGCAGGTACAACATCATGTTGCTGCGGTAGAGGATTTGATTGTGGTATAGTACCAACATTTTTAGTTACAACACCATACTGCTGCCGTAGAGAATCTAATCTTGGTCTAGTACTTGGGTTTACAGGTACAACATCATATTGCGGCGGTAGAGGATTTGATTGTGATATAGTACCAACATTTTTAGGTACAACACCATACTGCTGCCTTGGTACAGTACCTAGTGTTCTAGCTACAACGTCATATTGCTGCGGTAGAGAATTTAATTTTGGTACACTTCCAACATTTACAGGTACAACACCATTCTGCTGCGTTGGTACAGTACCAACATTTAGGGCCTGAATATGGATTATAAATATAAAATATATAAATGGTAAATGACATGGTTATACTATAAATATGAATCCAAACCATGAAACATTAATGAACATTAATGAGCATTTAGCCATCCTCACCTGATTGGAGGATCCAAGTGGCATTTGTAGGCTAGGGCTAAAAATATCATTTTGGATAAAAATCCAAAAGTCATGCAAGAATCCATGTGGATGTTGATTAAATTCTGAAAACACAGTTAAAAAGAAAATCAGGCACGGAAATGAAAGAGAGTAAAAGCAAAAATAATAATAATAACAATAAGATATAAAGAAATGAATACCAAAGGGAGGATGTCTAGTAACAAGGGCTTCAATTCGGAAAACTTCAGCAACGTACAACATTCCTCGCTTCTTCAGGTAATCATACATATACGTTCGAAAACTACAGAGTTCAAGAAACGAAATCAAAGAAACAAAATATAAAAAAAAGAATAATCTATTCTAGCAATTAATATTGTACTCACATATCTTCCTTTTGAGGTGTCGAATAATTCATGATATATGAGATGATGAAAGGATGAGAGTATATTCTTGAAATTAAGAGAATCAAATGAGAGTGATTTAAAGTGGAATTAATAATGAGTATGCAGGCTCATGCAAAAGAAGAATAAATGTTTTATACGATGTTATTCTTTCTTTGTGATCGACGAGCTTTGTGCTTTGTGCTGTGTTTTTGTTATTGTTATTGACTAACTGACTACGTGCTCTTCAAGTTCCATTCCACACCATCCTGCCACATATATACAAGACCAACGTGTCTCTCTAAATTCTCTCTCTCTTTTTTCTTATTATTTATATTTATATAATTCAACTCAATATTAAATAATAAATGGAAATTAATTATCTTTTGATGATCGCAACTAGAACTATTCATGGTTTGGTTCAGAAAACCAAATCAAACCAAACCATAACAATGGTTCATAATAACCAAACTGAACCAGATTGTTTTCCTTAAACCAAATTAATGATTTGGTGAACCGATTCTTAATTCTGAACTACCGTATCATTTTCTCCCGAAGAAAACAGTTTTGGTTTTGTTAACCGAAATGCACTTAAGTGCTTGGGTAGAAAGGAAGCAAGAGGACAAAACAAAAAACAACGATAAAATTATGCATAAGTTTTTTAGCAGATTAGATATTACTCATAAGTTTATCAGATATTTTTTATTTGATAAGAATAAAGGGTCACAGAAATGAATCAAAAAAGAAAGGAAAGAAGACATAATAATAAACAAAATGATCGCAAGAGAGGAGACATTACAGAGAGGAATTGAAACAACTCAGTTTTAAGACTAATACAATTCATTTTCCATTTGATTACATCTCAATTACATGAACATTTCTATGACTATCTACAAGACAAGTTGTATGTATACCACAAAGATTATGAGTATTTAACAAATCCTAAAAACTGAAGCAGGGGAGGAATTAACATCAAAGAACATAGACATTAACTAGAACTTCATTTCCATATCTTCAACATAGAGTCATTGCCAGCTGATGCAATGAGTTTACTTTCCGTACAAGCTGCTAGTCCAGTAATTGATAAATCAGAGGCCGTAATACTGCGTGTTTCCCCGGTATCAAGAATTAACAATTCCAAATTCTGCAATAAATTGTACACAGATTATTATTCACTGATACACAGATCATAATGGAAGCTGAGGGAAGAGTTTACCTGAAAACCACCAACAACTAAGACGTTGCGGAATTGAGGATGGAATATGACAGTCTTAAACCTCTTCCCTTTTGATGGATACTCATATAAGCATTTTCCCTCCATATTAATCGTCCAGACACGTACTTCATCTTCGCTGACAGAGGCAATCGTTTGTCCAGTAACATCCCAACATATGGAACGAATATCTTTGACATGTCCCTAACAGCGAATGAGATTCGGACACATGGTCTATATTATGATACAAAACTCGCATTTTAATCAAATATATATGATGATATGTGAACCTCACCTGAAAACGCTTCTCAACAGTCCAAGTCTTGAAATCGTATAAGGTGATAACATTTCGATTAACAGATGCCAAAATCCTCCCTGATCCAGGCTGAAATCTCACTAGGCTTCCACCTGCCTGAAATTCATTTTTATATATGTCACTGTATTCATATTCATGTGAGCAATGAGTAGTTACTAGTGTAAAATTCACCTTAAAGGTGTTCATCCTAACACGCCGATCGAGATTCCATTCTTCAATTACACCGCGGTTATCAGACGAGCAAAGAATTCCTTCTGTTGGGTGGAAGTCTAATGATCTTACTATCCATTTATGTCCAACAAAATCGTACAACACGGTTGCAGGCTATGTATATAATTGAAACATCAAGTCATAATTAATTAAAGAAGGACTAATGCAGAAGAGTGAGTAAAAGGGGATATGAAAAGAAAGAGACTCACTCTTGTTGCATTCCATAATTTTACTGTTTTATCAGCAGAAGCTGTTGCAAATAAATTTGATTCTGGTTGAAATCTAACTTCTAAGATGGTAGATGAATGTGACTCTGATGTAGTAACAGAATCACAGGTCTCCGTGTAGCAAAGGAAAGGCTACATAAACCGGTGTAAGGATAAATACATAGATCAAACACGTTGAGGAAGTGACATTAAACAAATTGAATTGGAAGATTTAACGCATTGATTATTATTCACCTTCATCCCAATCCCTCCACTAGCTACAATCATTCCATCTGATGAAAAATCGCAGGACAAAAGCGTCTGTTTGCTTGGACAACCTTGTGTTATGAAAGAAATTCAAATAAACATTTAATCAATTAAATTTCCTACATTGTCAAACCAACAGAGAGGAATGTATTGAAGTATATTTTTGGAAAAATCAAGTATATGGAGTATATGATTAATTGACAGAATTGTGAAGGCAAGATTTTGAGAATAGAAATTTACGTGAAATACATTGAATAGAATATCCTTCACGAATTATTTGAGGGATAGAGTCAATTAAAGCACCAACATTTGTGGCCTGAAAATTGATAAATTAATGAATGAGTGAGTTGCACTATGAAACCAAGAACCATTAATTAACATTGAACAATAATATTAAGCCATCAGAACCTGATCACTCTTACTGGAGAGTCCTGGTATTAGCCCAGCTTGATATATGTCATAGTATGTAACCCAAAATTGGTACAAGAATCCATATGGATCATATGGACGATCAAATTCTGAAAACACAGTTAAATAAGAATGAAGAGTCACAGAAATGAATCAAAAAAGAAAGGAAAGAAAATATAATAATAAGATATATGTAGCAGTATTCACAGCATAATCACACAAGCGTATATTATAAGGCAACTGAATAAACGAAGAAACGAGAAATATATACATACTAGCGGGAGTTCGTGGAGTAATTTGAGCTTCATTCCGTAAAGTCTCGGCAGTTTGGGAAAATCCACGCTTCTTGAGGTAATCATAAAGAAAGATTCGAAAACTATACACAGAACACAACAAGGTAAATTAATGTAAAGTAAAAGAAAGCAGAGCATGCAAGAAAATGAAAGAACAGTATTGTAGTACTCACTGATCTTCCTTTGTTCTTCTGGGGTCCATGATGTATAAAGGAAACTGCAATCAGATGAATGACGAGAGGTCAAGGATTTTGAAAGTGAATCAATCAGAAGAAAGAGCAGCAAATGAGAGTGAAGTAAGGTGGAATTAATAGCGAGCATGTACTCATGCAGTTTCTTGCAAAAGAAGAAATCTTTTATATATATGTTTTTTTTTCTTCTCTATGATCGACTAGTGTTATGTGTTTGTTATGATTTGTAAACAAATTGTTTTTTCTTTAAATTTAGTTTGTTTTTTAAATTACTTCTTAAATTTTGTAAATTGGTTCCTTATAAAAACAAATTGTTTAGAGGATTGTACCCTGCACCCCCCTCCTATATCTCCCATCCCCATTTTAAAGAAAATGTCTAAAATGCCCTTTTTTACCATGTATAAAACAAAAAAAATATTTACAGCTCTCCACCCCTATTCAAAAATTATCAAATATTTTATAATATTCGAATATTTAATAATTTCGAAATAAAAAAGTAAGATTTTTTTAATGTTTTCGAAACTTTGCTTAAAACAAAACCTTCGAAATAGAAGCTTGGAAAGTTTGGTTCAACCTGAAAATTTCGAAATGAAATATTTCAGGAAACAATCTTGTGTTTCGAAACTTTTGATTAAGTTGAAACCTTCGAAACACGTTTTCCAGAAATCAATCAAAATTTCGAAACTTTTGATGAATTCAAACCATTCGAAATGCATTTTCCCAGATTTCTTCAAAACATTCGAAAGTTTGGATGAGGCTCAAATATTCGAAATGCATTGTTTCGAAAGTTTCATGAATGTTTCGAAAGTTTCTTTTCTGGGAATGTTTCGAAATGTGATTTTTTTAATGTTTTTAATATCATTTATTGTTATTTAATGTCATTTAATGTCATTTTGAACGATGCTGAATTTCGAAACTTTGCATGCAATCCCAAACTTTCGAAGTGCATTTCGAAACTTTAAAGCAAACACAAGCATTCGAAGCTGAGCTTCGAAACTTTCCATGCAACCCAAACTTTCGAAGCCTTCTCCTTGAAACTAGCAATATGAAACTTTGAAACTTCATATTTAGGGTTTCAAAGATTTTCTTATTTCGAAACTTTCCATGCAACCCAAACTTTCGAAGCCTTCTCCTCGAAACTTTCCAGCAATATGAAACCTTCGAAACTTCATATTTAGGGTTTCAAAGATTTTCTTATTTCGAAACTTTCAGATGTAATGAAAGTTTCGAACGTTACATTTCGAAGGTTTGGACTTTTTGAAAATGTTCGAAAGTAATCTTTCGAAAATTTGTGGTTCAATGAAATCTTCGAAGGGTTTAGAGTTTGGCATTAGTTTTGTATTTCGGAACTTTGAATTTCCTGTAAAATGTTCGAAGATTGCAAAAACCTGATTCGGAGAAATCAAAGTCTCGAATGAAATGAGTGAAAAAAGGGAAGGTAATTTTTTTTTGGCAGGTTCTATACATATATCACGGGACATTTTGGACTTTTTCTTTGAAATGAGGGGGTGAGAGGTACAGGAGGGGCGTGCACGGTACAATCCTCAATTGTTTATTGGGTTCAGATCCATTTTTGTTGGGCTTAACCCTTTTATTCTAACATTAGTATTACTATGCCATAAATGTGTAGTCTTTTTTTGGGTAAAATGTGTGAATTTATAAAAAAAAAAAAAAGTGTTCTTTTTCTTGTTTTATATAATTATAAATTATATTTAATTAATAAACATCTGACTTCAATCCAACCGGACAAACTTTTGAATCTTAAACCCGTGTCATATGACTTCAATCTAATTTTGATACAATGATCATTACACTCTTCAAGTGTCATTTGGCATCATGCTGCCACATAACATCAACTAATCCAGATTACCTGCAATAAAAATCCGAAATCACACGATCATAATCAGCAGCATGGTCGATATTGGTGGCACATATTTCTACAATATAAACTGCACACGTAGGCTTTGGACAATCGATTCCTTCGAATCATCACTTCACAAGTCACCAAAAAAACATCAATACATGCAATATCACTCTCCCCAATACATGCAATTAACACTTGCAGTAGCACAAGGCATCAAGAAGCCACACATCAAATAGTGGACAGTAAAGTATGTACAAAAATTGAAAATCTATAACTATCTTCTTTTTTGGTGAATTGACCGTGTACTCTAATTTGGTCATGTATACGTACATCACATGATCATGTAAAAACAATATACTCTAATTTGGTCATGTATATGTATATCACATGATCATGAAAAAACAATATACTCTAATAGTTATTCACTCTTTTTGTTTGTCTCTAGAGCATCCTTAGGATTCAAGCCCATCTCTCGCATTTGATGTTCAATAGAGACTAAACCAGTTTCTGCAAGGAACCTGTAGGAAAAAGAAAAAATATTTAGAGGACTGCATTGAAGGATCACCAGAACTGGCAGAACACATTCTAACCAACGACTGATCTCATAATTAGATGTTACAAGAAACCCAATGCATTTCATGAGTTTTACTTTGATATATCATCCAACAATAAAACATGCAGTTCCTTTTCTTTTGGTTTCTCTATGCAAGTTTGCACCAGAAGGAAACCCAACAGGGTCTATGAATCATTTCATCAAAAAAGAAAAGGCCTATGCAATCATGATACACCAACTAATAGTATAGGCACGTTTGTTTTGCTTCCTATTCTAATGCACCGCAGAAAAAAATCACTAGCTGGGTGAATAATGACATTATCAATCCATCACAAAGCATTTGACACCACAATGCACAGGGCAACAAACACGCCCACCCATTTAAAACTTCACTAATACTCAAAGCATATTCAGCGCTAGAACATTTAGGAACTTAGATGGGCAAAATCAAATTGTTTACACAGCATCAACATGAAAAAAAGAATGTTACATTACATGCTTAATGCAAAAGAGATAAAAGCAGGCATTTGTATTACAGATGGAATGGAACAGAGAGGTTCTTATATGTCATGTTCTTTTGTTCTAGCTCTTTCAGTGAAACCAAGATGCATTACCTTCTCAATGCCATGTTCCTAGATGAGTTATTTATAGTGAAACCAAACGGTTAACAGAATAGTAGTTAAAGATAGGGACACCTAGGAAAAGTTAAACCATTTGAAAGGGTATGATTTGTGATTAAAGATGGTTCTTGGTAGGACAATATCATTAAGTTGTTCCCCACCCTACATAGTGAGAAATGGACTTCAGTTATTACTGTTGTTGTCCAAGCTTGTTTTGTTCAAGTTTTGAAATATAGCAAGTATAGAATAGAACTCACTTCCAGCTATATATCAATCTAACATGTCTACAAAAAACTACTTCAGATCTTGTAAAAGAAACTACTTTAGACTTGTTTCTTTTGGATCCGTATTTTCTACTGTCAAGGAAAACATGTGGTCACACGTTCAAGAAAAGAGATCTAAGCCGATCCATGAAGATCAGATGGTTCATATTTAATTTTGCCAAACAAGGTGTAAAATACAGCACAAAATATGATTCATTTTATCTTCATCCAAAGACTGAGATTTGTGACTGAGTGACAGCATAGTATCCAATTCTTTACATTTTGGCCATTTTCCATCCTAATTTCAATTCGACAGCGATTAGATTTACAGAAGGGGATAAATCTGAAAGTGTAAAGAATGAAAGTACCAGCTGAGGAGGAAGAAGAGGGTAAGGCAAATTAGAACAAGGAACCCAACATGGAGCACCAACGATGAATCACTGGAAGAGAATGCTAAGCCCAACATAACAGCAAGACATAGACCCAACATTAAAAACGCCGACTTTAAAGTATTCCATGTAGGTCCCTGAAACAAGAAACGTAAAAAAAAATAAAGAAAATGGTAAAGCGTGGAATCTTATGAAATTGAGAGAGGGAGGGAACGAGACTACAGACGTTAACACCGGGAGCTAGAGCTCCTAGGAGAACTGCTGTGGCTGAAGATACGTCTCCACCACTTGATTGTGATTCTGAATGGTCATCATGTTCCATTTTGCAATGCAAATTGAAGTTAGTTAATTAGTTAGTTAGGGTTTTGTTTTGCACTGCAAAAGAAGAGAGATTGGGGAAGAATTAAGCGCATAAGGCTTCAGCGAATCATGAAGCTCATACACTGTACTCCCTCTTACAATATCACAACCACTATCATCATACATCATAATAACCAAAATTAACTATTGTTTTTAAATGATCTTTTTATTATTTTTTTTTAATTCAAAAACTTTTAATATATATAGATGAGTGTTTAACATTAGATCATTTGATTTATGTTTTATATAAAATTTTAAAAAATTACTGTAGTTAATTGAATTTCTTAATAACGCGGATAATAGTTTTTATTTTGTGATTGAAGGGAGTAATATTTATTGATAATTAAAAAATTTGATAGATAATAATTGCTCATACTTATAATTCTGCCACACATTTTAATCAACACTCTATTTTAACTATTTTTTACAATAACAATTAAAATAAGATGCTAACTGATAATCTTGAACGATGA
>JBBPBP010009779.1:13484582-13501274 GCA_037974735.1 Cicer chorassanicum | reverse complement strand
AAAAAAACATAAAACAGCTTTCCCAAACTACCCCAACATCACAAATTACTTTAAAGTAAATAATTACTAGCTGGCCTCGTAGATCTATGTAATGTACATGTAGATCCTAATTACTAAAAATAATTAGGATAAATTCAGCAAAAAAAAAACAAAATAATAATAATAATAATTAGGTTACAAAAATATAAAAAGAAATTCCAAAGTTGAAGGCCCAATTTATTTGTTTAATCAAAAGGAAAAATAAAATGCAAGATGGTTCTAACAGCGGAAATGCTCACCGTATAACAAAAGATCTAGCGAACGAAATGAAAATGACAGATCTATTCAGTCCAAAAAAAAATGATGTAAAAAACTACATTTTTGAGAAGATGTTGTTTAAACAGAGTAAAAACAAAAGAGTAACTAGTAGCAAGTTGTGTACTTTGGATAATGCAAAGAAAGATTCAACTACTTTTAAGCAGAAAGAGGAAATAGTAAAGGTGAAAGTTGAGAGTGACAAACCAATAAGTGAAGTAGCTCCCAAGAGGGTATCAACCCCAGAATACTTGCATGATTTGACATAAACAACACCTTGAACTGCAATAAAGCTTCTAGGAATGGGAGTGGAATGCAGTGGTGGGTGAGCTGGAACTGAAGGGGGGTGCAATGGTGGGTGAGCTGGAACAGGGGGGTGTAGTGGTGGTTGAGTTGGAACAGGGGTGTGCAATGGTGGATGAGTAACAATAGGTGTGTGAACAGGGGGTTTAACAGGGGAAGGAGGGTGGTGATGGATATGGTGGTGATGAGTTGGGGGTTTAGCAGGTACAGGGGTAGAAGGGTAGGGGGAATGTGTAGGAGGAGCAGGGTGGACATTAAGAGGGGTGGGAGCAGGGGATGGTGAGTGAATGTGGTGGTGGTGGTGGTGGTGGTGAGGGGCGTTTGCAGGTGGGTGAACCGGTGACTTAGTTGGAGGGTAATTGGGGGAAAGAGTTTCAAGGTGTTCAGAAAAGACAGTGAAAGAGGTTAGTTGGAGTAAGAGTAACAGTAATGTTAGGGTTTTGGCCATTTCTCTGTTTAAGAAAAAGTAACCTAAAGAGAGAGAGAGAGAGAGAGAGAGAGAGAGAGAGAGGGTTTTGGAGTAGGAAGTGATGTTGGAGTTATGTGAGCAAGAGGGTTCATTTATAGGAGCTTATGCCCAAATTCATTGCCGTTTTTGTTCATGTGTAAACAAATTTTGTGAAATTAAATTGTTTTTATCATTTTGATTTTTAGTGCTAGCTCAGCAGAAATTTGGGAAGGGTGTACTGAAAACTAGGAAAACAATTGGTAAATTAAATACTCCCTTCTACTTCAAATAAAGATTCGTTAAATGAGTTACACTAACCAGTCTCTTTGCATTGTGCTCTTTAAAATTTCATACTTATTAATGATCCTTCATTTGTACATTTCACATTTATTAATCATACTTCATTTGTACTGCAATGAGCGGGAAATTTAAGATTTTACAGGTATTAACAAAAATAAATTAGATTCTCTCATTTTTTTTTTCTACTTTGTATTTAGAGAGACAAAGATTTAAGCAAAATAAATATAATTTTATAAAAATTATATTACACGCAAAAAAAGTGTTTGTATCTAAGAGATAGTAAAATAAGAGGATCTAAATTCTTAAAAAATAAATAGATAGAAGGATAGAATAATATTTTTACTAAATTATTTTTATTAATTATTATTTTATTCACTGTTATCATTAATATAGAGTAAATGATATTAGTTTTTGGGTCCTAACTCAACTGAAAAATACAAATATTGTAAAGTTCGACGTCTTGTCTCAGATTCAAATTTAGAATCTCACAGTTATGTCACTTAATTATTGTGGTATTTATCATATCTTTTAAGATAAAAACAAAAGAATAAATGATATTAATTTGAAAGTAATACAAATACTATTAATTAAAGAGTACAATTAAAAATAAATAATTAATATTTTTTAAAATTAAAATGATAGTCCATTTTGTAACAATTTTTTCATGAATGGATAAATTATTGTGGGGTGGGAGAGTAGTAGTTAAATGCATTTTTTTTTCATTTGATGTAAGAATGTAAACAACAAATACAATTATTAATTTATGATTTAATTTTCATGTATTGTTAGTGTAAAAAAAAAATACACATTTGATAAATCATGTAAGAGATTTTATAAGTACTTATGACAAAAGTCAAATATTATTAAAAAATTGTTAAATAAATTTTTAGCTTTTATAAATTGTAACATTTTAATTTTATTCCATACAAAATAAAAATACATTTTAAGAACAAATAATTGATTCTTCTATTATAATATCCACAATCTATAAAATAAATCACAATATTCAATCTTATTTACATATAACAAATTTTTTATATCCAAATAAAGTATGACTACTTATGAATATTTAATCATACAACTAACATTTTAGTGAAAATTAAATCATTTGAACATAACTTAAGGCCACATAATCCTCAACAAGATGAGAAACGTGTTCGTGAAAGGAAGAATAACAGATTTTGTTAGCAGCAATGTGCGTAGTAAAATAAAGCCCTCGTGGCTATAGTGCTATAATCTACTTATCAATTAGATTAAGAAGACAATCATAACAACATAATATAAACTAAAGAAATTGATAAATGCACGAGCCTATTAAAAAAATTATTGAGATACAATATTAAATAAAAATTAACTTAATATATCTTTTAAAGCATTAATAAACAAAAAATATCACCTTTTTTTTTATGATTGTCATTTCTAAACAAAACTTCTTAAACTAAAATGGTACACGAAATATTCATTCAACCAAATTTATATCAAAGTAATGTGGGAAGTTAATAATTCACAATCAAAATACTTATCCTCACTTTATATTTTCAAGGATAAAAAATAAACTTTAAATAACTCAAGTAGCAACCCAAAGTTAAAACTTGAAATAAAGAACTCAGTACATAATTAATCAAGTTCTTGAAACTCTACAATCCAAATCCAAACAAAAAATAAAAGTATTAGGCATAACACTATTTACAAATACATAAAATTTATGTCTATTATTCTATCCTCGTGTAATATCATTTTTAATTGGACAATATGCAATACTTGCTTGAGTGACGATGTCATATATTTTAATTGTACGAATGCTTTGATTTGCTTCATGTGTGACAGTTCTAGTATTGTTTCCCACACTCAATGAGAATGATTGGGAATTAATGATGCATTGAAAGTCATTGAACACTCATGGTGTAATAAAAATGATTGAACATTAACAGTAAATTGAGAATTGATGAACATTAATGACATGGTGAGAATAACTAAATAGTAATAGTGCATTGAGAATGACCAAACCTTAATGGTGTTTTATGAATAACTGAAATTTAATAATGCATTAACAAAGATTTAATATTACTAATGCATTGAAAATGACTAAACATTAATTGTACATTGACGATGACTGTAAATTAATTATGCATTGAGAATGACTAAATTTTAATTGTCACATAGAGCTATAAATGTGTACATTGAGAATTATTGTAAATTAAATGTGCATTGAGAGTGATAAAATATTAATGGTTCACTGAAAAATAAATCGGCATTATGTGCATCGAAAATGACGGAGTATTAATGATGCATTGAAAATGACTAATAATTAACGTTTACATTGTATATATAAATGATACTAATTATAAATAAATAATTATAAATGAGTTCATTTCCTTTCTAACAAATGATGTAGAACATTTAGATAAATACGTCAAGTATTGAGTAATACAAGTAAATGAGTGTACCAATGCAAGAATTATAGTTAATGATAGATGATGTTTTTCAATGCAATTAGTAAATGATATTTTAATAGTAGCAAAAAAAATTTCATTTCATTAAATAATACATTAATGCATGAATTTAGAGTTAATGATAGGTGTGATTTTCAATGCAATGACTTAAATAAATATGACTTGCAAGTTGTACAAAAAAATTAATTTAGGTGTAAGTATTCAAATGTTTGAAAATAATGTTGAAGGTATTGTAAATGTTATTTTGATATGAAATAAAAATATTTGAAAAACTAATATTAAGAATTTTTATATGATTTGAAAGCTGCTAAAAAGACATACAACTTCATTGTTTATAGGAAAACTAAATTTCATCTCAAACATAGTAAAAAAAATCGTCAACAAGTCTAATGTGAGATATTGCATTTGTTGTTCAAGTCAACTACTTTCGGTGATAATATTTTGAGTTATAAATTTTGTTTTGAAATAAAACTTGTGTCATTTAAAAATTAGAAACAATGCATATAATTCTTATTCATACCATGAAGGTAAATAAAATTGTTTAAAAGTGTTATACTATTACTCAAAGTTGGTTATTTAGTTATGTTCAACACCTATAAATCTCATACCCAATAAGTTGCTTCATCAGAGGTAGACTTTAGTAGAGTCTGGTTTGCTTTAACAGAGGCAGATGTAGCAGAGGCAATTTGAGCAAAACTATATCAGAGGCATAATCAGTCGTGGCAGTTCACTTCTTGAACCATCAAAGACAGTATATCAGAGACGTTTTTCTTACCAGTTTTGAAATGCAGAATTTATCAAATCGTTTTGACAAATCATCGGGGGATATATCCTAATATAGCGAGACATGTTTTGCTACGCTTGTTTTCGTAGTATCTCTTTAAAGTTTTTGCTCCAATAGAAGATCTCTAAAGTACTTGTAACCTAGACTACTTTAAATAGTTATTAACATAACTTTTTGTTTAAATGTGCACACTTAACATATATAGTTAGGGGATAGTTGTTATTTTTTTTATATGTATTTGTTATAATCAAAACATTAGCCAAGGGATTGTATTTAAAAATACTTTTTCACTAACAATTTTGTCTTTTAGTTTATTTTATTTGAGCTATCGAGCGAAGCGAGTTGTCTGTGAACTTAAATCGAGTTGAAAAGTAAGTTCGTGACGAACTCGAGTTGAACCAATTCTTGCCGAGTTGAGCCAAATTGAATCCATATTCGACTCGGCTTGGCTCATTTTTAGCTCTAATTTAATCGTATGCTATAAATAATTATTGACCTCGATAAACATTACGATATTAATTGATTAAATTGGGTGGGTTTTGAGAAAGCATACTTGTTAATGACTCAATGAATTGTGTTGTAGTTAATGGCTTATTGAAATACCAATTTTTTATTTTTTTTTATAGATATAGATGAATTGTTTATTGGACTTTTGTAGTTTCGGTAGCCGGAAAAAAGGGGGAAGAGTTAGAAGTTAGGGGAAAAAATAGAAGTAAGCACGATAGGATTTAGATATATTGATAATTGAGCTCGGAGGAAGTACCGGTATTGCAATGGTAAGAACAGTTGATTAGCATTCCAACATTGATTTCAAACTTTTTAACTTAAAGGTTGAATCAATAAAAAAATTTGAGTTCCATTTTTGTTTTGGTCAGCCTTGACTTTGAACTTTAGGTAGAGCATCTCAACTAAACTTTGGACTAGCAAGATCTATTTTTTCTAGGGACCATAGGTTAAGAAAAATTCAAAAGTTTTAAAAAACTTTGGTTATATATAGATCCTATTTAGGTTAAAAATTCAATGTAAAAGAATAAAGTATTATTCATAAAAACTTTTATTTTTATGAGTGATTATAATTTTTTAAAACATAAATGATTTAGTTTAATGGTAAAAGACATGTATTATTGAATCCGACATATTGTGAATTCGATCTCTGCTAGTTCTACTAAAGAAATGCAAATGAAATTTTTTTTATAAGTGTTTAATGAACCTTACAAACTAGATATAATTTGTTAGTTTAATTTAAAGATTTACCATATGTATCTCACATATCCTAATTTTTGTAAATATAAGATTTACCCTTTAAAATTTGTTATTACTAGATAAATTTCCAGATTCAAAACGTTTTTATAAGTCATTAAGCTTAAATTTTTTAAATGATAAGTTTGTATATAATTTTAGCACATTATATAAAATTTTATTATATCTTTCGTTCCAAAATAATTATCGTATTTGACTATTTTACATTAATTAAAATAAATGATAAATTAATGAAAGAGAATAATAATTTTACAAAACTATTCACATCAACTATTAGATTATTTTCATTGTCATAAATGCATAATAAAAAATTATAACATGAGAATAATGCATACAACATTAATTAAATGGTACAATTAAAATACAGTAATTAAAGTTGCATTGCAAATCAAAAGTGACTATTATTTTATAACAAATATTTTTTTATAAATTTGATAATTATTTTAGAACGGAATGAAAACATATAACAACAATAATATTAAACTCTCTATATTTATTTTAACCGACCAACATCTTAATCTTAAAGAGAATTTTAGCAGACTTTTTTAGCTTGAGCTACTTTCATCTTAGCAAGACGCAACTCACTTTAGAGCATCTCAAAGGGGTTCTTAGAACTACTTCAACAATATAATATGTGCCTCTTAAATAATTCACTTTAATTGAATTATTTAGGTAGTCCCCGTACAGCACACAATTTTTTTCTTGAATGGTCCACACATATCACACTTTAACACATTAATATTTTAAATTTAAATATTAATTCAATAATTTTATTTAATATAATAAAAACATTAGATACTAAAAATGTAAAAAAATATGTATTGTATTGTGGGTGATTAAAACAATATTAAATATTATGTATTGGATCGTGGATGTGAGTGTGAGTGAATAAAATGTGTGGGTGTGAGTGAATGAAGCAACCTCTACGGTCGAATACTCTCCATTTTGTATCTATCATACGTCTTTAAACTCCTTCTTAGGATGTGGATCCTTTCCAAAAATACTCTTTACTTTTTCCACCTCTCTAAGATCATCAATTCTCCAAAATTGAGTGAAAACAAGATGATATATGTACGTAGTGCTTAAAGATGAGTTGGTATAGAAGGTGTTGGATCTT
This sequence comes from Cicer chorassanicum, assembly GCA_037974735.1. NCBI lineage: Eukaryota > Viridiplantae > Streptophyta > Magnoliopsida > Fabales > Fabaceae > Cicer > Cicer chorassanicum. The sequence continues at coordinate 13,494,315 of JBBPBP010009779.1, read as the reverse complement.
TTGTTAGTGGTATGCTACAAATCTTAAAAAAGAAGATGATGAAATTGATGATGATAATGAATGTTGCACAAATAAATTCCAAAGCGTGTGTCTCACACTAAGTTTTAGGTTCGATTCGCCCCCATCAATCTATATATATTGGATGCAAATGGGTTAACCGATAAATCCCCTTCATGATACTTTGGAATCCTTGACGTGAATTGTACATTCACATGAAACCTATAGATCAATGATAGTTTACATGATAAAATTCCTTCATTTACTCTCGGGCACTAGAGAAAAGAAGAAATGTCTGATAAATACACAGAAGTTTGACACATATAACATGAAATTTTGTGTTCTTATTTTTCTGCCTCTAAAGTGTCTCTATTTATGGAGAAACTCATACCAATTGGTGAAAGAAAACAACTCTTGAAAAAGATTGTAACATTTGGTAACTTAAAATATGCATTGGTTTGAATTAAACCGAAGCATTGCAACCACTTGACCAAGTGGTACATTAAGTTATTTAATTTTGCTACATTAATATAGCTATTAGAGAATTCCAAATATATTTTGGAAATTACCCTCACAATCTCCCACCATTTTCAAAATGTATCTAAATCCGTTATTCCGAAAATCTCATGGTTTTAGATAAATGTATCTTACGATTTAAATCATTACTCAATAAATTATGTTTTCACTCATCCCCAAATAGATTGGTAAACAAGCTTTGAACCAACCATTCATTAGAACAAGTGTGCATAACTCACACATGAAATATCGGTACCATTTATCAAATTATAAAAATGACACATTTGATAAGGTCATGTGTCTCATATCCTTTTCGTGAGAATTTAAGAGTCAAGCTCTTGAACTCTATGAAGCGGCCCACTTCATTCTCATATAGGTGGACTATATCAGAAATGCACCCATAATTATACATTCCAGCAAATATATGCTATATGTCCATTAAAATGAGACCTCATCCTACCATTTTTATTTTATGGTCCAAATACTTTTACCCTTTGGGATGTATCTATTGTCAAATACTTCAATCACTCTAAGAGTGTACTTTCATCATTGAACACAAGACTTGATGTTACTCAATTGTGAGTTGATCGTTTCCACTATTGGTGATTATTTACATATGAGCTTGTACCACATCCCTAATGATGTCTTCAACACCATGTCCTTTGTCATATCTTTCGTCAAATGATCTGCAAGATTCTTTTCAGTTCTTACAAACACTATGGATATCACTCCATTAAATCCTTTACATAGCTATGTCTTAAACCAATATGTCTAGATTTTCTATTATATACTTGGCTATATGCTTTTGATAGTGTGGATTAACTATCACAATGTATGGACATCGGTTCCATTGGCTTTGGTCAAATTGGTATCTCATACAACAAATTTCTTAGTCATTCAACCTTTTTACTACCTGCAGCTAGAACAATAAATTATACAGTCATGGTGGTGTCGGTAATGGAAGTTTGTTTCTTTGAACCCTAAAAAACTACACATCCACCAAGGTTGAAGATCCATTCACTTATGGAAGCATGATCATCAAGATGATTTAACCAACTGACATCTGTATATCCTTCCAAAACTGAAGGATATCCACTATAAATTAAACTATAGTTAATTTTTTCTTTCAAATATTTTAATACTTTATTAATAGCATGTCAATGTTTTTTACTTGGATTGCTTTTATACTGACTTAATCTTCCAACAACATATGTTATATCAAGTTTGGTACAAGTCATGATTTACATCAAGCATCCGATTACCTTTTATATTCTTGATAGTGTTGATCAACTATCACCAAACCATGACACTTTTTCCATTTAATCTCTTCACATTATATCACATACAATTAATAAATATTGCAATTATCACATACACAAACCTTTATGTTATTCTACCTTTTACTATATTTAAGTATCTCAATTTAAATATATATTGCCACAAGCTAACAAAACATGATCATAAAAATTTCTCATAATCAAATATTATAAGGTGGATCCAAACATGTAAGTCATCTACTCCTTAACAAATAAACATTCATTTCATTTATATTAAAGAAACAATTTCTTCATAGTTATACTATAACTAATACATGCATCGTGAATTCTATTTGTTAATTCAAGTTTTATGTTCTATGGTAAATTCAAATAAGTATCACAATAGAAAATAAACAATGAATAAGATCATTAAGATTTTCTATTAGTTTCTTCCATGAACATTTGTCAACTTACAATAATTCAAAATAGATTCAAATTATTTTCAATATCAAGGCAAGCAAGAAACAATTACTTTCATACTATCATGCACATATACTATGAGATCATTCATTCTAAATAAAAATAAAACTTCTTGCATGAACCAATTAAAATCCCACTTTATATTTATGAAAGTTACTTACACTACTTTTATAATAAATTAGTATACAAGCATGCATCATAAGTCAAACATATGAATGCTAATAAAATCACATACTTGTTAGTATCAAAACATGAACTCGTTTAAGCATTACAATTATGAGTATTTCGTAAAAATATAGAAATTTAGAACGATATAAATTTTAGGATCTACGACCATGAACATTCACGCCAATTTTGTTTCCAAAATTAAAATGTTCAATACAGTTTTTACAACATATTGTCATTTCAATTTTTGTGTTTTCTTTTTCAACAATTTTAAAATATAAGATTTGAAACCAAAATTTCAGCTAAGTATTAAACCCATACAATGCCACTAATAAAAATAAGACAAACTGATTTTCAAAATCTAAACAAACAAAATTCATGCATATATAAACTGAAATAAAATTATCATCAATTATATATGCTAATAAGTCGGCAACAAGACATGCAATCCTAACAAATATACTATCTTTAACTTAATATATGAATGTCAAACAAATCTATATATATTGAATGCAAATGGGTTAACCGGCGAATTTCCTTCAGAATATATTGGAATCCTTGAAGTGAATTGTACATTCACATTCAGCCTATCGATCAATGATAATTTGCATGATAAAGTTCCTTCATTTACTCTCGTGTACTAGATAAAAGAAGAAATGAGTTATAAATATTTTTGACAGAAGTTTGACAGATGTAACATGAAATTTTGTGTTCTTTTTCTTTTTGCATCTAAAGTGTCTCTATTTGTAGAGAAACTCATATCAATTGGTGAAAGAAAACAACTCTTGAAAAAAATTGTAACATTTGGTAACTTAAAAGATGCATTGATTTGAATTAAATCCAAAGTCGAAACATTGCAACCACTTGACCAAGTGGTACATTAAATTATTTAATTTTACTACATTAATATAACTATTAGAGAATTCTAAAATATTTTTAGAAATTTCTCCCAATAAAAGGATCTACTGAAAATTGGTTAAGCAACCAAGGAGAGGTTCAGTGTTAAAATTGCTCTTAGTTCAAATAGTGTTGTGTAAGTGATGACCAATGTGAACCATTTTCAGAGTCTTGGATGGATATTACAAACCCAAGTGATTTGGATTTGGGTGTTTGCATCGTGTTTCCATAGAAACAATTTGCATTGCCTGCCTGATATGTCATACATTCGTAGTATTTTGAAAATAATAATTAATAAAAAAATCAAAACCGCCGTTTATACAGTGTTTAATGTTGAAATTTGTGTCACATAATCATCTGTCTTTTGAAAAATAGATTTAGTATTCATATAGCTGAAGTTATGGAAAGGACTACTTTTTGATCCCCATATAACAATTACTGTTTCCGTTCTTATATAGGATCTCCGTAATTTAAAAATTAAAATAATTGATTGTAATTTTAAATTTATTGACAGTTTGAACTATTTTACATACTTATCTTTTAAGAGATATTATCAATTTATGTTTTTATTATATTGATATTTATTATAAATTGTAGAAAAAAATTAATATAGTTAATAGTATCTTAATAAAAAAAATTAATGCAGTTTAAAGAATCGAAACTTGTGGAGATCGTTACTAAGTTAAAATGATTTTAAAAAAATTATGTATTTACAACAACTTTGTATTAATCATATAGTATTTGTTTATTTATCATAGATTTAATTATATTTCTTGGCGGACAATCCAAACCAATGTATATTTATGTGCAATTTAGGAAGAGTCTTGCTAATATGTATTTTTATTATATATGTTAAAGATTATAAAAGTATAATTATTTTGTTGAAAAAAAATAATTTTTAAATATTTAAAAGATTGAATACATAAATTCTAAAATAAAATTTTTATTTTCAATATCTTAAAATGTGCACTTGAAATTAGATTAGTATTTGCCATTTATGAAATCAGTGAATCCTCATGTTCGATTATTATTTGTTATAATTGCCCTTTTCGTGGAACTTACCCTTATACTGATATTAGTATTTTATTTCATCCAAAATAAAATATAAATAAAATTATTTTATAATTTTTTAGAATAAAATATAAGTAAAAATTAATAATTTATCATCAATTTAATAATAGTATCTTAATAACTATCAATTTTTTAATTAATTTAATATTTTTTATTTTTAATTATTCAATTTATTAATCATCGCAAGTAATTTAGATAATAAACTTTAGTTTTTTTATTAAAATTGTATAAATCAAATGAAGTCAATTATTTTTTAATATGAATAATTTGATTTATAATTCATTCAGGATATTAGATGTGAGTATTGTACGTTACTAACTTCACCTACATCTAAATAAAAAAATATCCTTACAATGTTGGACCAATTCTTAGTGCATATGTATCATCGTGGAAAATTAGTCGTACATTTGACTTATACTCCTTAATTTATAATTTTTTTTTCTTTAATTTACTAAATTCTCTTAAGTAAATAGTAAAAATTAAAAAAAAAATTGGATATTTTGATCATACTCTCATATTTCTAAATTTATGAAAAAGTAATTTTTTTTCTTTAAAATTGAAATTTCCGGTAGTTATATTTTAATACCGAAAATTTCGAAAAAGAAACTTCTTTGAGTTATTTTCAACCGAGAATTTGAAATATTCGCTAATTGTTTTTAACTGGAAATTTTATTTTTGAAATTTTCGGTATTAAAATATAACTACCGAAAATTTAAAATTTCCGGTTGAAAATAATGCTCGAAAATTTCATTCATGATATTTCTGAGTCGATATTTTTTTTCTTTCCATTTTTCAATTTTTTTTGTTTACATTTTTTTTGCGGTAGAGTGTGGAATGAACATGTTAGTAAATAATTTATTTTATTACATAGTATATATAGCGTAGTATATATAGTTTAGTATATTTATAATATAGTTTATTATAGGGCTGACATTTAATTTGTGCAACCAGAACATTAGTACATGTCCCAATTAGAGAGGATTTCAAATTTTTTTTTTATACTAGAATATTGAATCGTGATGTTAGGGCGTTGTGATTTATTGATTTTATGAATTCAATTTGTTTGAAATGATTGATTTACATATTAGAAACTCATTAGAGTTTAATTTGATATACTAAAAAGGGTAAAATGATAAGATGTCTCAAATACTATAATGAGTGTTTTTTCATCGATACTTAAAAAAAATATAAAAAGAAAATTCAGAATAAAATAAAAAAAAGAAGTTCTGTACTGAAAATTTCAAATTAACTACAAAAAATTTTAAAACTTAATTTTCTGTAAAGTTGTTAACTACTGAAAATTTTGTTGGTGAAATTTCTAGCACACTATCAAAAATTGTGTGTCTACAATTTTCGTTAGTATTAATTTGTATACTAAATTTTTAGAGAAAAAAATATAAATACCAAAATTTTTAGTGAGGGTACAATTTTAGAGCAATTTTTTTTACCTTAAAATGAATTAAAAAAATAATAGAAAAAATAGACTATTTTACATGTAGAGAAGTCCAAATCAAATTGTAGGGTACCAAATCTAACCTTCATTATCATGTTATGTTATAATAAGGCTATTTTCTTCTTTGTACTCGTCATTGGACGCGGATCCTTTACGTTTGAGCGGAAAAGGTACTCTAACTTTGGCTTGTTTTTGTCATTAGATGAATCGAAACATTGAAATGAGGCCATCTGTCCACCCTTTTGGTTAGGATTTTTTTTTTTTTATAGCAATTTTGCTATTCAACACCTCCTCTTTTGCAAGTTACACTATAGTCATTGTTGAAAAGATTAAATTGTCATTATCATTAAATCAATTTTGTCAACCATTCTTTTCCTTTCCTCTTCCATCATGAAATCACAACTTTCTTTAAACTGAGTACATTTACGTGAACTGAGTTTCAATACGCACTTCATCTACCAATTGAAAAAAAATTCATGTACTTGAACTCAGTTTAAATACATTTACGTGAACTCAATTTACATACATTTAAGTGAATTGAATTCAAGTATGTACTTCCCCTACTCACTACAAAATTTTACATGTACTTGAACTCAATTTAAATGAACTAAGTTCAAGTACGCACTTTCCTTACTCACTATAAAATTTTATATGTTCAAGTACATTTTACATACATTTATATGAACTGAGTTCAAGTACGTATTCCCTCTACTCACTACAAAATATTATATGTACTTTCAATTTAAATACATGTACGTGAACTAAGTACAAGTACACACTTCCCCTATCACTACAAAATTTTACATGTACTTGAACTCCGTTAACGTATATTTATGTGAACTGAGTTCAAGTACACATTTCTCATTTTAAGCACATGTACATGAACTCAATTTACATACATTTACGTGAACTGAGTTCAAGTACACACTTTCATTACTCTCTAAATTTTTTTACATGTACGTGAACACAAAATACCTAAGGGTATGTGATTTAAGGTTGCGTACAATGTATGATTTAACACGTACGTGAACTCATATCACGAAAAGTTCAGAGATTTTGAAGAAAAAAATACGAACTCAACAGATTAGAAACATACTTTGTTGATGGCTGTAAATATAATAAGAAAATGAGAGTTATTACGTGTAAATTACGAGTGAATGATGTTAGTTATAAATGAGTATGAGTTATAAATGAGTTATGAATATCTGATAAGAGTTTGATATATTATATGGTAAGTGATACTGATGAAGAGAGAAAAAAACAAAATAAAAATTAAAAAATGAATGAAATAGTAAAATACATTTTTAATATTTTAATAATAGCGTGGGTATCAAAATGGTGTAGGTAGCAAAATTTAAAATTTAAAACGTTGCATGCGAACAAGTAACCCTCTCGTATTGTGACCCATCATGTCGTCTCGCTGCCACGTCCGCCACATCTGGCCTTCGTCGTCGCAACAACACCACGTCTCTGGTCCCATCGCCATGTCGTTGAAACTCATCAACTTGAATGCATCCTCGCCTATGAATTAGAGAGTGATAAAAAACAATAAGTTGAAAATATGATAATAAAATAGTTCCTGTTCAAACGTCTGAGGTTCGGATTCCATTCGTCGACATACCCAAAATCAAAAGCTCCCCATCTCTCTACCGCTTATTTCTTTTTAAAATACTTCAGGATGGATGGATGCACAGTTCATTCTTCTTATTATTTTTTATTTTATTTTTTTAGGGATACTATAATAATGTATACATTGACAAATTAAATCATTGTGGTTTTGTGCTTTTCTAATTACTATATATGGGTTCTTACATGTAAGATATTTTTGATTAATGCATAAGAACTGAGAAATATAGTCCTTTCTCTATTTCATAATGAGTAAATTATTTGACCATTTCACACATATTTAAAAAAGTGAATAACTAGAAGATAAATAATAATACTTTTACTAAACTACTCTTATCATTTATTGGCTTATTCACTATTAATATTAATGTACATTGAAAGATATTGACCCCGAAGTGATACAAATTAGTATTAATTTGACGATACAATTAAAAAATGTAATTAATAATGTTTTGAAAATTAAAGATGAGTGGCTGGTGGGGTTGGCAATGGTCAAAGACAATAGTGGTCGAACATCGTGGTCGATTGTTGTTGGAGTGATAATTATGTCTATGTTGTCAATCATGGATAGCACACAAAGAAGAAGAAGAAGAAGAAGAAGAAGAAGGGTTGCAACAATTAACTAAAGGAGCAGAAGAAGAAAGGTCAATAAAGAATAAATAATAGGGATTTTAGTGCGAAAAGACTCAAATACCCTTAAAGAAATTAAAAAAATTCAACAAAATCTGTAAAAACAGAGTAACAGTTCATAGATCTGGGCCAGGGCACAACACATCAGCGCGTTGGAGCGCTATTCATGTTTGCGTTAGTCGCAACCGGTGACGGCGGTTTCATGGCCAGACGCGCCGCAGAGACGACGTTGTGCCACTATTGACAACAGAGTGTCTATTAATAGTGATATGTTAATTTTAAATAAGGGTTAAATATATTTTTAGGGCCTAAGAAACTTCAACATTAGAGATGACAACAAAATCCACACTCACGGGTATCCATCTGAACCTGTCTCGATTTGGGCTGAGAAAATTTACTTTGATTCGGTGTGAATGCATATTTTTCCCGGAATTAAAACTCAACAGTGGAGACGAGTTTGGGGTGTTGATATCCACCCTGCACCTACTCTCGAACCTGTCCCACTAGTAATATTATTGTCATTTTAAAATTTTATTTACATGTACATATTTAATATCCTCTCTATAGGAAATATTAAAAATTATAATCTTCTCTCTATAGGAAATATGATTTTAATATTTTTTTAACTTTAAATTATATAATAATAATAATACTTTTATTATATTAATTAAAATAAATATGACTTTTAAATTTATTATTTTGTATATATGAATGGATGTTGGTGCGGACAGAGAAACCCGAACCACGTCGCGAGCAGAAATGGAGACTTAAATTTCGCATCTGATAGGAAACGAGGGTGAATGCGGATTTTCCTAGACTAATCGAATGCGAGTACGGGAGAGGCAAAACACACCCTCTTCCCATTGTCATGTATATTCAACATTTCAATTTTAGTCTTTATGAAATAAAAATACAACTTTTAGTCATTGCAAAATTATGCGGGAAACAATTTTAGTTTTTGTTTGAAATGAAACATGTTTAGTTCTCTTTCAATTTAAATATTTTGAATAATTATTCACAAGTATGTTTATAACATTATAAAGAGTTCTTCTACAAAAATTTAATTTTTTTTTTAAGTTCGAATAAATTAAAAATAATTTTTAAAAATTTTAGATAAAAGTAACGAAACTGTAAACTCAAAAATATATGTTCACTTAACGACTTAGATCAAAACTGCTTGCATGATAATTTTGTAGGTACTAAAAATTGCATTTCTATTTTACGGGACTAAAACTAAAATGTTGAAGTTTTAGATGAACTAAAAAACTATATTTATTCTTTTAAATAATAAGTAAAAAACTATTTAAAAATTAACAACCCCATTTAACTTTGATTTTGAAATTGATCTTTAAAATAAAAAAATAAGAAATTCACAAGAACGGGCCTTAAAGAAGTTAATGTCTCATAATAGATCTCCATCAGCCCAATAAGTAGTTTTTTTTTCTTCATAAAAAAGTAGAAACACGACGTTGTTCAGGATTTCTATTTTTTCAAAACTAAATCCAAAATATTCCCATTTTTTCAAAAAAAAAAAAATATACTACAATGTCATATATATTTTATTTTATTTTTATTAGGTTGTATAAGATGTGACAAGCAAAAGAAAATTAAGGGTGACCTTCTATGCATATTTTTTTTTCTT
>JBBPBP010009779.1:13467844-13484317 GCA_037974735.1 Cicer chorassanicum | reverse complement strand
AAATATTCATTATTTATTAATAATAATATAAACTAACTAAAATTGGTAAAAAATATATTAAAAAATTATAGAGATTGAATAAAGTTATTGGTAACATTTCTACAATAAGTTAGATTATGATAGGGTAACTTTAGACAATAAATTGAATTATGATCTAGTAATCAATACAATTCGTATATATTTTGTATTTTATTTTTAATGTCTATTTTATTTCTAATATAAAAAAATGTATCTTTTTTTTCCTCTGAAAACAAATATAATTTGAGTATATCAAATCAAAGAAAAAATATGTACATGCTAAAATCTTTGAACATGCTACAATGTTTAAACAATTATATATATACTTATTTATATTTCAATAAATAAAACTGGTTGCAAAGTAAGAGAAAGTTGACTACAAAATAAAAGAAAATTGTTAATTTATTTGTCATAAATAATAATAATAAATAGTTAAAAGTGAATAGACAGCAAGTTATGAGAGAATTGTTCAAATACTGTCCTTATGTTACTACAATCCTACTCAATTTCCATAATTTTTTTTGTATTTTCTTACAAATTTTAATTAATAATTAATATTTTAAATTTTTATTTTAGCAATCAATGCAAAAGAATGAAGAAGAAAAATGTATATATGACCAACTGCTACTTTTATTTTTTTTCTTCACACAATTATATCTTGAGTGTGTGTCTTATAAAATTTCAAAAACTAAGACATTTTAGTATATTTTTAAAGTGGAATATTTTGAAATTTTATTTAAAAAAATGCATATATTGAAAAAGAAATTTCATTGTTCACAAAAAAACTTCATCCCGGTCTATCCTATTTTTGTTACTACGAGCCTCAACAAATTAGATTTAGCTTTCTAAAATAAGTAATGTATCATCAGATGAATTAATGTTCTTTTTGTACAATGTAATATTAATTATAAATAATTATAAATTAATTATTAATTCACTCACTTTAATACTTTATCATATGAGAAGTTAAATTTCAATAATTACACGTCAGAATTGTGATTCATGATGGCCACAGTACAAAAACTAATGCATTGAGGCATTTGTGGTAACCTATTAACTTTACTTTTCAATTTTCATCATTGTACTTCTCCACGTCAAAAGCCGATGGTCACAACCCATACCATCACCTCGTTGGTGGTATCTTAAGATTTCAGAATGCAACCGTAACTAAAGATGCCGAGCAACGGTTTAATAAATTAAAGGATAAGTAGTCATTTGGTGGTGTTTACATTTGTTATAGATTTGTGAATCAAGTATGATAAATTTTTTCATTTTTTTATTTAAAATAAATTGTGTTATGTGTTTTTAATTAAAGTCTATTCGTTAATATAATAAGAGATATAATATTTATTTTAATATAATTTTTGATTAATTAACGAAACATGATACATTAATCGTGAATAGTATTGTATTATGAGTATTTCTCTTTAATTAAAATTTTTATTCTAAACATGATTTAAGTTATTTTTATAAAATATAATTTAAAACATATAAATATAAAATCTAATAAAATATAAATACTACTAAAAAAAATAGAAGTGTTTCATGTTTACCGTACTATTTAGATTGATTAGGAGGTTTGTTAGCTCCCTCATTAGAATTATTTCAAGATCAATTTAGCAAATCTCTTAATCAATTCACATTTAAGAGTGTTTGCGGTAGAATTTAGATTAATTTTAAAGCAAAAGTCAATTAATTTAAAAAATAACATATGTGCTTTAAAAAAATACTGATCCAATCGTATCTGATGTAGGTGGCACTTGTTTGGTGTTTATTAAAGTGGGAATATCGCCCATATCGAATTGACCTCGTGGAAGTGCATTATGGCTACGAAGATACAAAATTTAGGTCTCAATTTCTTTGATTGAATTTGAAGCTATTGTTCTATGACTTCGGATGTTGATTATTCTAGTGTGGAATATATAGCTTCAAGGCTTTATATTGGTTTTGCTCTATGTGAGTGGTGAAATTATATATCACACATTTTCTAATATATTCTGACTTGTGTTGCTATGTATATTTGGAGCTAGTGTGCAAGTTTCTTCATACAAAAAATTCTAGGAAAAGAGTGTAATGTTATTACAAAAACGAGTAATTTAGCTCTAGGATTATAGTATTGGCATTTGGCGCCGACTCCGACATTATAAGCTGCATCTTTTCGTTCACCTAATGATCGTCGATCTTGATCTTATAGTTTCTTCATACATAATACATTTGTTTTGTACTTAAGTTTAATTTTGTGATTTTAAGGTTACAGTAGTGACACGTTATATTTGTTTATTCTATTTTTTGCTTTCAAAATATGAGAAATTATGTATATATAACATTAATTCACACATATTTGTAACAATTATAGAATGATTAAAATATATGTATGGAAGTTAATTAAATTTATGTATTGAAGTTAATGAAAGTGTCACCCAGTACTGTATTACTGTGTACACAAACATTGCAATCATAATGTAGTTAATTATTCTATCTTTATTATAATAATAATTATTATCATTATTATTTTGAGCAAATTATTATTATTATTATTATTGGTATAATATTTTATATTTATTTTAATGGTAATATAAATGAATACATTGAGTAAAAAAATATAATTGAATGTTGAATGCCATTGCATATAAATTTTAATATATTGAGTAAAAAAATATAATTGAATGTTAAATGTCATTGCATATAAATTTTAATAAATTTTAATTTTTCGTAAAAATGACGTGTCAATTAAGTGATAAGAATTTAACTTGTAACTTCAGGGGAAGATGTTTAAATTCCTTTTGAGAAAAGTTGTAAAATGCTCGTCACTTTAATTAATAAAAAAATTTATTTCTCCAATTTTTGTTTAAAAAAATCACATAAAAAATGTCTAACAATAGATATTTTTTTTTGGGTGAGTTTTGGGGTGATGTCTTGTTGCTTTCTTTAGTTGTCGGGCTGTCTTGTTGTTTACTAAAGAGCCCAAAATTTGTTTAGAACTATGTCACTTGGAACATAGAAAGCCCAATTCAAATTTTTTAACTCAAAAAATGTCTATTGGGATGGACTAAAGAAAGAGAAAGCTTCTTCTTCTACTCTCAAATATTATATGAATTAATCAATTTAAAAATATTCTTTCTGTCAAAATACACATTTGTGTTGATCAATTCAATTGAAGACTTTTGAGAATATAAAAAATGAGAAAAAATGATGTCTTAGGTCAAGCGAGGGTACATGTCACAAAATCATTTTTGACAAATCAAAAGTCAGCCAAATACACTGCATTTCAACAAAATAATAACACCGTGACATTCACAATTTGTTTTGACATAGCCTATGGTCAAATTACGCCTAATTCAATTTTACAGCTAACATGAATAGTATGAGTGTTAGTCTAAAAAAATGAATAGTGTGATTGTTTGTATGTTAGCACTTCATACTAATTTCCAAATATACATTAACGATTTCCAGTAAAAAAGAAAACATAAAAAATGGTGTTGAAACTGAATTTTGAATTTTGTTAGGAATTAGACAATGTTGGTGAAGAAAAATACTAACGTGGCTTACCACCTCGATATTTTTTAATTAAAAAAATTATTAATTTGTGTATATTTTAAAAGATTAATAATTTATATAAAAAATAAATAAATAATTTAAATGTTATAATTAAATAAGATTAAAGATCTGTAGTATAAATTTGTCAATAATATATAATAATTGACTCAAACAAACTTGATCTAGTAATTAAACCATTTTCAACTTTGACTTTGTGAAGTCACTCCCGTGTTCAAACCGGGTCGGGCTGGTCTAACTAGTAACCCGGCCGAGTCTAACCGGGTCGAATTTTCAGTCCTTTGGCTCATCCAGCCCGGCTATCCCATCGATTCCTGGACCATCCGGGCCGTGTTTTAAAATTATGAATAGAATTTGGGAAATCACATGCAACCTCCTGAAGATTCATTGCACATACTTAACTCACTCATGTAAAAGTGTTAAAAACCAATGCCATTACAACAAATACAGTGAATGACGTGAAAGCGTACTGAATGTGACTCGTGCACAAAGCTTAACAAACAGCGACCAACTAATGAATTTTATATATTTTAGCATCGATTGACAGAATAACTTACTGTGCACAAGTTAGTTGAATTCAAAGGTAGTTGGAATTTGGAGCAGAGTACATGCACATCCCAAAAGAAAAGAACAAAAAAATCTTGTTTAATGTCACATGCATACAGAAGCTTAAACTTGTGATCTACAAAGTACCAAGACATTCAAAAAGTATAAAAATACATAAATCCTCCAATTACTTTAATACCCGTGATCTTAACAATAACAAGTATCTTACTCTTTATATGATTGATGGACCTACCATTCACACTTCTATTATTTGAATTTGAATTGTAGGTCCAACAGAATTTAGTTGAGAAATTTCTCCTGATAGAAAACTATTCACAAATATTGAAATTTTTTGTATTAGGTGGTTCTCTCTGCATGAAGGAGTGTCTCTACTAATTCAATTTTTTTTATCAAAAAAAATTGTACATGATTATTTAACCTACACATATTCTGATAGATTGCTACTAAGAAAGCAAAATGAACAGTTATGAGCTAACTGTCACTGGTTGAGTATGCATAGGGTATTGCATCAAATAAAAAAAATGAAACATTAAAAATATAGAATTAAAATTTTGACATTAGAGAAAAGATACAAGTATCTTAAAAAGAGATAACTGTTGCCCCAAAGATAAAACTATTCCTACGGCACAATAACTTTATCATTAGTGATATGCACGACATGGAAAATAAAATATGCTACCACCTCAATGTACAAATCCTAAATATTAATTTACTCTCATATGAATAATGTTATTAAGAGACAGAAAACCTATAAAAAAAACTCCTTTGAAGATTTAAACCATTCAATATTAATTACAATGGACCTAAAGTACTACAAAAGTCAGGCCACTCAAGATTCATGAAAATTTTGGTTTAGGCACAGGACCACTGCTTTGATGTGAAGGACTGAGCTTTTGAATCCAATGGCGAAGCCCCTTTTGATGATCTTGGCAAAAAGGATTTTGCAGTAGGGAAATTGTTCTGTCATGAGCAAGCGAAGATTCAAATTGCTGTAACACCTTAACAACCTGCCAGAACTCAGGCCTTTTTTCCGGATTCAAGGACCAACATTGCTCAATTAAAGCTCTCATTGCAGGTGGGCAGTTTGAAGGAATAACAGGCCTGGATTTCTGAATACCAAATCACAGGGAGTATTAGAATTGCATAGCATATGTAAACCATGTCATTTTAGTTTCAAGAGAGAATAAATAAATAATATACACAAGACAGCTGACAAACTTTATTTTTTATTCAAAATCAGATGCATAAACTGCCAATAAAAAATGAAATGACATGAAACCGTTCAATAGCAAAACCTTTTCCGCAACTACTGATATTTGTAATAATTTATTAAGCTCCATTCTAAGTAATCTATCAGCTAAAATGATGCTACATCACTAAAAAAAACAGAGGCATGTGTAAAAATTTCATATAAACTAATTCATGTTTGTTTAAGAAACAATTTTTATAAGAAACAATTTTCTTTCTGAATCAGTTCAACAAACACACCAAGGATGGATAGATATAATTATTCGTAATTCTATTACTCCACAGTTGCTTTAAAAGCAAAGGAGATATCTCGCCGAGGATTTGGCTAAATCTCAAAATTGCATTTGGTTTTGCTATAAAATATATTCTTTCGTGACATCAAAGGGTTACAAACTAGCAGTTATGTTTGATATCCTCAAAAAGTGAAACCCAAGAAAAAAAAGCCTCCTCTTCCTCTGGAAATCATAACTCATGGCAACTACAACTTCAACAGAACTTTATAATTAAGTGAATGAATCTTTGCAAAGAAAAATGTAATTTTTATCAAATTAAGCATAAGACTTGAAGGCTGAAACATTTCCCAGGAAGAGAACAAGCCAAGAACCCGGTACACATGTGAGAATAATGTTTATATTCATAAAACAAATTGTGGTATTGAAGAGCACATAAGTTATTGAGGAGCAAAGTAAATCATTGACTGAACACAAGTACAGCTTGCATCACTGATATGCTGATCATTCAAAGAGGTTAGAAACAACCACCAACTCAAAAAGATTAGATATCATAGAAGCGGCGGTGTTCGGAAGGAGAGAAGGGGTCATGGAAGTTTTCCTATTATTACACAGGATTCCATGCATTGTGCACAAAAATCAACTTGTAAGTTCATAATGAATGCTGTAACGGCAATAACAATAATGTTATAATATTAAAGAGGTTTCGATATTCATATCACAGATTCACACAACATAATTGCAAAGGAGCATACCTTATTTACTACAGCATAAGCAGCCTGGATGGGAGTCATATCTTCATATGGTATTGTACCAGTAAGCATCTCCCATAAGATAAGCCCAAAACTATATACATCAACCTTTCTCCCATAGGACTTTCGTTTGATCATCTCAGGTGCCATCCAGCGGTAGGTACCAGGGTCATCAGCGAGTAAGTCGTGGTATGCTTCCTCACAAGCAATGCCAAAATCAGCAATTTTGAGGTGAAAGTCTCCATTGATAAGAATGTTCTCGGGTTTAAGGTCTCGATGAATGACACCTTGAGAGTGTATATATTCCATTCCATGAGCAATATCCAGAGAAAAAGCAATTAGCTTTTGTAGAGGAATTGTTTTTCCCTCCAACTTATGCAAATAAGCCCTCAAGGAACCTTCCGATAGATATTCTGTGATAACACAATAAACAGGCGGCTTTCTGCATGCTGCTACAAACTGTGCAATCAGATCAAGATATATGAGAAAACATGGACATATTACCTTCCTTATTACAGTAAATTTGTCAAGTAGGTACTGCATAATCAGACAAAGATGTACAACAAATGACGTACAAAGTAGTATGCTTATTTTTTATAGCTGATTATTTCAACAAAACTAAAGAATCAAGTCCAATAATAATTACAAAGTAATGTATATGCCAACCATGTATTCAACAAGAATAACAAATAGTTCTGCACAAAGCTAAAGACAAAACCTTTTAGGTGCTTGTGGCGATGTTCTTCCATAAAAAACTATGACATGTGTATAATGTTTTGGCCAACCTTATCTTAATTGACGTGAAAAAACTTGAAAACAACATAATAAGAATATGCAGGTAAAAGAAGAGAAATGATTGGATTTGATTACCTTAAGAACATTTTGATGGTGGAGGCGAGATAAAAGTGTGACTTCTGCGATGAATTGTTTCTCTAATCTAGCAGCCAACGTGCCATTTTCGTCATCATCTGGGACCCTGATAATTTTCACTGCAACAGGTTCATCCTCATACATACCATGGTAAAGCCTACTATGAGCCCCGTAAGCAAACCTAAGACCAACAAAGAGCTTAGAGAGGTCAACATTCCATTCCTCAGCCGTTTCCACAGCGGTAACCTTTCCTCCACTGTGGTCGAAATACTTTGTCCATCCCGAGTCCTTGCGGTTCTTTGACTTGTCGCTGAATTTCATTGATGCAAAGTAATTGATTGGACTTCTATGAGGCGATTTAGAATTGGACACTTGAGAATCCTTGTTCAGTAGCTTCCCCATGATTCTTGTATCCTGCTCTTTTCTCCTTGGACCTGGCGTCGAGAACCTCTTCTGTTCATGCTTGGCTTCCTTAAAGGTTTCAGAAAGAGAGGATTCAGGCAAAGGAGACAAAGATCTCTGTTTATTAGTTATAGGATTCTTCCAAACCTTTGAAACCTTAGAAACAACAGGAGGTGGTGATGCTGCTGATGATGATGTTGATGATGCAGCTGATGATGCTGTTGATGATGCAGCTGATGATGATGCTGACCTTACTTTCAGATCCGGATTCTGCACTGCCTCTGGCTGAATAATGAAAGAGCCAATTCTCGAATAATCAAATCGGTGACACACGGTGTGAGAGAATTTCGTCCTCCTTATCCAAGAACTACTAGTTTCATCCATCTTATTATTCCAAAAGCTTCAGAAGAAAACTTTCAAAAGACACCTTGTAGCTATAAAAAAATCACACTTTACTTATCCACTATCGCATAAAAAAGACTCAGAATCAACAGGGTAGTCCTCAATTCTCTCAAAATGTTCTTCACAGGTACTAGATTCATTCAGACCCATCAACAAACATTAAAGGTGCACAAATTTTGAATCATGAAAAATGAAAATTTTCCCACATGATATGAGAGAACCATTCAAACCAATCAAAAACAGGCAAGAATGAATTGATCTGAGACAACAGATCCAATTCCATTCAGTGTTGAAAGCACCAAAAAAATCTGAATTAAAAGACAACAAACATGTGTAGTGGTCAAGACTTAACAGAAACGTTGATGAATCAAAAAACTTGACCTTCCGTAACCTCCACTGCTAACAAAGTCAAACCCTACCTTCCGTAAATGCCTGGAAATCACACCATATACCAGATTAAAAAACTACATGACAAATTTTTTACACCAAAATCAAATCATGACAAACCAACCAACTGAATAAAATAATGTTTATTTAATTCATATTAATACTGATAATGCGGAAACAGCCATGATTGCTTCCCATTGACTACATTAATCAATAGGAATAATAATGATTAATTTAAAGAATGACAAGCCTATTAAAAATGACATAAAAGGAATATATAATTAAAAAAGGAAAAACATTTTCGATTACAAGGAAGAAAAAGATGTTAGTAAAATACTGTATAAAAATATATATATTACCCAAAGAGTCATGAGGTGTTCACTGAGGTAGAGAGAAATCAAATCGGCGTGCTACTAAGGGGATAGAAAAATCTTGCGCCTAGTAATATTTTCCATGGAGAGAGAGATGTTGGGGAATTAAACTATGATATTCTTATTATTTTTGAATTTAATATTATTATTTAAAGGAATTTAGGAATTGGTCAATGTGAATGTGAAATGGTACTTGGTCGTATGACACACGCTGGAAATAGTGACCGTAGATTCTCCAATAATGCAGATGGAGTAGTGTTGTGTTAGCTTGGACGAGAATCGCTGATGATGAGGTGGGGTAGAGTGACGAATAGGTTTGTTCATTGTTTTATGGTTTTTTTAACCTAGCAAAATTAGGCATTTGGCACGGAGTGGTCAACTAGATCATGAAGCAGTTTAGATTAGTTTTGAAGAAAAAACAACCAGGGTAATGCAAATTAGGGAATATGTTAACCATTTTATAAATAGTATTTATAAAAATACAACGTATAATTTTTGAGAAAAAAAAGTAATTTTTAATATAAATTTTTTATTTTAGTATATTAATAAGTGTTCTAATGACATATATTAACATTTTTTAAAAACTATTAGATCCAAATATAATAGAGTTAAGATAAGATAGTAATAAGATAAATATCATCTTATATTGTATTTGATGTACATATAATAATATATTATATCATTATTTTATCATGTCACGTGTTTGTTACTTTTGTGATAAAATTATACATATTTTTTAAAATTAATTATTAATATTTTATTTTAAATTTTGATATCAAATTCTATTGTTATTAAATTTACATTTTATTAGTTTTCAAATTTGTTTATTTTAAATTATATATTATAAATGGTGACTAGGTATATTATTGTTCTTATACTATCAAATAGGTATCTAATCCAACTCATATTTAGGATAATAATTGAGACATGATAAAAATAGTGTTCTACATTAACTTAGTATATCACGTTGGTTCATAAAATACTATATTGAGACATGATGTAATAGTTATATCACATCATGTCTTTTATCCTATCTGAGACTTAAAGCAAAACTATCAAAATGGACTTTTTCAAAATTTAATAAATAAATTATTAATATTTTATTTAATAAATATAGAAAAATTATTTGACAAAAATAATGGCATTTTCAAATCCATTTTTCTTTTATATTTTTCAAAAAATGAAATAAGATCTTTAAGTTATTCTGCAACAACGTCAAAAACTGATGTAAAATTTTTCATCTTTTAGTTGAAGAAGAAAAAAATGTGTATATACGTTGTACTATCCAAGAACTAATGTTAGCAATGTGTTCACTACTTGTCTCATGATTTCTCAATTTATAACTAATATTTCTCCAATTCATACCATCTTCATTAGCTAATTTACTTGTACTAGAAATAACATTAAATAATTTGCAACACAAACAAAATATTTTATCAAAGTATTGAGAATAAACTCAATTGTTAACTTTTGAATGTATAGTGAGGAAGAAAAGGAAAATTCATTTTTTGGAAAATCTATATCATTAAGGTTAACAAGTATCAATAATCTCTCAAACTTGTATCAACGAATAATCACCAATATTTTTAATTTTATTTATTTCGTTTGTTTTGCTAAATTTATCTATAGCCTCTTTTACTATTCCATAAAACCTCATATCTTTTCATTTTTTTTTTTAATTTTGAATAGCCTGATTCAAATTTTCAAGTTGATATTTATATTTTATATTTATTTATTAAATTAATATAATTAATATTGTATAATATTTATTTTATATTTCATAATAAAGTCAATTGATTTAATTTTTATTAAGACAATATTAAATTTATATAAGATTTTTATCATTGTTAGTTTTCAAAATATTAGAATGCAATGTCTTTTTGTTAAGTAAAAAATTTATTTTTTAAAGAGGTTTAAAACTGTTGCTTTAATAGTCTTACCCTTAGGTTGACCTCGATGAATTTTAGGTAATTGGACGGTGGTTTCTCCTAAGATTTGAGGTAATATAGTGCTTTTATTGCTGAATTATAGGAGTGTTGGAGGGCTTGAAGTTTGCAAGGAACAATAGTTTTTTTTAGCTGTGGAAGTCTTACAAATAGGTGCAGTGTGAGTGCTATAGGTTGGCGCATCTTTGAGAATATTCAAAGACTCATTGAGATGAAATGAGAAGTGAGGATTTGTCATTCATATCGTGAAATAAATGCTTGTGCATATCTTCTTGCTAATATTGGGTGTGATTATTGATGGATGCATATTTTACAATTATAGTCCACAGATGCTTTCCTATTTGTTGCTTGACGATGTTAGAGGAGTTAGATCCTCTTCTTGCTAATATTGGGTGTGACTATTGATGGATGCATATTTTATAATTATTGTCCATAGATGCTTTCCTATTTGTTGCTTGACGATGTTAGAGGAGTTGAGGAGTTTCTACTCCTCGCATAATTTTAGTGTAGTTTTTTTTGGCTTAGACTCTCTTCTTCCAAAAACACAATTACAATTGCAAATTTTTTTATTAAAAATTAATTATATTAAAAAGTCACGATAATTAATAAGTTTTGTGTAAATTATAACATATAATAACATAACACAATAGAACATCGACTTCTTCTTAGAACCTATTTTCTTCTTTATTTATTAGAGATGATTGGTTTAAGATCATAACGAATTAATGTATTTGATACATTGGTATTTTGAATTAAGGATCTGTTTGTCTCATCTTTTTTCGTAAAATAATTATTTTTTAAATAAATAAATAAAAATACTTTTGAAATATTGCATTTGTTAGAGCTTTTTAAAAAAATGAAATTAAAAATTGATTTTTTGAGAAGTTATTTTCAATTTTTTATAACTTCTCAAAAAAATTATTTTTTATAATTAACTTATTTTTTAAAAAAATATTTTCACTACGATAGACAAACACAAGACTACTTCTCATTTTCTTAAAACTCTCTAAAAGATAATCTCTAAATTATGGAATACTAAAATCATTTTTAAAAAAAAATCTATAACAAATGGGTCCATATCATAAAAATTGGGCTTAATTGTAGTTCTTCTATTTTTATCAACTCACGGAATTAATCCTCATATTTTAAAAGTCGGCAATTTTAGTCAATCTTTCATATTTTTGAACTAAAGAATGATAATTTGACGGATTTTAAATGACGTGATATATAATTTCATGATATAGAATCATCTAAATGCATAGTTATTCATATATTATTAATTAAATTATAAAAATAAAATTTTTCTAAAATTGAAAACTTAAGTTTTTAAAGGGTTTTATTGTGATTTGATGAATGTTAATAATTCTACATCATCATATTATATATCACATTATTTGAAGCATGTCGCATCACGATTTTTTTGTTAAAAAGTTATAATGAGATACCAAAACTGTAAGATTTTAAAATAAATGATCAATTTTGTTAATTGCTAAAAATAAGAGAACTAAAACTGCAATTAAACTAAAAAATTACGTTTAAATATATATTTGGTATTTGCAATTATAATTTTTTTTTTTCATTTTGGTCTAGGTATATATTTTTTTGTTTAGTTAAATCGGACCATTTTAAAATAAATCTGTATTTGTAGAGATGTGAATCAAATAAAAAACATACGATAACTAAAATAAAAAATAATTATAATTTTAAAAAGCAAAATATATATAGACTTTAAAAATAATATATATATATATATATATATATATATATATATTTTATTTTTTGATCGTTCAACGAAGATTGAAAATGCGTGATTGCAACATCCTTTGACTATAGGAAATCCAAATTCCACATTGTCTGGTCCTATAAACCAATTATAAGAATAATCTTTGATTATATTCATCGAGCAGAAATTGGTACATTGATTTCAGACCTGAATTACTAAGATCTCCTTTCTTATAAGCCAAGTTTTTTTTGTTACTAAAAGAAATTCATTCTTTCAAATAAGTAGAATATTTATTAGAGTTCTCTACCACGCACCCCCTTATCTATACTTGTTACCCCTAATTTATATGAAAATAAAATTTTATCTTTTTAATCATCTATAAAAACCTCAAATTTTTACTCCCTCTTTCGAACATTTAGAGAAACTCTCATTTTTTTCACTATCTCTTTCAAACATTTAGAGAAATCAATGTAGCTTTTGAATCTTTCCAAATATTTGAAACAAAAAAGTAAGTGATATTTTCATAATTTCAAAATTTTTGAGCAATCTAAAACTTTCGAAATACAGTATTTTCAAATTTTTCGAAACTTTCATATGAGTTGTGTTGATAAGTATAGGTGGGGGTGCGTGATAAAAAATTCTTTTTATTATCGCTAATTAATTTTGATGAACTTTGGATGTATTGGTGATAATAATTTTAATGTAAAAAGGTGATAGGAGTAAATTTGAACAATACAAGGATCAGGATCCTTTACATTTGTTGTATGGTCAAGCAAAAGATCATTAAATTGAGAGATATATATTTTATCTTTCTAGATTTGATGGTCCTCATAGGTGTTGCATCATACAACAACTTTAAAAGACTCAAACACATCATACAACCATATACGAAAAATCACGATAAAAAATTATTTAATGACACATTACCACTTAGAAAAATCACATGATTTTTTGTTCTGATCTTAATTGTTAATGATTTGATCTATGACTAAGAGTCATTCTCTCACTTTCTCATTATAAGAGTCATCTCATTTGATATTATTCTTATAAGAGTAATTTGTCTTATAATTTTTCTCGATCTCTAGCTAGTTGAGTGTCCTTCATATCATTTACTCTATATAGTTATTTTATTCACATGCTCGAACCACCTTAGTCAAAATCCAACTATATTTTCTACAATAAGTATTACTTTATCTCTCTCTAATATTGTCATTATTAATATTTTTTTTATAGTATTTTGACATCAAACATAACATTCTCATATTTGTTACACTTTATTTTAGTGTTATTTTTACCACTAAATTTTTTGTCTCAATCAACATGGTCGGTCTTACAATTGTAAGATAAAATATTCTTTCACTTAGAGTGGTACTTGTATCACATAAAATGTGTGAGATATTCATCCATTAAAATCACCTAACTTGAATTTAATGATTTATATCTCATT
Source organism: Cicer chorassanicum (assembly GCA_037974735.1). NCBI lineage: Eukaryota > Viridiplantae > Streptophyta > Magnoliopsida > Fabales > Fabaceae > Cicer > Cicer chorassanicum. The sequence continues at coordinate 13,470,399 of JBBPBP010009779.1, read as the reverse complement.
CAATTTTTTTGGGTGCTTTTGTATTATGAATACAAAATATTTAAATTGCGTGACTTGTGATATAGTATAGTCTCCAACTTTCATCTCTAAAACATAAATATTTTGCCTTTTAGTGAACTTGTGTTCATATACTATGTTTTACTTCTACTCACATAAATCATACACTTCTAAAACTTCTCTCCAAATCTTTAACTTCACATTTAATTTAGACATTGACTTTTTAAAGTATACTACAAAGAGTGCACATCTTCATGTTAGTTGTTGGATGTGTTCCAAAGATACATTAAAAACTAATATAAAAAGGTAGGAGTTTAAAGTTGACCATTGGTGCAATCATATTGCTATGAAAAAATCCTTTGTGCCCCACTTTACACTCACTTTACACTCACATTAATTAATGGAGGCTCTCTCACACATATCATTGATAGCTCAATCCTAACCTCCTTTCTTGTCTAGGATTTTCCACACAAAATCACTAGTTATTATTGAGATTAAAATTTTCGTAAATGTCACAATAATCAATCAACTACTACAAAATACTGCCCTTAATTGTACTTACTTAAAAGCAAAAATTAGTCACAATTAATGGACTAAAATATAAATAAAATTTAACTAATTTCACTTAATTTAATATTATTATCAAAATACAATTTAACGTAACAAATTCCCATAAAAAAATAAATAAAAAATAGGAGTACTTTAGAAAATGTAATTACTTTTTAATTGCTTAGAAAAGCACTTTGTGGTGTACTACTAAGAATCCATTTTGGAAAGGAAAAAAATCTACTACAAGAGAAAGAAGGACGAAAGTTGGTGGCTGGTCACGCTGGTGGGAAAGAAGACGAAGAATAGAAGATAAAAGTGAGACACAAGAGAAGACAGAGACATAATTTGTAGTTTGTGTTTTGTTTTCCTGTTTCTGTGCTTTTGTTTTCGTTTTTTGAGGCTGAAAACGTTTCATTTGGAACGTGGAGGAATCCAAGCGTCCTTGTCCGAGAGAAGTGCGGATGCAATTTTTATATTTTCAGTTTCTTAATATAAGCATTTTAAGTTGTACAAAGTTTACATTATTTAATTTGTAAAAAAAAATAGTTTACATTATTTAAATTAATTTTATTTCTTAATTTTTCTATTTTTTTACTAAAATTTAATAATACTATTTAAATTCTTTCAAAAAAATTAATTCTATTAAGCTTCTCTATCACTTCTTTATTTTAAGAAATTTCAAGTTTTAATTTTCCATTTAAATTTAATTTAAATGGATTAAGAATGTTGTATTTACAACTGGTTCAAACGATTGAATCAGAAATTGATCAGTTTGTCAAGCAGGGCAGATCCTTGGAATTTAGTTAACTTGAGCGAATATAAAATAATGTCTTTGTAATTATTTAAATATTTTTCTGTATTTTTTATTTTAAATTATTAATAATTCAATTGTAATTAAGATTTAAAAAAATCATTTTCATTTTTTGTTAAAAAAGTATAGAAATTGAAATAAAATTATTTAATTTATCACGTAAGTCAGTAGATTTCAAGTAAAATTTTAACAATTTCAATTTTTAAAATTTTTTTTCTTCACAAAATACTAAAATTGAATAAATAACTAATATTATTCTATAAGATATGCATGCATTGAGAAAAACAACTAAATAACTTCAATTAACTCAATAATATATAGTTTGATCTTAATTCAATTACTTAAAAATATCTAATGACTTCTAATTATTCAAACAAAATTTCACTATTAAGATTAAAAGAATCATCACATTATTGTAAGTTTCAAAGTATTTTAAATACAATGTGCTATATTTTTCAAATCTTCTACTAAGTAGATAATTGTTAGTTTTTTATTTGAACATAACTTTAATTATATATTTTTTATATTTTAATATTTACTTATCCTAATTAATATTACTAAAGTAAAAAAAGTTTTGATGCTCTAAAAAATTTGGGTTCTTGATGTTCATCCATCTCAACCATCCTCAAGACCACCACTACTATCAAGTGGTTCAAACAAGTCAATTCTTAACCAAATTAAATCGAATTGAACTAATATTCAACTATAATTGATTATTTAAAAGTAACAATCAACGTAGAAAAAGATATATGTATTTGTATTGGACATGAAATACATACACCACTAATTCTCCATTTTTCATGCGTTCCATAATTATTATGGTTTTGTTGTGAATCAAATATTTTAATTATAACCTCTATTGTGTTTTTTACATATACTATTAAGAAGGAAAATGCTAATGGGTATAGATTAATTCAATGTAAGTAGTAAATATAATGTGTCAAATACTCTCTACTTTCTGATTTCATACATAAGAAAAAGTAGGTAAAAAATTGTAATGTATTAAAATCAAATTATTTTAAATTAAATACATCAATTTTCTTTCATCATATATTTGTTTATATGTAAGACTAGAAAAAGCTTGTTTATATAAGTATACAATTAACTAGTTTACGCTAATAATTTATCAGTTTTTTAGTAAACAAGTGTGACTATGTGAGTAAAATGTTAGTGTTAATTACAACATACGAATTAATTA
>JBBPBP010009779.1:13454605-13465782 GCA_037974735.1 Cicer chorassanicum | reverse complement strand
CTTTTTTTTTTATTTAAAAAAATATTAAAATAAAGCTTCAAATGAAATATTAGTTTAAATAGTTTATCAAAAAATATTATTATAAATATTTCATCTATTTACTACAACATTTTTTGAATAATAAAATTCATAATTATTAGAAATTTAGAAAAATAATAATTTTAGTTTAAATGATCAAATTATACAACACAAGAACCCATGCTAAATATATACAAAAATGTCTATACAGTATGTGCATTGGAAAATATACAATTATACTATATGCTTCCTACTTTACCATTTATGCATGACATGAAAGGAGTTTAATATTGACTCTTTGCATTAGAATCAAGTACACAGTTATTCACGCACAAAATGAACCAAATACACAGTTTAAGACTTGTAAAAAAAGCGCAATTGAAGAATACTACAAATGAGTCTACAAAATAGTCTTGGATGACCTACACCATAAACGAGGTCTGCATTTACACACTATCAATTTGTATCAATACTTTATATATATGACTACCAACAAATTTGTTTATATCAGATTATATTAGTATATAAATTAAAATACATTAAACATATTTTTACGGGTCATTTAAAAGCCTTTAATAGAGAAATAATTTATGACACAATGTGTTAGGGCCTCAAATCACTTGCAATAATTATTTACAATGCAACTCAATAATCAAACTCAACAGATCAATCCAAATCATTACTTTATTTTCTTCTTTTTATTTTCTCAAATTGAAAATACATGATAGGATGGATTTGATTTTAAAATCCAAATTCATTGCTTAGTTTCTTTCTTTATTCTTTATAAGTGGAGCAAAAAATTTGAAAAATCATTTTTTTCTGGTTGGTTTTGAATGAAAGAAAACACTGGTTTCGATTCATGTTAAAAAATATAGAAAACTTGAATATTAAAAGTATTCAATTTAGGTTCAAAACATTTAAACTTAATACTAATCTTTCTGAAAATTTATTGATTATGACATTGTTTGGTAACGCCAATAAGCTAGCTTATAGCTTATTAAACTAGCTTATAAGTTTGCTCGATAAAATGAGAAGTGTTTGACAAATAAACTTTTCTTACAAGCTTATATTGAAACGCTATTTCAAATAGCGTTTGAGTTTATAGCTTATGGCTTTTTACACTTTCATCTTCGATTTATAACCTCATTAATTTATTTTTATTATTTTTTATATATAAAACCTAACCATCGCACCAACTTATTGTTCACCCACTATCTTTAATATCTTTTTCTCGGTGCTATTACTTCTATTTTTTTTTCTTCAGAGTGGTACTATTACTTCTACATAACAAATCCATTATTTCAATCCTTGCCAAAAAAAATTCACAGCAAAAAAAATTAACTTCATGCATGTTAAAAATCTATGTCACATAACACAAAATTGATAAAGGCGTGCATAAATAGAGTTAGACTCAATTTCTTTAATTCTTCGCCAAAATAACTCATAAAATCTTTCATCATATTCTTCTCACAAGAAATTCCTAAAATTAAATTTATGCGAAATTATAAACCATAAAATGAATTGCTTTTACGATTACTATTACTATTTATACACATGAGATTTATTAAACTTTTAGTGAAATATTTAAATTTATGTTTATACTGCAATAAAAAAACTGATGTACCAAAATAAATAAATGAATTCCATGATTTTTTTAATTTTTATTTTATTTCAGAGCTTTGTTATATTTTTTGAATTTTCTACCACAAAAGTCATAAATGAGAGAAATATAGTGAAATAAAGAAAGGAGTAAACATGACAAACATATCAGGTGAATTGGACAATCACATTGAGCGTAGCAGAAATCAGGGAGAAATGTTGAAACTATAAGATAACATCAACTAACTAACAACATGGAGAAGAAGAAAACATAAGAAATAAAGTGAAGTAGAAAAATAGATTTGAGTACAAAAAAAAATCGACTAAAACAATAAGAAGAAGATTAGATAAAAATGTCAAATTTTTTGTTATTATAAATTAAATAATCATGTCATTTTATGTTATTTTATATTGTTAAAAGTTAAATTTATCAAACATTTGTAGTACTCCAATTTTTTCGACCAATTAAAATAATTCTAAAAAAAAGTAATAATGTGTTTAATAAATATTTCACAATTATTATTATTAAATCCAAAAAAATCATCATTTTATAAAAATCTGACCAAATTTTGAGTACATATTTACCTTATTTCTTTTATATTACTCTTAGTACAAAAATAAAAATAAATAAATAAATGTGCTATCTTGTCCAGCCCTCTTCTTTCTCTTCAGTCCCCTTTTTTTTTTTTTCATGTTACTCTTTTATACTGATAAGGCTAAAATCTTCACTCATAACGCACTCAATTAAACAGGTGAACTACTTTTTTTCCCTAATTATCGAAGGTTGCTTGAGGTTTGCTGCAAAACAACAACAAAACCAGATCTTAATTTTATCTCATGAACACAGTCATTCATCACTCTAGCCTATAAATTGAGACATAAATTCATTAGAAGGGGGAGAAAAATTTGACTGAGTAGAAAATTTGGCTGAAAAATAAAAACAAAGAAGAAAATGAAATAATAGATTTTTCATGATAAAAAGTGAGGCACAAACAAAGTAGATTATGGAACAAGAATGAAGTTGAGTAGAGAAGAAACAACCACCCAACTTCATCCTCAAAACCATATATTTCAAAATTAAAAGAGAAAAAATAAAAACAGATAGTATCGTTTTTTGATGATTCAGCTACCACCGGTAACCATCACCGAACACCGTTACATTATCACTGTCTTCTTCTTCGTTCTCTATGTCTTTATTATTGCGCTTCATTTTTGATTTTTGTTTGGTGACATTTTTTATTTCACTCTTAAAAATTATGCCTTTTATTTGTTGGTTGCTTGTTGAAATTTTTGATTTCACGTTTAAGAATGATACCTTTTTATTTGTTTAAAGCTGAGAGATTATTGTTAAAGTTGATGTATTGAAACTTGAGTTATAGAGACATGTCTCTATCACGTTAGACAACAAGGTAGGTTTCAGTCTCTATCACGTTAGATAGGAAGGGTAGGGTTTAGTTTTTTCACGTAGAGTAAGCAGAGCTTGCATTTACTTTTTATTAAATCATTAAATATTATAAAACATTCTTGTAAAAAATAAAATAAAATAAAATCTTGCTTCAAAAGTTATGTGTGAACATAAATTGTTATATCATGATAGTTCTAAAATTCGTTTTTATTTTTAATAAATTAATAATTATACAAAAATTATTTTAAAATGATTAATTAGATATGAAATTTTCTTAATCTTTGAGCGATTAATGGTTATAACACAAGTCATGCAACTTGGGGTTTTAAAACTCATTTTTATAATCAAAATAATAAAACTATTCTTAAATGGATTAACTAGATGAAACATTTTTTTAATCCTTGAAATTTCTAGACACAAGTTGTACAATTGGGTAGTATTAAAATTCGTATTTTAAAATAATTATTTAAATTAAATAAATTTATTTTCTTTCGTCAAAACAACCTTATTCATCAACAACACAATTTTTCTTTAAAAAATGATCAATACATCCGCATTTTTATCCAAGAACTACGTATCTTTGATTTCTCAATCGCACTGAGAGGTACATAAGAGCAAGACCGTACTCTTGTTAAGCAGAATAATAATAAAAAATTCTTTATATTTTAAATACATAAATTTGTTTATAGCTTAATTTTACCAAATGAAACTTATGTGTGCTCATTTTTTGTTATTGACTTTTTTTTGACAAAATGTTATTGGCCTATTTAATTTTTGGAATTCACACATTTTTATTTATCGGTGAAAGTACATTGAAAATACGCATACATTGCATTGTTAGTACAACTTACAATCAATTTTATTAAAAAAATATTAATTAATCATCAGAAATTAAATATAGAAATAACAAATAAAACATAAATAAAAATTTAATTAAAAATAATAATAGATAGATTATTATTAATAGAAATATCATAATAAGTAATTAGACTATTAAATGAAAATGTCGCCATAAAATTAAATTTGTTTGATTATATTGTATAGATGCCCTCCCAAAAAGTGCCACTCAAAAAAAAAAACTCAAAAAAAAAACTTAGATGGGTTGGATTTGACAGCATTTTTCTCTAAAGTAGGGTCTAGGCTTGAAAATTACGCGGAGACATATTTTTCACACCTCCCCATCTAGTCCTTTCAGTATCTATTGTCAACATTTACCTATTATTCTTTTTTACGTTTATTCAATTTTACAAAAAATTCCATCTTCTCCACCCTCATTTATCTTATTTCTAGAATACTATACATTTTACGGAATAATAGTATTTATTACACATTTTATGGAAGATAAATTATATTATGTAACACTAAAATTTTACGTTTATTTATATTAACTAAATTTACAATTTTACAAGAGTTCATATGTTTTTTCAAAATTGTATATTATGTTTTTTGAATATGGTGGCTAGACGCATGTAAAACATATAATTAACTGAATCATATTAATAAATTGAATTATATTATATAAAATAAATTTAAATCAATTAAATGGTTTATGAACTGAATTACAACTTTAAAACAAACACCCAACTTAATTAAAAAACTAAAATTTAAAACTTTTTACCAAAATTATCATAAATATAAAAACCCAAAACTGAAAACGAGTGAACCTTAGCCCAAAATCTCCCTCTTCCTCTATTATTGTTATCACTTAGCATCCAATCCTTGTATTAGAAATAAAACAAAACTACACAAGTGTCGGTTTCATCAAGCCAATTCACATCCATATGATATGAAATATTTTCTGTAGCAATAATGCATATATACAATTCTATTATCAAGCAACAATAATACATAAAAAAAAAAATCATACTTGAGATTTAGCAGATACATCGTCACAATATTTAAATTTAGCAGTTTCAAAATTCAAGTGCTAGGTCGTTAAGATAAGTGCCATTAGCCTAAAAAATGTATTACATCACTTATATTCCTTATAAGTGCCATATAAGGAATAAAACAGAAGATTAAGTAATTCTTTTGGTAAAGGAGTTTTCAATTTTTTTAAAACTAATTTTTTAGAAATTCACTAAAGAACTGATTCAAAATCAGTTTTAACTAAAAAAAATTCGAAATTGACTCAAAATATTAATCTTATTTAAATTTATAAACCGATTCAAAATTAAATTGAAACTAATTTAAAAATTAACCCATTTTTATGAAAGTAGTTTTGAAAATTGAATTAAATTATTAATGTATATTCAATTCAATTTATTTTTTGAACCATTAACATGCTAGTGATGGCAAGAAGATTTTCTCGCATAGATTCCTTATCCTGCTAACAGACCTTGTTCTTATGTCTCTAATCCTAGGACGTGTGGTGGTAACTGGTACCTGACTAGTGAGTTCATATTTGCTCCATTTAGTTTCCTAAATTTCTTTTTTCGGATATGCAACACGTGGCAACTAACATTTTAATAGCTAAAATTAAAAAATCAGCTAATTTTAGTAAAGGTAATGCTGTGTTGAAACTTGAAACAGTGGCGGAGACACGAAATAATAATGAATTTTGTTTCAATAGGACGTTAGGGACCAATGAGAGTGACAAAGAAGAAGGGAATTGAAAGAAGAAGCGAGTTGGTTGCCACGTGTCCCAGATCTAAAAAAAGAACTTGACAAGAAATTGAGAAAACTAAATAGAGTGAATAGAGACTCCTGACTAGTACCCTTGAATGAGGAAGAACAACATTTTAAGCCCAACTCAATAGGACTGAGCATCGGTACAAGTGTAGAGGGTTGAGACTCAATTTTTCCAAACTACGTGAAATTGTACTTGTAATTTACACACCAAATTTTTGCATTCGTGTAGCCGAATTTCAGTTAGCATGAGAGTTTGGTCAGATGGATTTATTCGACTAGTTGATTTTTTTTTTCTTTCTCTTTTATTGGACTGTTCATTTTCTTTAACTTTTTGTTTATTTTATTATTAAATTCATTTTTTTAAGAACAAATATATTAGGCTTTCAATATTTTTGTCAATACTTGAATTGGTTTTTATCAAACACTCGCCGGTGATACGATGACCAAATAAGATTGAGAGACTCACCTTAAAAAATATAGGGTTTTAACTTAAGATTTTAAGTAAAGCGATCAGATTCAGACAATCATAGATATTTTTTTTTTCTCATTCGCACTCGATCATTCAAATATATATATATATATAGATCGAGTTTGATCGTGTGAGTTGCTTTTGCTAGCTATAATAACAAGATCTTTAAAAGACAAATACCTAAAGATAACACATCATTTTCTAGAGGATCATCGGGTTCATCGACCTCAATATATTCAACATCATACCATTATTATGCTTTGGTTTGGACATGTGTGGTCAGAGCCGGTCTTTTGAATTTAGGTGTCCTAAACGAATCAAGAAAATTGTGTCTCTATAAAAAATTTAAAAGCTTTAATAATTATTTAAATGTCATCTTCTTTGCAATTTATTTTGCTGTGAAATCATTAATAATTTGTTCATAATCTAGGTTCTTAAAAATTATTTTTATTTGAAATTATAGCAAAGTTATTTAACCTATTTTGTAACACAATAGATCACAAATAAGATTTTAACAATTTTAATTTAGAAAAATTTCTTTGACGAACACAATACACACACATTAGGAAATTAATTAAAAGTCCTTAAAGAACTCAATATTATATAGCTTAATTTTGATTCAATTGTTAAAACTTCTCTAATGACTTTCAATTTTTCAAATAAAATTTCACCACTAACATCAAGAGAATTATCATATTTTGGATAAGTTTCAAGTCACTATCAGATAATGATTAACTCTTTCAATACTAAATAAAAATTCAAAAATATTTTCATACGTGTTAGACAACTCAAATTTTCTATTAAATGAGTTTATTATTTGATATACAATATATAATAACCAAGTAAAAGAATACCTTTTTGGTACCCTCAAAAAAAAAAAATGGAGCCCTCCACATTTGACCATCTCAACCGTGCCTTGGACCAACATTTTGTGTGGTTAACTATTTTTGGTTTAACTTTTATTCAACATATATCTACTATATTATATATACAAGGTAGCCGCACACAGCACACGTATTTTATGTGATTAAGAATTTTTTTCTCCAATCATACCTCTAATGGTAGAGGTATTGGTGGATTCATTTGGTTAATGGTTTACACATGTATTTATGTGTTAAAGCTTCAAAATGATAGACAATTTGTCTTCCGTGAAAGGTAACAAAACAATGGAGACTAGTTACAATATGGTGAGATGACCATTACATTAGTTATCCAATCTTACACAGTACAAATGAGAAAATGCTACATAAAATGTAATATTCATTTTTAATTAAACCTAAAAAGATTTTAAAAAAATTGAAATGAACTAAATAACAAAACTGCAATATTCATTATTTTTTTGGTGAACACAAACTGCAATATTCTATTCACAAGTCAAATATCTTATCAATCAACCTCTTATTTGATTTTGGAAATTTAGAGCAGCTTCTAAATGCCTACGTATTGCTATAAATTATTTTTACATACTTATAAAACAATACTAATTCACTCCTTTCTCACTATAGAAATAAAGGAAAAAAAAAACTTCTAATATTTTTAGTTTTGACTCAAGCTTCTATATATCTTAATGAATAAATAATAATTACACAACTTTAACAGCCGTACAATGCATATTGGGAATCTTCTCTAGCAAATCTACCGTTAACATTGATGCTTTTGGCTTTTGCTTTGGTATCCTTTCAGAATATCCCATTGAAAGTGAATTTGTTGAAGTGTTTCTTTTACATGGACCTAACCATTTAGCTTGCATGTATTTATGTTTTCTCCATGGTCCCATATGCATTTTATTTTCCTTTAAACACCTTTTAGATGCCATACACATTATCTTGATTATGTTGCTTAATCTCTCTACTTTACCCACATACACCTCAGGGAGTTTTCTCACAAGCTTGTTATAGTCATTACTTGCTTTTGCCATCTCAAATTGTGCTCTAAAATTTAGTTCTATCATCACTCTAATTTCTCCTTTCTCTTTGCTTGTTGTTGTACTATATATCACATCCAAAAATGTATGCTCCCCTGCATATTTATGATATAATTGTTAGTTTTCAACACTGAAAACTTAAGACATTTGTTACGGAAAAAAAATTAAATGAAAATTTTTAATTTTTTATAATTTCAAAGTATTAGATGCGCAAATGAAAATTTTTAATTTTTATAATTTTAAAGTATTAAATACGTAGATTTTAAGATTTTATTTTTACACTTAGGTTCTTAAAGTATTTGTTAGCATTTCCCTATTTTTAGTATATTAATTTATTGAAATTTCTTCTCCTTAATTTTTAATTGTTATAAATAAATATGTATGAATATGCATAAATTTGGTTTTAATTGACTTGTATCTAACACATTACACACCTTAATTTTTTGTTGTTGATAGATAGCAACCCATAACAACTTAATGTTTTAATTAATAACATGTCTTGTTGCTTTTGAAATAATAGACACCTAACACCTAATCCATTATTATTAATAAAGCTAATGATCCTGATTATTTGCTGTAATAATAATAACGCTACAGAGAAAGCGAAAATAGTTATAGTCTTTCGAAAGGGACTTTAAGGTTAAGTAGGGCAAATTTTATAATAATAGAATTTCTATATTTTCTTATCTAATTAGTTTGGTCATCGTTACCAAGTAGCCCCTTTTACTATTTTTAAAAGAAAACAAAACAAAAAGGAAAAATGTTAAAAAAAGTTATTTTTTAAAGAAAAACAAAACAAAAAGAAAAAATGTTAAAAATAGAAAAAGATGTGTGTAATAGTTGGAAACTGTTAGATTTTCATATCGATTTATAAAATAAAAAATATTTTTTTTATAAATTATTTTTTGCGATATAGAAATATTATATTATATATTGATTGATTCTTTAAAGGGTAAAAATTTATTGAGTTTATATTTCATTACAAGTTTTCTGCTTTATATAATAGCATTCTTTAGACTGCATACTAATTATAAATGATTAATTCACTCTTTTTCTTCCATATAATAAACTAACTCTATTATCATTAAAAAAAAAAGTAAAAATTTACCTGATGGAAGAGTAGGTGAGCTAGTCCATTTAGTGTTACAAATGGCACTATTAAAACCGGCATTTTGAAGCCGCCTAGAAACTTGTCTCATAAAACAGTTTGTACATGAGCTGGCTGCACCCATCTGTCTACTACAACTGCATTCTGTTTCTGATGATGATGATCTTCTATGTATATCTTCAATTGCTTCTTTCGTTGCGTTTCTTATATTTAACTCCATACAACTTGTTCTATATAGGTTCGTCTGCACCAAATCATAACCGATTTGATTGGTCAACACAAAACAAATTCACCATCTCTCAAAATTATACCTCAATTCCAACAAATATATTTATAAACTATAACAAACAATTTACTAAACACACTTTTGTTTAATTATTTCTTACTATTTGCTTCCTTAATAAATTTATTTGCTATATATTCTCTCTCTTTTTTTGGTTAGTTTTTTTTAAAATGAAGAATGAGAAATTATTATTAATAACAGTGGTATTAATGGTTATTTTAACAACTATTTTATATGAAATTTGAACTATTATATCTTTTGAAGTTATAGGATGTTAAATTCTTATTATTAAATTAACTAAAAACTCAGAGGTAAAAAGTGGACATGTGAGGTGATTAATATTATCTTTTAAAATAAAAATTAAATTTTAGTTTAATTTAATTAAGCTTTTTAAAACTTTAATGTCTCTATATTTTAATTTTCCAGATCTCTAAGTTTTGAAACATCAATTCATGGAGACATACATGAGATGAGAATAAAGAAGTTGCTGCAATTAGCAAAAATCTAGCTAACTAAATTTCTTTTATAAGACTAGCTAATTAATTATTAAGAAATATAAAACACAATATACATTATATAGAAGATGAATCAATTGATTAAATATATACCTGCAAAAGCTGAAGTTGGTGGTCCCAAAAATTTATATTCTCCTCATTGTTACTACCATCATTAACCCTCTCACATTTATCACCATCAATTTCATCATCTTCAACATCTAACTCCAAACTTTCATTTGAATTAAACTCATCAGTACATGAACTATTACCTAAACCCACATCACAATCATCAAGAAATTCAAATTCAACATCCACAAGATTTGTATCTGAAGATTGATGTAGCTTTTGCCTCGATAATTCCCTACGAAAACCTGCAGGCAAATACCTAGTGACTCCACCACCTCGTCGGGCTACAGAAGTTGTACCCATAATTAATTATTTAAAATTAAACTTGGTATATTAATGTTGTAATTGGTGTGTGTGGAAAATAGAATGAACAAATAAACTCATTTTATACGAGAAAAAATAATGTTAAGACAATTTCTAATCGCCGCGCACATGTTGTGGGGCCCAATTGGTTGTTGATTGAGATTTAAGATGAGAGCAATATATTGATTAAATTTAATGTTTATTAGTTTAGGATCATACACCTACAGCATGGATCCACGTCATTTGGTTTTCAATTATTTCTTCCAACCAAACACCATCCTAATCCAATCGATTTTTTTAGAACCAACGTTTGCAAGCTTCTTTTAGTCTTATCTCGGTTAATCGGTGGAACTTATTTTATTTTGTCGTAATCCAAAATCATGATTAATTTTCAGTCAAAAAATTATAATTTTATTTCTATAAATAAACTTTTGGTTAAAGTTTCTTAATATAAAAAGATGCTTTTAGTTTTTCTTGTCAAAAATAAAAAGATGCTTTTTGTACCGAACAGTTCATTCATTCTTATTTATGGATTATTACAGTACTAGAAGGGCCCGGTTATTTGTTTGCACATAGTGATTATAACATTTACTTTCTTGAGTACTCGTAAATTCTCTTTGCTAGTATAAAAATAAGAGAACATGATGAATAAACTACTCACAAAATTGTTAATCTTGAACTTTATCTTCAAATAAAAATCGTGTCTAAGATATGAATTGGGTTACGAAATACATGAATAAGATAAAAGTATAATTTATTCAATTATTCTTACAATATATAAAAAAATTAAAATTGAATAAAATATAAATTAATG
>JBBPBP010009779.1:13396557-13446623 GCA_037974735.1 Cicer chorassanicum | reverse complement strand
TTTAGTTTTTTTCATTTTTTTTTATTTCGTCGTCTAAGCATATTTATTTTTGTTTGTCGTCTTCGTGCTACATTGTTTTGATTTTTTGATTTGTTATAGTGTTCATTTGATTTCGATTCATAGATCAACTTCGATCTAATGCAAATTCAATCAATGACTTTAGTGATAATATTCCAAATACTTTAAGTTTAAGTTTGTCATGTTTGTAGGGTTTGTCACATCTATAAGCATGTTGGCATTTTATATTATTAATTTGAATATTATGAGTATGTTCGCAGATATATCTTTTTTTGTTTTAGCAACTTTGAATTGTATTGTTTTCAATAGATATAATTTCTATTAATTTGAATAAATTAATATTATTTTTTAATAAAAAAATAAAGAAGAATAAATAAATAAATAAAAACCTTCGTCTAGAAGAAAGGATTAGTAATCACGGTTTAAAACACCCCTATTTAATTTAGTAAAAAAACCCTATTTAATATCGTGCCTTTTTAATGGAGTAAAGGAACTAAAGTGCCAACATACAACTAAAAACTACAATGAAATGCTTTGTAAAAAAAAAAAAAAACTAGAGACGATAAACTACTCCATACCAAAGCATGGATGACCTGATTGTAATAAACAAATAAAACTCGTTTTCTTAAAAATGAATAAAGTTGACCTATTCCTAATTTTTAGTTCATACCAACTTTGTTGCCTATCCATATTGCATATTTAAATTGTGCAATTATTTAATAATTTTTTAGGACTGTTTGTATTTTGAACTATTTACTTTTGAGTAATGTTCGGAAGATAAAAAAAAAATTTAAATTTAGTTTAATTTTCGTTTAGATTTTTTGAATTTGTTATTTTTAATTTAATTATTTAAATTATATTTAGTTTGCACCATTAATCTTTAAATTATAATAAATTACGCATGCGGTCTTTAAATTTGACAATTTTCTCAAATTTCTGTCATGAATAAAGATTAAGATATAATTGAAACATCGCAGAGAGTTGATCCTTCTATGTACTTTGCACGAGGAGAAATTTAAAGACACTAATTATGTGGATAACCGTTTCTTACTTTGTTTTTAAGCTATGTGTATGCCTAAATGATTGTAGAGAAAATCAAGAAATGTGAATCATTTATAAGGTTTGATAATATTTTTTGAAGGATTAGTATAAGAGACATATTGTTGCAGTATTTGGAAGAGTTTTCAATGATCAAATACTTTTAATTGCAATAATCGTTGTTGAAATTGAGACAAATGACTAATTATGCAAATAAAATATAATTTAAAGGACCAAAATAGTTCATGACCATTATAACTAAACCGTTTGACATATGATTTGATAACCAATTTAGATTGTTTTACTGAATCATAAATCAAAAGGAAAATGTCCTATACTTTCGGATATTAAAACATGATTTTTTTCATATTTATTTTCATACCCATATATCATTATAAAAAATAACAAAAATTTCCGTTAAAATAAAATAGCAAGAACTTTTCTTCTAGAGATTAAACATGTGAATTGTGAACACCCTTAATTAGAAGGTAATTATTGTGCTAATTTTGTTGCAAAATATAAGAGCTTCTCGATATTTTGATTGTCCTCCACGTGCCTCTTACAGTCTTAGTGTTTTTCTCTAAGTTGATGTAATGAGCTGGGTGAGTGGTTTGCCCCCAACCTTGTTTCTTTCCTTCATGATGTTTTGTTTCTTTTACAACCTTAGTCTTAGATCTCAATATATACGGTTTGGTCTGAAAAAAATACACGAATGCGATGTGGAAATGACAATAATCAGAATCCTTTGTCCACTCTGCATCACGACAATCTCTTAAAAGACCAAGTTTAGGCCAAAGTTGGAGTAGGAGGCCAAACTTAGAGGAACCCTTCAAATATATGAATATAGTTTGACTACACGCCAATGAGAGTCAAGAGGATTACTCATTGACATAATAAAAACTAAATGAAAGTTTAGGCAAGTTAATGTAGTATACTACAAAGTCTCAACTATGGAACGATAGAAGCAATCATCTAGTAAGGTGTGAAGGTGCAAACACGAAAAGGGGAGTTGAATTATGTTTGACAAAGTTAATAACTTTTTGCTAATTTGATGAAGGATGGTTGATTTTTATGAATTACTTAAATAAGAAGCAATCGGATTCAGAGGCAACAAACAATGAAAGCATAAATAATTGGACACATAGATTTATCTTGGTTTATCACTAATTTGCCTACATCCAGTCCCCTTATTCAGAAGGTTTTAATCCATTAATTCAAATACCTTGAATCACAGAGCACTTGACCCTCCAAGTCAGTCTTCCCAAACAACCTAACTTCCCCAGACTTTTGAGGAATTAACCACCTTGGCCTTACAAGTCAAGTCTTCTCTTAACAACTTGACAACTCCAGATTGAATAAGGAACTAAACCATTATCGGGTTTGATACAAAAGATTGGAACTTGAGTAGTTGCTTCTAACAAAGTTGATAAAAATAATAACCCACACTATAAGAAAAAAAAACACTTAGAAATATTTCTAACTTGAACTAGTGTTTCTCTCTTTGAACTCTAAGATGAATTTGGAATTTTGAGTTTGAGTTCTTATACTCTTTTATGATTTTTTGAAGATCTTCTTCTTCAGCATTGAGTGTCTATTTTCAGATAAAATTAGGGCTTCAATTTAGTCCTCGTTTAATTCGAATTGTATATTCATTCCTAGCTTAGTCAACAATGATCTTATTCAAAAATAATTCTGAACAAGATGTTTTTTGATAATATGTTCTTAGCCAATTCTTTATTTCTGAATCCAATTTGAGTAGTTCTTCTAGATTGATTATGTTCAGATTGAGTTTGTAAATTTATCAGATTGATTATGTTCGTATTTTGTTCACATTGAGTTTGTAAATTCTTTAGATTGATTATGTTCATATTTTGTTCGGATTGAGTTTGTAAATTATTCAAATTGAGTTTGTAAATTATTTAGATTGATTTTGTTCATATTTTGTTGTAGATAAATCTTGATCAAATCTTATTTAAATCTTGACCATATCTTCTTTTCAACTTGATCAAATATTTTCTTCAATTATAAATGTGAATCAAATCTTATTTTAGATTTTCTTCAATTACAAGAATCTTTTTTCATACTCTGTGAAGTCAAATATATTGTTCTCATAAAATACTTTTGTTATCATCAAAACTCTAAATATAAAACCAACTTCGTTCAGACAAGGTGTTAGTGCCAAATTTACTCATTTTACAAATGGTAACCGTAAGAGATGATATTTCTTTAGACTCATGCATGTTTTCTTTCAAAGTAGATCTCAAATATACTTGGACTGATGGAGAATGAGGGAACCATGTAGAAGTTTCTTAACTTCTTGGCCAAATAAAGTAATCAAATTCATCAAGTTTCCTTAGAGAAATTATTTATTGAGTTTACCAATGGAATTTGTGATAAATGATGAAGACGATTTTGTGATGAGAATGTCATCAACATGAACAAACACATACAAGTATAGCTTCCACTGGTGTAGAGGAACAAAGATCGGTCACATTTACTAGCCACAAATGCGAACTCTGACATGATTGATGTCAATCTTTCAAACCAAGCCCTAGAGGCTTACTTAAGGCCATAATGAGGCTTGTGTAATTTGTATACTAGATCTCTATCATCATACTAAAAAACCCAATGGTTGTGCTATATAAACATCTTGATGAAGGATGCAAATTTATAAGACATTGTTATTATCTATCCGGGGAAAATCCCATTTAAAATTAAGAGTCAAAGTTAGAATAATATGAATAGAAAAATGTTTTATTACAAGGGAAAAGTTTGATTGAAACCAAGCCCCTTAATTTGGTGGAAATATTTGGCAACAAGTCTTGCTTTGTACTTCTTAAGACTACCATCATGATTTTCTTTTACAAAAAAAAAAAACTCTATTTACAACCCACAACCTTTTTATGAGGTGGCAAGGGAATAAGACTCCATGTCTTATTGTTAAGAAGTGTCTGAAATTCATTTTGCATAACACTTAACCATTGTGGGTTATATAAAACCTATTTGAGAGATGTGGGTTCAACTAGATGCTTGAAAATCTTTAGTTATAGATAATCAATATTAACTCTACTTGCAATGGGATGACAAGAAATGTGTGGTTTAGATAAATTATGTTTTAGGGAAGTTTATTTTTATTGAAGGCTACATATTTGGATATGTAGATTTTACGAACAAACCGAGAACATTCAAGTTTATAGTATAAATAGACAATATCCTTATAAAAAGTAATAAAATCAATTTGTCTGAAATACTTATGCCTCCAGATATATAAAGTTAACAAAGTAGATTTATATTGTTAACAACAAAATCATTGACTGAATTTGTAATAGATCACAGTTGATCTCTCATTTTTAACAAAACGAATATCGCAACAAAACGAAAAATAAAAAAATATCATATTAAGACGACGAATAAAACAACACCATACTTAAAAGACGAAATGCATAAAAAGCAAAAGAAAAAATAAATCTATTACTTATTTGGATGAAAGGTGAGAAAAAATAATTTAGATGGATCATTATAAACCAATAAATGACTCCACGTGACCTCTCTTTGGTAGATGAGGACTAATGTAGACAAGATTTAGTTTGACTAGAAAAATAAGAATAAAAAATCTTTTAAAACCATTAGAAATCCTAATCCAATACCCTCCTTAGGCTGTCTTCACTATTTAAGGTTATCTTTTTTATTCTTCTTTTTAAGATACAATTATGGGAAACTCATAATTAAACTACTTTTGTCTTCATGTCAATATCTCATACCCACTGTTAAGATATGAGAGGAAATCATTTTAGTAGTGGACTCAAGTGATGTTCAGTAGAGAGAGTTGGGAAAACTTGTGTTTGAATAGGTGATGAGGATTTTGAGACTGAATAATGATGCTATTTCCACCGCCACTGGGAAAGGCTTAAACAGTACAGCAGCCCGCTACATTTATATAAATTCAGGCTCAAGAAAAGCCCAAACATATGGAGCCTTGAAAGTATATATAAAAAGGAAATCGTAAAAAATATGCACCAGCCGGGAATCGAACCCGGGTCTGTACCGTGGCAGGGTACTATTCTACCACTAGACCACTGGTGCTTCATGATTAATTAGTCAAACCTTATATATATATTACATATTTGGCTTTCTATTTTCTCAATTTCAATATTCTCTCAATTTTGAGCCTTCATCAACCGTATAACACAGCGTGGGAGGATAAAATGAGTTCTTTTTTTCTTTTATTTTTTCATTAATAAAGTGGGAAATAAATTCCTAAGCAGTACCCTTCAAATTCTTGAGTCACACCAAGGCTAAGGGACACAGACGAAAAAAATAAAATTCATGTGCGCGTGTATATTATACGCCAGTACACAAAGTCACAAATTACTTTAACGGTTTAGTAATTTAAGTTTTTTGATATTTTAATTAATAGACTTATCTCTCACTTCTATCAAAGTAAAACACGTGGGATCTTTATTAATTATTGTTTCATACCCAATGTCTAAGGACACATGTTATGTTAATATTGTACTTTTTTATTGGATAATAAAACTATTTCATCTTTGGTTTCTGTAATAAATAATTCAATATTATTACCCACACTCTTTAATTTTTTATAAAAATAAAATACTTAAAATGTTCTTATTTATTTATATCATTATTAATTCTTAGGTGAATTGAATTCACATACACGTACATTTACGTAAACTCAATATCTGTGTACCTATGCGAATTTAATTTACGTGCGTCTCATTTACGTAAGGAGAATTCACGTAGGTTTACGTGATTTGAGTTCACTTATGTGTACGTGAATTGAGTTCACGTGTTACGTGTGAATTCTTAAACTCCATTGAATACCAGAGCCGACCCAAAGGTAAATCCACTAAAGCAAGTGTCTTGAAGATTCATCATTAAGAAAATCTATATCAGTAAGTTTCACAAAAACATTTTTCTACCAATAAATCTCTCAAAATTATATCAACGAGCAATCATCAAGAGAAATTATTAGTTGTTTTGATAAATTTATCTATATCCCTTTTGCGATTCAATAAAAATTTCAATTTTTTTTTTTGTAATTTTGAATAGTCTAATTCATATTTTCAAGTTGACATTTATATATTAGATTATTTATTAAATTAATATAATTAATATTGTATATATTTCTTTTACAATTGATAATAATGTCCATTGATTTTAATATTGTTTTAGATAATGTTAAATTTATATAAGATTTTATCGGTTTTAGTTTTAAGAATATTAGAATGTGAAACCATTTTATTAAATAAAAAAAAATTATTAAGTAAAAAAATTTATTTTGTAGAGAGACCTTTTGCTTTAGTGGCCTTAACCTTGGACCGACTCTGGTATTCAATGAAGTTTAAAAATTCACATGAATACAATTCACGTACATCTACGCGAACTGAATTTGTACATCTACGCGAACTGAATTTACGAACGCTTACGTGACCTCTTACTTTCCTTTGTATAATGAATATAATGGCTGACTCAGCACAACCCAACTCAAATAATTATTACTATTACTATCCTTTTCCTTTGTATTATCTGACGTTTGTATAAAAAGGGACTTTTCTTTTTGTCGGCTCATCCAACTGTGGCCATCTATTTTAAGGATACTTGAGCTCAAACAGAGATCGAAAAAACCATGGAGGGACACATAGCACTAAAATAAGAGTCCAAGGTGGATTGAATATAATATTATTAAGATGAATATCAATCTAATTGATGAAATAAATACATTTTTTTTTAAATTTTAAATGGTCAATTACATTAGTTCTTTTGAATTTATCAATTTAGTCTCTGATAATTGTTTATAGAGACTAATTTATTAAATCTTTTCAAAATTAATATTAATATTATTTTTAAATTTTGTTAATTTCAACAACTATATTCTTCCTACAATTTTTTAAATTAAAGTAGTGATTCTTTCATATTATCTTATTAAGATAAAATATGATTTTTGTTGGGTTAATGTATTTATTAAGAATTTGGTATCCATATGATGTCACAATGACAAAAAATTTGAAAGATTAAAAAACATTTAATGATTTTTATGAAAAAGAAATAAAAATGTTTGTGTATTTTCCTTGGACTAAACACAAAAAGAGAAAATAAAATATATGATTTAAAAAGAAAATATTGTATATGCAAACTTTAACTTTGAAATCATTAATAATAGTGTGCAATTTATCAAAAATAAATAAATAATGGTGTGTATACACTCACACATTAAATGATAATTGGTTAGAGGAAAATGACTATACTACAGTTTTTTTTTTGTTTTTTACGAACAACTACAATCGAATTAAGTTAAGGAAAGAATAATATTTGGAGTTTGTCATCATATTATATTTTATAATATTCGTGTATGATTTATTAAAGTTTAATTGTAGTTTTGATCCTCTTATTTTCTCAAATTCTTTGAATTGGTCCTTTATTTTAAAATTCAACCGTTTTGAGCACTCCTTCAAATTTTTTGACTAAAAAATTGGGATGTGAAATGTTTTGAACAACGCGGCATATGATATGATAATGTTGACTGATTAATACCCATAAAATATTCCAAAAACTTTAATTTCAACTTCAAAAAGATTCATTTTTATAATTAAATTAATAACATAATTAATGTATATAAATCGTATGACATGCTATTTAAAATGTGTTATATCATCATTTTGTTAGGTAAAAAATCGGACGAAAAATCAATTATAATTGTCAAATTTTAAAATAGAGAAATCAATTCTAAATATTAGTGAAAATAAAAGAATCAAATCTACAATTAAATTATTTATTAAAAACATATATTGAAAATGGAGGACTACTAATATGATTTGGATTTAACGCAATAAGTTAGTCTCCTACGATAGGGAGAACCGATGCTTGAATTCTTTATTAGAATAAGTGCATATTTATGAGAGAAAAAAAGGAAATAAATGATAAATTACGGTACAATGAACCAAATTTTAATGTATAAAATGAATTATCAAATCACGCACACTATGAATTATCTAACTCAGGGTGGTTCAAACATCACACCTTTTCTCGCAATACATACATACCCATGCAAATAATAAAAGGAATCTATTTACTATTTCATCCTCTTAGAACCAAAATTTCTATATCAATTGAATAGATGAAAAATATAGTACTTAGTAGTACTTTTTATTAAAGTTAACCTTAGAAGTCAACAATTTTTTTGTTAGTTATTATTTATATTATGTTACTTACTATTATTTATATAGAAAATATACGAAATTTTAATTTATCATGTGAATTTATTTAAAGCATAATAAAGTAGTTAAAATAGTTATTTTTTTTTATAAAAGATGGCATAGTTACTAAAAGTACTTGGTCCCTCAATGCAATTATGAATGACAATTCTATGCCAATGTTTCAACTTGTAGTCTTAAAAAGAACTACCTTACAAACCATTATTCAATGTGTCCGAGTAGGCCCACTTCGACATAATAAACAATATTTTAAAGAGTATTATATCCTGTACTCCACACCTAAACCTCCCGCTCCCTCAATCAACGTGAAAAATACAATTTTATCATTTCAATCATTTATAAAATCGCAATTTTTTTTACCACTCATTTTTTCACCCCCTTTTTCGAAACTTTAGAAGAATTCACCATAACTTTCGAATATTTTGAAATTTTTGAAATAAAAAAAGTAAGTGGTACTCGAGTTTTTCATATCTTCAGAATAAATTTTTTAAATTTTCGAATAATTTGAAACTTTCGAAATAGAAAATTTTCAGATTTTTCAAAAGTTTCGAAAGTTTGAAAGTTTTGAAACATTAAAATCTTCGAAGGTTTTAGAAATGAATGTTTTGAAATTTTCAAAATTTTGCTGAAATTTTAATGTATAGACATATATTGATGTTTTATTTTAAATATATTTTGTAGACATTTTTCTCTCGAGAAGCTGTATTCGAATAGGCAAAAACTATTGGAAGACAAAATAGAATAATAATTGTTACCATTCGATCTGATAAAACTACCGAAAAGAGAGGAAGAAAAGACAAATTAATTTTGGGATGCGAAAGAGGTGGAAGATATAAATCAAAATCAAAATCAACAGTAACTTGTTCTCACAAGGAAAACTGTGCATTCAAACTCAGATGTATACCGTTGAGTATCGGTGAGGGATAAAAAATTAGTGTTCGTTGTGGAACATACAATCACGATTTAGTGGATACTTTAGACGGTCATTCATATTTGAGACATTTAAATGAAGAGGAGAGCAAATTTGTCAATGACATGACAAAATATAAGCTTGCACCAAGATTTATTTTGAATGCTTTGAAAGAGAGAAATAAAGAGAATCTCACAATTTCCACTCAAATATATAAAGCTAGAAGTACTTATCAATTATCTGATGCCGAAAATGGAGGAACTAGTTTTTTGTGGTGAAATGAAGAGAAGAGACATGGTGCTGACATGATGAGTACGAAGTAATGTACACAAGTCATGTGGTGGAGAGTGGAGTATTTGTGAGTAAGAGAGGAAGTCTGTTGAGGATAGAGTGGATGGTTGAGAAAAAAAGGAGAAAGTAGGAGGATTTATGAGCTGTTATGGAGAACGTTCTCGGATTGGTGGAGAACGTTCTTGAGCAGGTTCAGCCACTGCTTCTGTTGATTGTTCAGGTGATTGGTGTAGTGAGGTTGGGGCTGGTGCAGCGGTGGCTCTTCTCCTTGCTGAGCGCTTCCTCTTTAATGATTTTGGTGGGAAAGAGGGTGAGGGAACACTCTTTTCTGATGTGGTTTTCTTCATGTGAGATATGTTTTTTTGAGGAAAACTTGGAGATTTTAATGAGATTTTTCTCATTTGTGAGAGAGATTTGGAAGTGTTGAGACAAAATCTCTCTCAATTGATTTTAATGATAACAAAATTACTTAAGAGATTATGATTGTGATTAAGGACTAATCTGTGCTCTTGAGTGGATTTATAGTAAAGAACAAGTTATTAATCATAAAGACTGAAAGAATGAACACATGACTCAAAACCATCATATTTGCAAGCAAGAGGATGGGTTGAGCCTACGTGAGGATGGCCTCGTAAAAGCACAGAATACATCCAGCAACGTAACCATGATTCTTAATCAGGTTAAGATGACAAGATTGTAACCAGGAATGACCCAATAAAGCATATTATCTAAAGAGGTCAGAAAGCACATTTGGACTAGTACGAGGATAGGTTGTTCTAGGTAGAGGACGACTAGTACTAGGTAAAAGGTTGAACAATTTGTCACATCATTCTTCAAAAGTTGAAATCAAACCTTCTACTCCACGAAATCAGCCTGCTGTAGCACACATAGTCAGAGAAATAGCCGTTTCATGTCTTGAAGAAAGAAAAAGAAAAAGGCTATAATGGACCAAGTACCTAGGAGGTTTGAACCTCAAGGCTGAGGATGGACTAACACTGTTCAAGACAGCTGGATGACAGTTTTGTAATTTCAGCACAAAGACCATTGGACTCTTTGATGCATCCTCCTCAACGGTCAAGAAGTGTTTAAACACATGGAAGAGCTATACAAGAACTCTATAAAAGGCAGCAAGCTCTCCATAATCAAATACACACCAATATTGCAAAAATAGATCAATAATCTTAAGTTTATCAAAAGCAATATTCATCATCTCTTCAAACTTTCTACAATCACACACTAGATCTTTGAAATATCTTTTTAGAAAGTGTTTAAGAAAAGAGAGAGCAATCATACTCAAATCATTCTGTAATTTTCAAGTAAGTGATACTTGAAAATATTTAAAACTTGATTGTAAGCTTGGTGAAGCTTGAAAATACACAAAGTGTAATCATCCTCGGTTAGAGGTTGATCTGATTGATTGTTAGTGAAATCTCACAAGAGTGTGAGGACTGGACGTAGCCATATTTGGGTGAACCAGTATAAAATTTGTGTGTCTATCTCATTTTACTATTCCTGCATTTATTCTGTTCTTGAGTAAAGAATCTGAATTTCCATCCTCCATCGCATCCTCTCAGAAAGGACAGAAATTCTTAAGCTCGTTAAAACAATTTTTAAAAAGCCAAAATCCCTATTCAACCCCCCTTCTAGTGATATTTAGCTCCATCAATTGGTATCAGAGCCTGGTTCTCTAGAAATATTACATTTAACCGTGTAAGAGAAAAAGATCAAAGAAAAAATGTCAAAAGCTAAGTATGTTCCTGAAGGAGGATCCTCCACTAGACCTCGTTACTTTGATGGTACAGATTACTACCATTGGAAAAGTAAGATGAGATTGTTTCTTATATCACAAGATAACAACATGTGGTCTATTATTGAAAACGGGGATCATGTCATCAGAATCAACAACACAGATGCAACCTCCGACGAGAAACCTCAAGCACAATGGACGGCTGATGAAAATGCTAAGGTACTCCTAAACTCTAAAGCTCATTTATTTCTAACGTGTGCTTTGAGCAGGGAAGAATATGATAGAGTTGAAGAATGCAAAAACGCCAAGGAACTCTGGGATACTCTAAGGATTCATCATGAAGGATCAAGCCATGTGAAGGAAGCAAGGATTGACATGGGAGTAAGAGAGTTCGAGTTATTTGAAATGAAGGAGGATGAAACGATTGATGAAATGTTCTCAAGGTTGACAATCATACTTAACAACTTGAAATCTCTTGGAAAGGTTTATTCTGTTCAAGAGAGGATAAGAAAAATCTTAAGGAGTTTACCAAAAGAATAAAGGCCAATGGTGACTGCCATCACAGAAGCAAGAGACTTGGCCAACATGAAACCAGAGGATCTGGTTGGAACTCTAAGAGCTCACGAACCTCTGTTGCTGGCTGACAAACCAAGCAAAAAGGGAAAAATGATAGCTCTAAAATCAAGCCAAACAGAAAGCTCATCGTCCAAAAGAGTTGAAGAAGCCACAAAGAAAGAAAATGTAGACTATCCTCTATCTGAGGAAGAGGATGAACTTGCTCTAATTTCCAGAAGAATCCAGAGGATGATAAATCGTAGAGGACAAGAAAAAAGATCTCCTCAAAAAGAAAAAACTGACAAAAGTCAGATCACTTGATTTGGATGCAACAAGCTGGGTCACTACAAAACTGAGTGTCCTTTGAACAAAAAGAACTCAAGAAAATTTCCCTACAAAAACAAATCTATGATGATCACGTGGGATGATAGTGATGACTCATCCTCGGAGCAAGAAAAGGAAGAAGAGGCCAACCTCTGTCTCATGCCAAACTCAGAAAATGAAAAGGTAATCATATCTGAACTTTGTCCTAATTGTGAACAATTAGAAATAGAATTTGACAATCTTTTGAATGACTCAAATACTTTATCTAAAAAATGTGGCTTTTTTAAAAATCAACTTTATGAAATAAAGAGGCAAAACGAGGAACTTCAAACTAAAAATAAAAAATATGAACAAACCATTTTAGACTTGCAGTTATCTCATGAGAAGTTGTCTGAACAAATATCTAGTGTTAACAAAAGAAATGTCAAAACTCATCCTCCAGAAGAGGATGCAGAAAAGAAAATTTTGAAAATAGGGGTTGAAGAACTCAAAAATGATCTTTCCAACTTTGTTAAATCTACTGATACTTTTCAAAAGATAATGGGATCACAATCTGGAATCTTTGACAAAGCTGGCATTGGATTTAAAAGTTCTCAAAACAAAAACTCTATGAAAATTTTTTCGTTCCAAAGAAACAAGAGGATAGGCCAAGATGTACTTTTTGCAAAAAACTTGGACATACTTTCAAAAGATGTTATGCCAAGAAAAAGGCAGATAACATAAAGAAAGGATGTTCATTCTGTGGTAAACATGGACATCACGATTCTATTTGTTATCATAAAAGAAAATTCCTCACTAGAGGACGGACTAACCAACAAGGACTCACTTCTATATGGGTACCTAAGTCACTATTACACTCATCCTCAGGTACATCCTCTGATCAACAAAAGAAAGCCATGGTTCTTGGACAGTGGCTGCTCAAGGCATATGACAGGGGATATACATTGCTTTATTTCATTGGAAATAAAGGATGGAGGATCGGTCACATTTGGAAACAATGAGAAAGCTCAAATAAAAGGTACCGGTATCATTGGTAATAAAAATTCTGCCAAAATTGAAAATGTTCAATATGTGGATGGTTTAAAACATAACTTGCTTAATATTAGTCAATTGTGTGATAGTGGTTTTGAAGTTATTTTTAAACCCAATCTATACGAGGTTAAACACTCATCCTCGGGTAGAGTTTTCTTTTCCGGTTTTAGAAAAAAGAATTTATATGAGCTATATCTTGATGATTTGCCTACTGAATCTTGTTTTGTATCCATTGAAAAGGATAAATGGGTATGGCACAAACGGGCTGGTCATACAAGTTTAAACACTATTTCTAAATTGTCTAAATTAGAATTAGTTAGAGGCCTTCCAAAAATTGATTTTGAAAAAGACAAAATTTGTGAAGCTTGTGCCAAAGGAAAACAAATTAAAAGTAGCTTTCATTCTAAAAATGTTGTTTCCACAAACCATCCTCTTGAGCTACTTCATATAGATTTTTTGGTCCTATTAAAACTCCTAGCCTTAGTGGAAAAAGGTACGAATTTGTAATTGTTGATGACTTTTCACGTTTTACTTGGGTCTTGTTTTTAAAACATAAAAATGATGCCTTTGAGGCCTTTCATTATTTTTGTAAAAAGATCCAAAATGAAAAGGGATAAAAAATTATCTCCGTAAGAAGTGACCATGGAGGTGAATTTGAAAATGAATCCTTCAAAAATCTTTTTGATGAAAATGGTATTTCTCACAATTTTTCTTGCCCAAGAACTCCTCAACAAAATGGAGTTGTTGAAAGGAAAAATAGAACATTGCAAGAAATGGCTAAAACAATTTTAAATGAAGCTAACATTGAAAAATATTTTTGGGCCGAAGCTATAAATACGGCATGCTATGTTTTAAATCGTGTATCCATTAGAAAGATTTTAAACAAAACTCCATATGAACTATGGAAAGGAAGAAAACCAAACATCTCATATTTTCATATATTTGAGTGTTATTGTTACATCCTAAATAATAAAGAAAATTTGAGAAAGTTTGATTCAAAATCCGACAAAGGATTGTTTTTAGGATACTCCACTTCATCTAAAGGTTATAGAATATATAATCTTAGGACTCAAACTGTGGAGGAATCCATGCATGTTATTTTTGATGAGTTTGATGACTTGTGTTTAGAAAAGATTGATAAATCTGAGTAAGATGAACCTTCATCCTCCAACGCACCCAGTCCAAACGAAGAGGATGAGTCTGATCCATCCTCTCAGCAACCTCCACGAGGATGGAAGATAGTCACTTATCATCCTCCAGATCTGATCATTGGAGATACGGCTGATGGTGTAAGAACAAGACAGTCACTACGAGGAAGTGCAGCTAACATGACCATGATTTCACAAATTGAACCAAAGAATATTGATCAAGCTATTTGTGACAAATCATGGGTTGAAGCCATGATGGAAGAACTCTCACAGTTTGAAAGAAACAAGGTATGGAACCTTGTACCTCCTCCACTTGAAAAATCCATCATTGGAACAAAATGGATTTTCAGAAACAAACTGAATGAGGATGGAGAAGTAGTAAGAAACAAAGCAAGACTTGTTGCTCAAGGCTACAATCAACAAGAGAGAATTGACTACGATGAAGCATTTGCACCGGTTGCAAGACTAGAAGCTATACGCATCCTCCTAGCATATGCCACCCATAAAGGTATAAAACTATACCAAATGGATGTCAAAAGTGTTTTTTTTGAATGGATTCTTAAATGAGGAAGTTTATGTCAAACAACCTCCTAGATTTGTGGATGAAAAGAAGCCCAACCACGTATTCAAACTCTCAAAAGCTCTTTACGGATTAAAACAAGCTTCTCGAGCTTGGTATGAGAGGTTGAGCTCATTTTTAAAAGACAATGGTTTCTTAAGAGGACAGATAGATACAACACTCTTCAAGAAAACTATTGACAAAAATTTTTTAATCGTGCAAATTTATGTTTATGATATAATCTTTGGGTCTACAAATGAAAAGATGTGTGAAGAATTTGCCAACCTCATGCAAAATGAATTCGAAATGAGTATGATGGGAGAATTAAAATTCTTTCTTGGTTTACAAATCAAGCAATTAAAAAATGGCATCTTCATATTTCAAGAAAAATACACCAGAGATTTGCTTAAGAAATACAACATGAGTTCAGCCAAGAGTATGGGAACTCCTATGCACCCATCCTCCATACTACACAGAGATGATGAAGGAACTTCAATATCAGAAAAGGAGTACAGAGGAATGATTGGATCATTGCTGTATTTAACTGCAAGTCGTCCTGATATAGTATTTGTCGTGGGTTTATGTGCTAGATTCCAATCCTCACCAAAAAAATCACATCTCACAGCTGTGAAAAGAATTTTAAGATATCTTGTTGGATCAATAGATCTGGGTTTATGGTATGAAAAAGGTCAAGACATTGACCTCACAACATACTGTGATGCTGACTATGCTGGAGACAAAGTGGAAAGAAAGAGTACAAGTGGAGCTTGTCAACTCCTTGGAAGTTCTCTCATCAGTTGGTCATGCAAGAAGCAAAACACAATTGCCCTTTCAACTACGGAAGCTGAATATGTATCAGCTGCTCAATGCTGTTCTCAAATTTTATGGGTAAGAAATCAACTTGAAGATTATTCACTAAGGTACACTAAAATTCCTATCCTCTATGACAATACTATTGCCATTAATCTTTCCAAAAATCCCATACAACATTCTAGATCTAAGCATATAGAAATTAAACATCATTTCATACGAGATCATGTTCAAAAAGGAGATATTGAATTGATTTTCATTGATAGTGAAAATCAACTGACAGATATTTTTACCAAACCTCTTCAAGAGGATAGGTTCAAGGATATTTTGAAAAAACTCTCCATCATTAATTTTTCAAAAATTAATTGATTAAATGTTTTATCCTTTGTATCTTATCGCATATCTCTTATTTTATTTTGTTTAAATTATTTAATTGTCAAATCCCTGAAAGATCACATCTGATCTTTGAATATGAGGTTAAAGTTTAGAGGATGGCAAATAACCAGAGGATACAACATCCTTTTTGATGTAACTGCATTTAATAGCCTCAGTTCCTGCGTGCACGCGCTTCTTTTCCCATTGGGCCGTCCATGTGGCGCCGCCCCCTTAATCCACGCGAGCATTAAATGCTTCAACGGCTGAAACAGCCGTTTCCCAACACGCATGCTGCACACGTTTGTCTGCACGCCACCATCTAATCAATCATGAGTGCATCCTCCTAGGCAAATTTAATCAACGGTTCTTTCCCCAACGGACATCACCTTCCATCTTCCATCCTCATTACTTAACTCTGCCATTTTCATTTGCTTTCTTTTCACTCTCAACCCAGAATCATCTTTTCAACTCTTCCATTAAAAAATCATGGCTAGAACTAAGGTTGCTGCAAAACGCAAAATCTACTCTCAAGCATCTGAAGACATTGAAGATCATTACTCCAGCACGGAGTCTGATCAAAATAGAGAAGAATCACTCAACACCACAATCAATCAAGAGCCTTCATCAGAAACAAGTCTCTTCGAACCATCTGAAACAACTTCCACTCCTTCTATTTAACCTAAGTCCACTAAACCTCCATCCTCCTCCACATCCTCGGCCCCCACTAGAAGATCCTCCAGAATTCTTTCTGGAATTCTTTCATCAAAAAACCCCATCTCTCAAGACTCTACTGTTCATCTGATTGAATCAGATGATTCAGAACAAACATTATCCACCGAGCCAACACCTCAATCATTACCCATCAAAACTCCTACAAAAACCACCACTTCAAAAAATTCCAAACCCACTGCCAAAAAACCACTATCCTCTCCATCGCAAAAATCTGTCAAGACCTCTTTGTTTAATTCTACTGAACAAGAATCGACCTACATATCTAAATGGTTAAACAAATCTGTGGTCAACGAAAAGATTATTGATCTTGATGACTTAAAGGAAGGTGGCTTCAACATTGAAGACATCTTTGACCAACTGGGTTGGACGTCCTTCCTTAAGATAAATGAGCCCCAATATCTAAGATTGGTTAGGGCCTTTTATGCTGCTACGAACAACTGCAAGGGGCTTTCTGAATTAAATGTTGTTCTCAAAGGAGTCTTGATCGAAATCAATCCAGCTTCACTATGCCATATATTAGATGTTCGTAATGAAGGCGCCTATTTCTTTTCAGAAACTTGGTATTCTCAGTGCCAAATCACTCGCTCCGTTGTTCTGAAAAACATCTTCATCTCACCATCTAAGCCACATGTTGCTTCAAACTTACTTCCTTTATGCCGCATACTGCACAACATCTGCATGCACTGCATTGTACCTCGAGCAGGCAGCTTTGAGAAAGTGACAGAATTGGATGTTCTCCTCATCCATCACTTAATCACAGGATCATCTCTGCATCTGGGCAACATTATCTTCAACTTTATGGTAAATGCAGCTGCACTGAGTCGATCAGCACCTTACGGTATGATCTTGACTAAGATTTTCAAATTTTTTAAGGTTCCGTTGGATGATGAACCTTCTATACATTTTAATCTTACATTCTCCATGAAGAATGTCAAACAAATGCGTCTTCAGTCGTCTGAACCACCTGCTGCTCCCTCATCAAAGAAGAGAAAAACACGAAGCTCCTCATCTGCTACCTCTCCAGAACAATCATCATGCCAACCTCAATATGAGGATACTCCCATTCAAACTCCATCTGAAGATACTATCGCTCCAACTCCTCAGAAGCCCACTGAGGAAGCTGAACCAAATCATCCATCTCCTTATCATACCCCTGATGTTCCTTCACCTCCACAATCACCTATGCTGCCATTTGATTTCGTTCCATCTGAAGATCCTCCTTGTGAGTATGCTGTTCAAGATGCTCCTCCTGCCCTTATGGAGGAAGGTGAAGAACTCTATTTTGATATCAATCTGACTTATCACCACTTCTCGCCTCAAAGTCCTCCAGAATCAATGCCTGATCTCCCTTCTGATTTGCACGAATCTGATCATTTTGCCGCTGCCCCTCCCTCACAAATACCTCTTGTTGTTGTTGCTGAAGAGCCATCCCAACCTCTCCCTGAGGTTGCTGGCCAATTTAGCTATCTGGATTCATTTTTGGGTACCTCAAATGACAACACTTCGAAGGACAAAGCTGAAAGCTCTCAAAATAAAAGCTCCAGCGTCAATGATCAACCCAAAGACTCCAACATATGAAAGCCACCTAAGGATAAGGATCTCATTAAGCAAATGAAGCTGTTGAAAACGATAAGGAAGGATCAAAAGAAAATTCTTCGCACCATGACGCAGTTTGGTCTCATTCTCGAATGGGTCACCAAAAATCTGATCAATACCATTGCTCCTGGAGAACATCCTCCTGAGCTCCCAGCTGCTGATGAACCATCCTCCTCGTTTGATGAACCATCCTCTCCTGAGTAGCCTTCTCATTCCTATTTTTTTGCTGCTGCCAAATTCAGGGGGAGAGAGATTATGATGTTTTGTTATGTTTGTTGTTATGTTTTGATGATTATGATGTTTTGATGTCCTGCTACTATGACTATGATATTTTGATGTTTGATGATTAATGTTTTCAAATGACTATGCCATTATAACATTCTGGTTTAAATTATCATTATGATCTTTATTCTGTTAGATTCATATTTTTGGCATACATTCAGGGGGAGTAATAATTTTAGAACTTTAAAATTTTAAACAAAAAGATTATTCACTTCAGGGGGAGCATAAACATTAAATCTCATCATGCATTCATATTTAAAAATCATAATCTAAAGAATTTTGTCATAAACAAAAAGGGGGAGATTGTTGAGATAAAATCTCTCTCAATTGATTTTAATGATAACAAAATTACTTAAGAGATTATGATTGTGATTAAGGACTAATATGTGCTCTTGAGTGGATTTATAGTAAAGAACAGATTATTAATCATAAAGACTGAAAGAATGAACATATGACTCAAAACCATCATATTTGCAAGCAAGAGGATGGGTTGAGCCTACATGAGGATGGCCTCGTAAAAGCACAGAATACATCCAGCAACGTAACCATGATTCTTAATCAGGTTAAGATGACAAGATTGTAACCCCCCTTCTAGTGATATTTAGCTCCATCAGGAAGTGCATTAAGATTTTGGTGAAGATCATCCCATAAAGGACTGTGTTCTTTTTGTAATCTTTGGTGGCAGTAGATATCATGTGGTGGATGATGATGTGTGCAAGGTTTAGATGTTTGCAGTTTTGAAGATGGTAGATGATCAAGGCATCGTTGTCAGATACATACTCATGATGCTGGTAAAAACCTTTGGAAGGGGTTTGAGATAGGTTGAGAGGTAGCAGGTGGACCTTTCTTGGAACAAATCAGAGAGCACCTCTGTTTGTTTTAAGTTTAGAGCATCATACCATTTGCTTCCAAAAATGGCAGGCCCTTCTATTTTTGGATTTTTGGGAGGGAGAACGTTGAGGAGCACGTGTTGGGGGGTTGTTAGTTTGTGGAGAACATTCCTAGGTTGGGGGGTTGTTTTTGGTGAGGGAGAGGGTTCATGGGCTAAAGAACGTTCTTTAGTTGGAGAACGTTCTGGAGATAGGGGTTTAGCAGTTCTTAGTTTTTGTTTTGGGGCAGTTTTTTTCTTTCTTTGTGGGTTTTTGATTTTCTTTTTGGCTAGGAATTGGAAGGGAGTGATGGTGGTTTTCACTTTTAAGGATTGTGGTGTTGGTTTTTTAGGAGAAGGCTGAGATGGTTTTGAAAAGGAAAAAAATTTCATTCATCAATTTCCATTTTTGGTTTGGTGGTGTTGATTGAGAAGGTTCAGATGAGAATGACGATTTAGATGGGTTGATAGGTTTTTAGGGTTTTATTGGAGTCGTGTGTGGAGGCGATTTAGATGATTCATCAGAATCAGAGATGATGAAATATGTCGGTTTGGTGTTTGGGGATTTTGAAGTTCCAATTCCTGTCTAGACACGCATATAGCGCCTTTTGGTTGCTGTAGGATTGATGGTAGGTTTTCGTAAATGTGGAGGAACCTGAGCAAGATTTGTAGAATGACATGTGTATAGAGGTGGAAGGACAGTGGACAAGGGGTTTCGAATAATGGGGTTAGGGTTTGATTCTGGGGATGATGAAAGATAGTCTGAGAAGATTGTGTCAGATGAATTTGCTGGTGGAGTTGGTCTTGGTGGTGGAGAAGGTGAACGACTCATGGAGGTTGATGATGGTATGTTGGGGCATGCGTTTTTGCGTGCGGATTATTTTGTTCTAGCCATTTCAGAAAGTGATTCAAATTGTGGAGAAGATGAAGTTTGTAACAGAGAGAAAATGAAGAGTTTTGTGTGGGTGTAGTTATAGAGTTTTTGTGCTTTTGAAGAGAAAAAATAATGGTTTGAACCTACGGAAGGAAAAGAGATTGGGGGCAGGAAGTCACTTAGACAACGTGTCAGTGCACCTTTTGAAGACAAGAAGACAGTGCACCTTTTCGAATTGCAACAGTTCTTCCTTCATGGCTTCAATCCAAGATTGATCAACTGTGGCTTCTTTAATTGATTTTGGTTTAATTTGACATAACATTGCCATGTTGTTTTCATCATTCTTGAATGATTTTCTTGTTCGAATCCCATTAGTTGTGTCTTTAATAATTTGTGTTTGAAGATGATCTTCAATTGTTCTCCAACTTTTTGGTGGAAAATGAAACGAAGATTGTTTATCAATCTCTGTTTCCTGCAGATTGTTCTGTTGTTGCATACCAGATTGAACTTCTTCTTCCTCATCTTTTTTACTCAAATCATCAAACTCATCAAATAATATATGCATACTGAGTTCTACAACTTTAGTCCTTAGATTAAACACTCTATAGCCTTTCGAGTCGGTTGAATAACCCAAGAAAATTTCTTTGTCTAATTTTGCATCAAACTTTTCAAAAACATCTTTGTTGTTTAAAATATAACAATAACATCCAAAAATATGAAAATAAGAAATGTTTGGTTTCCTGTTTTTCCAGATTTCATATGTTGTTTTGTTGATAATTTTTCTTATAGATACATAGTTTAAAATGTAACAAGAAGTGTTAATGGCTTCAGCCCAGAAATATCTTTCAACGTTAGATTCTTTGAAGATTGTTCTTTCCATTTCTTGTAATAATCTATTCTTTCATTCAACAACTCTATTTTGTTGTGGAGTTCTTGCACAAGATAGATTATGAGAAATGTCAAGTTCATCAAAGAAGGTTTTAAAAGAGATATTTATGAATTCTCCTCCATGATCATTTCTTTAAGAAATGATGTTGGATTCTTTTTTATTTTGTACCGTTTTGCAAAAAGTTTTAAATGCATCAAATGCATGATCTTTCTGTTTTTTAAATAATACCCAAGTGTATTTGGAAAAATCGTCAACAATAACAAAACCATATTTCATTCCACCTAGAGTTGTTGTTTTGATTGGCCCAAAAAGATCCATGTGAAGCAATTCAAGAGTTTTGTTTGTAGTTATAAAATCTTTTGAATGAAAATTGCTCTTGACTTGCTTTCCTTTTGCACAGGCTTCACAAATTTTATCTTTATCAAAATTGAGTTTGGCTAATCCTCTAACAAGATCTAGTTTTGAAATTTTTGAAATTGTTTTCATACTTATATGTCAAGCCATTTTATGTCATATCCATTTATCTTTATCGATTGACATAAAACAGGATTCATCAGGTTGTTCTTCAAGATATAGGACATATAAATTTTTCTTTCTATTTCCAGAAAAGAGGATTTCTCCAGTTTTGGTTTTTCTGACTTCACATATTCTTAGTTTGAAGATAACTTCAAAATCATTATCACATAACTGACTTATGCTCAGAAGATAGTGTTTCACATCTTCAACATATTGAACATCAGTTATTTGAGCAGAGTTTGTCTTACCAATAGTTCCTTTACCTTTAATATGCGTTTGATTGTTGTTTCCAAAAGTAACCGATCCTCCATCTTTCTTGATGAATGACATGAATCAGTTTTTATCTCCTGTCATGTGTCTTGAACAGCCACTGTCCAAGAACCAGGGATTCCACTTGATATTTGGAAATCCAACCTACATAAGATGTTGCATCAACTTTAGGTACCCATTTTGTCTTGGGTCCTTGAGAGTTAATTTTAAAATTTTCTTTCTTTTTAAAATAGCAAATTGATTCTTAATGACCAATTTTGAGACAGTAGAAGCATTTAATTGTTGATCTTGGAATTGATTTCGAAATCTGGGTTTTTATGGGTTTTAAACTTGATTTTGAAGAAGTTTCATATTGTTCTCCTTTTTTCAGACTTTCTGGAGAAAGTTCTGCTTTTGTTCCAGAACATTCTCCGTTTTGAGAACAACCTAGAGAACATTCTCCTTTCTGCATATTTGTCAAAACTAGTTCAACTTTATTTGCAAAACGATCTTTCCCTTTAAAAAAACTTTTGCTTTTAATATTTTCATCTCTTTTTTTAAAGTAGCAAACAAATTTCAGATGTCCAAGTTTCTTACAATATGAGCATTTGATTTTACATTTTTCTTCCTTTCTTTCTAGAGCAAATTTTTTTTCGTGCATTTTTGTTTTTTGAGTTTGATTAAAATCAATACCAGCTATATCAAATATTCCTACATGAGATCCCATAATTTTTTGAAATGTTTCAGTGGCTTTAGTAAAATTTGACAAATCATTTTTAAGAAGTTCAACTTCAGCTTTAAGGAGAATGTTATCCTTTTGAAATGCAGAATGTTCTTGACTTTCTTGATTTTCATTTTTAAAATCTTTGAGCTGAGATTCTTTCAAATTTTGAATGATCTCTTTAAGCTTATCATTCAGAGCTTGAGTTTTCTTTGTCTTTTTTTTTTCTTTGTGAAATATTTCTTTTAAATAACTACACTTTTGAATAAGAAAGTTTGAATCATTTTGCAAGTTATCAAATTCTTTTTCCATTTGTTCACACAAAAGACAAGGTTCAAAATTTGTTACCTCATTTTCTTCAGTATTTGCCATTAAGCATAAGTTGGCTTCTACATCTGATTCTTCTGAATCATCCCATGTGGCCATCATTGATTTCTTTTTGAAAGGAAATTGTTTTGGTGGCTTTTTGTTTAAGGGACATTCTGCTTTGTAATGTCCTAATTTGTTACATCCAAAACATGTGATGTGGCTCTTGTCCACTTCTGTTTTGAGATTTTTGTTTTGAAATCCCTTTTTGATTTGGTCTCTTCTTCTCATCATTCTCTATATTCTTCTGGTGAGAAGAGCAATATCTTCATCAGCATCTTCTTGTCCAGTTTCTTTTGGTTCCTCCTCTGTTTGTATTGTGACACTTTCTTGAGATGCCTTTAAAGCTATTGCCTTTCCTTTCTTGACTGGTTTGTCTTCTTGCAGCAATACCTCATGTGCTCTTAAGGTTCCAATTAATTCTTCCAGGAGAAGTGCTTTAAGGTTCTTGACCTAACTTATGGCTGTTACCATTGGTCTCCATATTATTGGAAGGCACCTCATTATTTTTCTTACTCTATCTTGCACTGAGTAAGCTTTGCCAAGAGAACGCATTTCATTCACTATTATTGTGAACCTTGAATACATTTCATTAATAGTTTCTCCTTCTTGCATTTCGAATAGTTCGAACTTTCTTATGCCAATGTATATTCTTGTTTCTTTGACATAACTTGTTCCTTCACGATGAGTTTATAGTATATCCCATACTTATTTAGCAATTGTGCATTCATCAACTCTTTCACTTTCTTCCTTGCTCAAAGCACACGACAAGAATAATTGAGCTTTAGAATTTATGAGTACCTTGGTTTTATCTTCAGCTGTCCAGTCTGCTTCTTTCTTCGCAACAGAGGTTGAATCGTTTTGATCAACTCTTTGTATGAAATCTTCATCTATAATGATACACCACATCCCTGTATCTTGAGATTTCAAAAACAACTGCATCTTATTCTTCCAGAAGTAGTAATTAGATCCATCAAAGTAAAGTGGTCTATTTGAAGATCCTCCTTTTGACATTTTTTCTTCTAGATCTTTACTCTAGCACTTGTTAGGTGTTTAATATTTAAGAAACCGAATTCTGATGTCAATTGAGACAAGAAAGTAATGAGAAATGATCAAACTGATTCTTCTTTAAGTAATGAGATAGTTTCAAGTATGTGAATGATTTTATGAGACTTGTTAACACTTGAACTTCTGCATTTTTCTTGAGCATTGGCCTTCCTTTTATAAACAATGAGTAGAAAGCAAATAATAAGGTGCATGTTGGTCTTTTGCAATGACAGATATTGTATCTGATGTAATAGCTAGGAACAACTTAAGATTTTACAAGAGTTGGTCCTTGGTAATGGCAGATATTGTATGTGATGTAATAGCTAGGAACAACTTAAGATTTTACAAGAGTTGGTCCTTGGTAATGGCACATATTGCATGTGATTTAATAGTAACAAAATTTTTACTTGTCAAACAAGCAGGCATGTACCTTCCATGTATCCTTGAGATCTTTTCATAAAGAAGGTACTATGATGCACATCTGCAATAATATGTCAGATGATACAACTTAGATTCAAGTCTTGTTCTCCAACACCATGTAAACATACATTGTCAAACAGAAGGCATGTACTTTCCATGTATCCTTGAGATCTTTTCATAAAGAAGGTACAATGATGCACATCTGCAATAATATGTCAGATGATTCACCTTAGATTCAAGTCCTGTTCTCCAACACCAACATGTAAACACACATTGACAAGTTTTACATCAAACCAAAATGTTTAAGTAAAACTATAGATAGCAACCAACCAATGGTTTCAGTACAATCCTCATGCTGGCTGCAATAGGTGAGTACTTCTCTAAACCAAAAAGTATATAGTTGAATGGGAAAATGAATGGTGCAGGTGGATGGAAGATATTGTGTGATACCACCTTTGAAGAGATAATTTGAATGCTTCCTTAGTTGGTACATGTGTTGATGGATTGTGATAGATATTCAATTTCATAATTCCTACACAAATTGGTTATGCTATGGAGGAAAAAGGAGGAACTTTGCCGAATACAATCATGCACATATAAATGAGCACAAAATTAGACACAACTGATATATATGTAGCTGCAAAAGAATGGATTAAATGTTGGCTGAATAGCTTTCAATTCAAAAAAGGAATTGTTGTGGAATAAAAACATCAATAGCAAAACAGACAAATTGAAACACAACACAAATTGAAACACCGCAAATTATCAAAGAATGGAATTAAATACTGAAGCAAAGAATATGACAATGAAATGGGAAAGATTATTATGCTTTAAACTATCAGTAGATGGACATGTAGTTATTCAAAATTCTAGTAGTGACATGTGCATTACTATGATGAGTGATTCCCATTGTGGAAAAAAGCAATAAAGCCACAGATGAAGGACATGTAGTAATGAAATTTGAATAACACAATTTTCCATATGAAAGTCATGCATAGAAGTACATGACTTTACTACTATATAGACCTAATTCCTTCACGGCCCCATGAAGAAACACTAGCTATGTAATGTAACTTGACTAACCTTCCACCTAGGTGTAAATGTAACCTTTATTTTCAGCATCTTCAATCAAGATCCATGTTATCCAGAGTGAGGAAAAAAGGCTTACCATTACAAATTCATAAATGAGAATCTTAAAAAGCTTATAAGCCATGATCATGTCTATTATGCCACCTCCACTAATAGGTACCATCTTGTACATTATTAATACAAATTCATGTAAACAATTGCATTTAGGGCATCATCCAACTTTCACATTATGAATAAAGAGGTCATATTGTAGTTTACTTTGAGGTCATCAAGACATTCCATCTTTGCATGGAACAAAGTATATCCATCTTGGAGTCGAATTTGGGGTCATAAATTATAAAATATAACACCCACTTTTCAGATTATGAAAAAGGATTTTATCTTACAGTAACAACCTTAAAGGGTTTGAATACTCCAAAATTGTATTCAGGGTCATAAAAACACAATCACCCCTTACATTATCAATAAAAATTCATATTAAAAATTGAATTCAAGGCCTTCATCCACTTTCACATTATGAATAGAAAGTTCATAATGTAATTTCCTTCAGGGTCATTGAAACATCTCATCCCTTACAAAACAATGGAACACAATATATCCATCTTGCGATGGAACTTGGGGCTATAAGGCTCATATGTACCCCCTAATAAAAATGTTACTATGGCCATCTTCAAGAAACAAACTACATGAATGTAACCATCAAATTTTAGTTTTCCCATTACTCTTCATTGTATATCATTGTCATGACTTTTCTAAAGCCAAACTATTATTAACCACGCTAAAATTGACAGACCAGCACTATGTGACTTTGTAGCAGCAAATACTGTACAAATTCAATACATCATTACACGAGATCCTACACCTGAGATCTCATTGTTTTTGTTTCAAGTTGGACTTAGTTCCATTCTCTTGTTCATCACATACAACAAGTATACATCTTATAATGTGATAAATTGATTAAAATAATATACTACAAACAAGTCTTGGATGTCTTAACTTCAAATCTTTAATGCATGCAACAATAGAGAATAATATTTACACACATTAAAATTGCAATAGAAGACCAAATACCTCCATCACGAAATTAAGAAATGTGAATGATGAAAATACCTCCAGATTGCAAGATTTTCAGCACCATTTGACAACAGAATAGTGTAATCATATGATCTCAAATCTTTGTGCTTAACTATAAAGATCAATAGTGAAACCACCGTTGATCTTTATCATGCAAGCAGATCGACACAAGTAGTAGGCTAATCCAAGACAAGCATACACTTCATAATATTGCATTTCCAAGGTCACTTCATACCGCATGAGAACTAAGGTCATTGAAACTCAATAGACACCATCTTTCACATTATGAATAAATAATTAATAATGAAAACTGAAAAGTATAGTATATCCATTCTATGCTGCAACTTTAGGCTATTAGGGTTAAAAATATACAACTTCCTTTTAATATAAAAGAAAAAAATCATATAATTTAGGGACTAGAATAATCAAAACTCAATAAACATCATCTTGTGGTCCAACCTTGGATTATTAGGTTCATATATACCACCTCTTTTTCATATTATGAAGAAAAAAAAACATCTCATTTGAGGAGTCATCAAAGGTCATTAAAATCATCTTGTACATTATTCATTTGAGGAGTCATCTGGCCTTAAATTTTGAATAGATAACTCCTCATAAAATTAAATTTATGATCTTCACAATATCTCACCCCTCAAAATTCATATATCAGTATACTTACATTGCAATCCAACTTGGGATTATTAGAATCACATATACCCCCTTTTGAGATAAGGAAAAAAGATTTCGTCTCATTTAGGAATTAGGGTCATCCAAGGTCAATAGATATCATGTAGTGCATTATGCATTCAATTCGAAATAGAAATTGCATTTAAGGCCTAATTCAGCTTTCAAATTATGAATAATGTAATTTCATTTTGGATTATTGAGGCATCTCATCCCTCACGAAAATCATATAACAAAGTATATTCATCTTGCCATCCAACTTGGGGTTATTAAG
The DNA here is from genome assembly GCA_037974735.1 of Cicer chorassanicum. Lineage (NCBI taxonomy): Eukaryota > Viridiplantae > Streptophyta > Magnoliopsida > Fabales > Fabaceae > Cicer > Cicer chorassanicum. Next base: position 13,418,903 of record JBBPBP010009779.1, on the reverse strand, counting down.
CTCATAATTCATATAGACTACCTTTTTTCAAACCATAAACAAAATCACCTCATTTAGGGACTAGGGTCATCAATGCATTTAAGGCGTCATCCAACTATCAATATATGAAGAGTTCATAATGTAATTTCAGGGTCATCGAAGCATCCCGACTCTCTCACAAAAAAGAGTTGATCTCATTTAGGGACTAGGGTCATTGAAGCCCAATAAATACCTTATGAATAAAAATTCATCGCTGAAATTACATTTATTTCATCATCCAGCCTTCACATTATAAATAAAGATTTCCCATTTAGGGTCATCTAAACTCAGATAAAAATCAAAATTTTCAAATTATGAAAAAATGTTTCATCTCATTTAGGAACAAGGTCATCGAAGCTCAATAAATACCTTAGGAATAAACATTCATAATTAAAATTGCATTTAATGCATGTAATTTTATTTAAGGTCATTGAGGCATCTCCGCTCTCACACAAATCATATTTTTCATATTATGAACAAAAAAATTCATCTTATTTAGGGATTAGGCTAATTGAAACTCAAAAGATATACCTTATAAATAAAAACTCACAATTGAAATCGTATTTAAAGCACCATTTAGCTTCCACATTAAGAATAAATAGTTCATAATGTAATTTCATTTAGGGTCATCAAGACTTTTTAGCTCTCACAATAAAAAAACATCTTTTAAATGAGAAAAGATTTCATCTCATTTAAGATCAAAGGTCATCTAAGCTCAATAGATACCTTATGAATAAAATTCATATTTGAAATATGAAATTGCAACCAAGTTGACATCCAACTTTCACATTGTGAATAACGAGTTCATAATGCACTCTCATTTAGGATCATTAAAGCATCCCAACTCTCACAAAAATCCTATAACAATGTATATCCATCTTGATGCTCTAGTTTGAGCTATCAAACTCATAAACACAACCCCTTTTTAGATTATGAAAAAAATTGCATCTCATTTAGGGACAAAGGTCAATGATGTTTAATAGATAACGTCTTGTAATTTTAATTTACAATCATCAAGGCATCTTGGGTATATAACACCCTTTCTTCTGAATATGAAAAAATGTTTACATAACAATTAGGGACTAGAGTCATTAAAGTTTTACTAGATACCATCTTGTATATTATACATGTTATGAATAAAGAGTTCATATTCAAACTCCGGGGTCACCTAGTTGTCGATGAGACATCCTATCCCTCACAAGAATCATCTCACAGAGGCAACTTATACCAATTAAACCCTTTTAAAAGGTTTGTATACTCTTTTAATATATGATTTGATATTATGAAAGTTCTATAATAATCAAGAATGAGAAAAATGTTTTGGAATATGTATAGCCCAGCAACATGCACACCAGATGAAAGTCATAAATCACATCATCACCACTTAAGGAAGCAAATCAAAGGAAATGAAAGGGCCAAAAAGCAACAAAATTGAAAGACAAGTAAAAATTTGGTTCAATGGAAAAGTTGGTCAAAGTGAATTGAACCTGTTATATCCTTCTCATTTATGTGATATAGAAGAAATGAAGAGAATGGCACCCTAGGAATCCCGTTGAGTCTTGAAGAAACGTGACGAGGAGAAGTAGTGTGTCGTCGATGTTAAAACCAGAACTTAGTCCAAACAATACAATGTGATGTTGCCGGTTCCACTTCATTCGATTATCGGCGAGTATCTTCTGATTTCGGTCAAGATCAAGAATGAGAAATCATCTCACAATCCAATTCTTTATAACAATTAACAAGAATGAAGATTATTGTTAATCCCTCAAAATTCATATATCAGTATACTTACATTGCAATCCAACTTGGGATTATTAGAATCACATATACCCCCTTTTGAGATAAGGAAAAAAGATTTCATCTCATTTAGGAATTAGGGTCATCCAAGATCAATAGATATCATGTTGTGCATTATGCATTCAATTCATAATACAAATTGCATTTAAGGCCTAATTCAACTTTCAAGTAATGAATAATGTAATTTCATTTTGGATTATTGAGGCATCTCATCCGTCACGAAAATCATTAACAAAATATATTCATCTTGCCATCCAACTTTTAAGCTCATAATTCATATAGACTACCTTTTTTCAAACCATAAAAAAAATCACCTCATTTAGGGACTAGGGTCATCGATGCTTAATTTCTTATGAATAAAAATTCATAATGTAAATTGCATTTAAGGCGTCATCCAACTATCAAATTATGAAGAGTTCATAATGTAATTTCATTTAGGGTCATTGAAGCATCCCAACTCTCACAAAAAACATATTTATTTTAGATTATTGAAAAAAGAGTTGATCTCATTTAGGGACTAGGGATTATTGAGGCATCTCATCCCTCACGAAAATCATATAACAAAATATATTCATCTTGCAATCCAACTTGGGGTTATTAAGCTCATAATTCATATAGACTACCTTTTTTCAAACCATAAAAAAAAATCACCTCATTTAGGGACTAGGGTCATTGGCGCTTAATTTCTTATGAATAAAAATTCATAATGTAAATTGCATTGAAGGCGTCATCCAACTATCAAATTATGAAGAATTCATAATGTAATTTCATTTAGGGTCATTGAAGCATCCCGACTCTCACAAAAAACATATTTATTTTAGATTATTGAAAAAAGAGTTGATCTACTTTAGGGACTAGGGATTATTAAAGCATCTCATCCCTCACAAAAATCATATAACAAAATATATTCATCTGGCCATCCAACTTGGGGTTATTAAGCTCATAATTCATATAGACTACCTTTTTTCAAACCATAAAAAAATCACCTCATTTAGGGACTAGGGTCATTGGCGCTTAATATCTTATGAATAAAAATTCATAATGTAAATTGCATTTAAGGAGTCATCCAACTATCAAATTATGGAGTTCATAATGTAATTTCATTTAGGGTCATTGAAGCATCCCGACTCCCACAAGAAACATATTTATTTTAGATTATTGAAAAAAGAGTTGATCTCATTTAGGGACTAGGGATTATTGAGACATCTCATCCCTCACGAAAATCATATAACAAAACATATTCATCTTGCCATCCAACTTGGGGTTATTAAGCTCATAATTCATATAGACTACCTTTTTTCAAACCATAAAAAAAATCACCTCATTTAGGGACTAGGGTCATCGATGCTTAATTTCTTATGAATAAAAATTCATAATGTAAATTGCATTTAAGGCGTCATCCAACTATCAAATTATGAAGAGTTCATAATGTAATTTCAGGGTCATCGAAGCATCCCGACTCTCTCACAAAAAAGAGTTCATATTCAAACTCACAATGTTGTCGTTGAGACATCCCGGGGTCACCTAGTTGTCGTTGAGACATCCTACCCCTCACAAGAATCATCTCACAGAGGCAACTTATACCAATTAAACCCTTTAAAGATTTGTATACACTTTTGATATATGATTTGATATGATGAAAGTTATAGAATAATCAAGAATGAGAAAAATGTGTTGGAATATGAATAGCCCAACAACATGCACACCAGATGTAAGTCATAAATCACATCATCACCATTTAAGGAAGCAAATCAAAGGAAATGAAAGGGCCAAAAAGCAACAAAATTGAAAGACAAGTAAATATTTGGTTCAATGGAAAAGTTGGTCAAAGTGAATTGAACCTGTTATATCCTTCTCATTTATGTGATATAGAAGAAATTAAGAGAATGGCACCCTAGGAATCCCGTTGAGTCTTGAAGAAACGTGACGAGGAGAAGTAGTGTGTTATCGATGTTAAAACCAAAACTTAGTCCAAACAATACAATGTGATGTTGCCGGTTCCACTTCTTCCGATTATCGGCGAGTATCTTCTGATTTCGGTCAAGATCAAGAATGAGAAATCATCTCACAATCCAATTCTTTATAACAATTAACAAGAATGAAGATTCTTGGATAGTCAAGAAAGAGAAAGAACCCGTCTACGTTAGTATTCGACGACGAGATTGTTTGTTGAAGAAGAAAGAACCCACCACCGTGCTTGCGCGTTGAAACCCATTCTTTCTTTTCTTGAGAGGCTGAAATGGTATGTGCTGATTATAAAGCCTTCTCTTATAGGCTTTCTTATTTTTGTGGAGTATTGGGCCTTGGCCCAATAGTTACAGCAGTCCGTTTAAAAATAATTTTTACTTATGTCCCTTTTTTTAACGCTAATTGTATTTTTTTAAATACAACAAAAACACGTAAAACAAATACTATACAAAATAGAAAATAATAATAATAGTAGTAGTATAAAAGTATATATCATGTCATCGGTGCAACAACTGAATTATTATAACAACAATACGTTAATAGTAAAAAAATATATACGCCACATATGTTAATTTTTTTTTCAAGTGTATTTTATTAAATATTTTTTAGGTTGTTTCTAACTTAAAATAAACCCATTATTTTTAAATCTATAATTTTATCAATATTTGTTTTAATCACAAAAAATATATTTTAAGTTAAGAATTGCACCAAAAGCACATAATCAAAATTTATATTTATAATTATCTAAAATCTATAATAAATGAATAGAAATTTTTGGTGTATCCTATTTTCAATAATACTAAAATTATTCTTAAATATTTTCCCAAAAAAGTACATGCTATTTGGTTATTAAAAAAAATGTTCTCTTTATAATTACCATCCAAAACACCTTTCACTCGTTTTATTTAAAATTGAGATAAAAAATTATTGTTTATAATTATCACCCAACACACCTTTCACTCGTTTTATTTAAAATCGAGATAAAAAATTATTGTTTATAATTACATTTGTTGGTGCAAGTGAATAAACGAAAATGAGAGTGTCTGTCGTTATACTTAAGTTTTGTCCAATGTTGAATGGATTACCATTTTTTATTTTTGGTAGGCAAGTGCCCAACAAAAAAATAAATAAAACTACAAAATTAAAGGGACACTCTTAAGGGTCAAAATAATTATGCGAAGATCATTAGAGGGTTTTCCTCAATAAAGCAATTGGATGAGTTCTAAAAAAAGCTAAAAGTAACCAGTCATTTAGCACATTTGTTTCTCTCCCTCCCTTTAGGTATGAAGAAACTGAATATGTCGATCAAAATTCAAAAGCTTCCAAATGTGCTGCACCAAGATGAGAACATTCCCACTAAACTTGCAATTGTTTGACACCATATCTAAAAGACTATGCCCTTACTTTGAGCTTTAATCATCTAGTAGGGGGCTTTATCGAACAAATATAGACTGTGTCCTTACTTTGCAAGTTGCAATGAAGGATTTGAGAAGTATTACCATCAATTTCTTTAGTGAAGTTTTGAATTACCGCTACAGACTTATGAGGTGGTTTGAAATCCTCCTCGAATATAACTTTATTTCGCCAAATCCACAATGACCAGCAAGTCATTATGAAAGTTGTCTTTTGGTACTCTGTAGTGGTTCCAATCCCTAGTTGATTGATATTATTGAAAATCTAGTTCCTGCACTCAAAAGAGAAGAAATCAGTAATAAAAATATATGGTACAATTGAAATCCATACCTGAGTAGCGTGCACACAGTCATGTAGAACGTGAATCATTGTCTCATCATCTCTTCCACAACGCGAGCAAATAAAAGGTGCACCCACTCCCCATTTGCTTCTTAAAAAATTGGTAAGAATCCGCTCCTAGACAGCCAATCACATAAATGTCTGAATCCAGGGGGGCTCTCTAAGTTCACAAAGAATTCCAATCTCTTTTAGACCTTCAACATTTCCCTATTGCAACGTATAAACACTCTAAATGGTAAACTGTTCGGTAGAAGTACCTCCCCAACCCACAATATTAGATCCGCGGGCGTCAATAGGGGCTAGTAATGATTGTGTATGGTTCACAATGTCAACTAGTAAATTGTCGTGCAAGAACCTCATCATGCCAATTCTCCAATAATATTTAACACATCATGCGCAGTAAAAATAGTGTCACCCAAGTTCTATATGCAAAAGAGAAGAGTATACCACTGTTTGTGACCCATTATCTTATTTCCAAAAAGAAAATATTCACTGAATTTTTGTTTCTCTTTGAGAACACCATCATCAAATCATCCTCGTTCACCACTTCTTGGATCAGCGGAATTATAAGTATCAAAAAAAGAAAAGAACAAAAAAATAAAATAAAAAAATACACTAGTTTATTTTTTACTAAAAAAAAACACACCAGTTGAAATCTGTGATCCCCGGAATTCATCCAAGTCTCAGATTTCAGAAAACCCTAGATTCATCCCCCAATTTTGGAATATAAAGAGAATTTTTATCGTGACTCAGTTTCTGTTTCAGTATAATATAACCGTATTTCAGTCAATTTGGGCACACCCCTTTTCTTTTCAATCGGGATCACTCTCTTCATCTTCTGGGTCATTGAATACGCAGAAAGAGAAATCAATGTATTTGATTTTTACTTCACATTGCTGAGTTGAAAGTGATAGTGCAATTGAAGAATCTTACAAGGAGAGGAATGAGAGAGATATATGTATATGAGCGTTTTGTTGAGATATAATGCCTGGAGGTGGTGGAGGTTCATCGGGAATTGGTATTCGTTCTGGAAGTTATGGGTCTTTGGATAAACAGCAGCTACAAAACGGAGTGTCGTCTAATCAAACTGCACGCAAAGCTTCTAAGATGCTCAAGGAGAAAGAGAAGGAACAATTGTTCCTTTGGATCTTTAAATTTGCTGGACGCAAGAAGGTTGGGATGCTCTTCCTCTGTCTCATCTCTGCTGTCGTTTTCGTCTGGGTTTTGTATGTTGGAAAAGGTTCCTCATTTTCTCCCACTTTCTTATATTCCCTTCCATTATTCAATTATTATGAATCTATGATATCAGTTGTAATTAGTTATGTGATTGCAATTTGACTATTTATATTATAAAGTATAAGTATACTAGTCTTTCATGTTGTTGCAACAATCATAATATCTATGTTAATAGCCATTTTGGTCCTTCAATGTGTGAGTTGCTGTCACTCTAGTCCCTAAATGCATCAAAATTACAAAAAAGTAATTTTTAGTTTGGTCCTCGTATGTGTTTTTCGTTGGTTTGTTTGATCCTTAGATATAACTTCTGTTAGTCAGATTGGTCTATGAAATTACTAACTGAAGACACACTCAGGGATATTTCTTTAATTTCAATACATTCATAGACTATAGTGACATCTCACATATTTAGGGACCAAAATGACTGTTTACTCTATTATTATTACAATTTGAATGGTTTTGTTTTTTCGGTAGTGTATACTATTATTAAATGGAAGTAAGCTATTGTTATTTAGTTCGATTGGTAGTTGGAACTGCTAGAATATGCTGTGAGTTGTGATTTGTGTTTGTTATTTGATCTCTGTTTTATTTAGGCGATAATATGTGATATGGTCTGATTTCAGGTGAGGGTTCTCGGGAAGGAAACACGGTGCAGACTATTAGTGTCAACGAAAGTGTGTCTATGAGTGATTCTTCGTCTGAAATATCTACTGCAAATTTTGCATTACTTCCTCCTCCACCTAGCTACTTTTTGGGCTACTATCTTCCTACAGGCCATCCGTGTAATAGTTTCACATTACCTCCCCCACCGGCTGATAAAAAGCGAACGGGACCACGTCGTAAGTTTTAGTTTACTATCTTGCTGCCTAAGGTTTCATGTTAAGTTTAGACTATTTTATTCTTAATGGCACCCAATGTTCTCATCATCCCTATGTATTCCAATTATCTCTTCAACTTTGTGGGTTGTGACGATATATATGGAGGACCTGGGATAATTTTAGACTACTTAATGTGTATGGTGTTTCTTCAGTTTTCCTGAATAATCTGTCTTTGCTTATTTATCTTACAGCATGCCCAGTATGTTACCTTCCTGTGGAAGAAGCCATTGCACGGATGCCAACATTGCCCTCACTTCCTCCAGTTCTTCAGAATTTAACATATGTCTATGAAGAAAATTTAAGTAGAGGGGCAGAATTTGGTGGTTCAGAGTTTGGTGGATATCCTACTTTGAAGCAGAGAAATGAGTCTTTTGATGTACAAGAGTCAATGAGCGTGCACTGCGGGTATGTTTGCTTTTGGTGGTATTTTTCCCCTTACTTATATCTATACTACTCGCTGAGGGAAGTTCTTTACTGATAATTGTGCGGGCTAGTAATAAAGCATTGGTGTATACATGTTTACTGATATGAATCATTCTCCCATCTTCAACTATGCGTGTGTGCATCAATCAGATTCGTAAGAGGAACCAAACCTGGTCGCAACACAGGATTTGACATTGACGAAGACGACCTTCTTGAAATGTATCAGTGTAATGGAGTGGTTGTTGCATCAGCAGTATTTGGTAAGTGTTATGTGATTTCTGCATTTATTTACTTGTTTTTAAGCTAGTTATTGAATATAAGTTATATATACTATTCAGGAAACTTTGATGAGATAAATGAGCCAAAGAATATAAGTGACTATTCGAGGAAGACTGTATGTTTCCTTATGTTTGTTGACGAAGAAACGGAAAAATATCTGAGGAGTTCTGGTAGGCTGGGAGTCAGCAAGAAGATTGGTTTGTGGAGAATTATAGTTGCTCACAATCTTCCTTATGCAGATGCTAGACGGACAGGAAAGGTCGAATTACATATTTTCAAGCAGAAATCAAATTATTATATGGGTTGTTACTCGTTAGCCATTTTTGTTACTGATTATTCTTAATAGTTATGCTTTTCTATATGATGTGACTGTTGCTGTGTAAAATTGAATAATCACAGTGTTGGCTGTCTTTTTTTCTTTCTAAAATCCCTCCTGAAGGAGTTAGTGTTGCTGTGTGATTGATCCTCTCAAAACACAGAATGGGGAAGGGTAAATAACTAGATCAGTAGGCCTCCTAGTATTGGCTAGACCCTCTACATGAATTTGAAAAACTTAAATTTCACCATGGTACTGATGTATTTTCTTGTTCATAAAGTAGTACTCTTATTTATTACCTTGTAACTTTTACCATTTCGTTAACAGATTCCAAAGCTTCTGTTGCATAGAATGGTTCCCAATGCTCGCTACTCTATATGGCTTGATGGAAAGCTTGAGCTTGTTGTCGATCCATATCAAATTCTTGAAAGGTACATATCTAAGAATCTCTTCAATGTTATATACATATTTGTTCAGTATACGTCTTTATCCTATATGCCTATTTATTCTATATGTGAAAGTGATGTTAAAATGTTCATTTCAGACCCTTTACCATTTGATACATAGTTTGACATGTGATTCTCTCTTCTATTTACTTCTATTTGTGATAGATATGATAAAATAGATCTTTAGGATAGCTTAGATCCGTAATAAATTAAACTCCATCTGGTCACACTTCCAATTCAGCCCCTACACCTCATGCTGATATAGGTTTCTGTGGAGGAAGAATGCAACTTTTGCTATATCAAAGCATTATAGACGCTTTGATGTATTTGTTGAGGCCGAAGCCAATAAAGCTGCTGGAAAGTACGAGAATGCCTCTATTGACTTCCAGATTGAGTTTTACAAGAAGGAGGGGTTGACCCCATATACAGAGGCAAAGCTTCCTCTTATAAGCGGTAGGTGAAACATACTTCCTCTATCTATCTGGTGATTGAGATGAACCGGTGTAATTTATTTTCGTCAAACTTAATGGTTGTGTTGCAGATGTTCCTGAAGGATGTGTAATAGTTCGGGAGCATGTTCCTATTAGCAATCTCTTTACTTGTCTTTGGTTCAATGAAGTTGATCGATTTACTTCGAGGGACCAGCTTAGTTTTTCAACTGTCAGGGACAAAATTTTGTCACGGGTAGATTTTCATTTCAACATGTTCTTGGATTGTGAAAGACGCAATTTTGTAATACAGGTAACTGTTTTTATCTTGTTTGTATATCTGGCTATAATAAACTTTTGATAGTGTAGATTTCCAGAAGGTACACATTGGTTCTGAACAATTCAAATTTTGGAATGCAATAAATATGAATACATTAACACAAGCATGCTCAAACACTTTAGAAAGCATAAACTAACTTAACAGTGATAACAATTTCCATATTTGCTATTCTTTTCTGCATTGACGACTACCATTGTATGTTTTCACACTTAGGCCATGTTTGGCAAGGTCAAACCGCCACTTTATAACACATAAGCTTGTATGATCAAACTAGAGTTGTTTGGTAACAGTGTTCTCTTGCAAGTTTACAGTGACTTTTGAAATGGTATTTCAAGTAGCGTATCCTGTTTTCTCTCATGTTTTTACCCTCATTATCTTTAATTGAATAAATTCAAATATCAATTATAAATGTCTTTTTATAACATTTTATCGTGATTGAGATTTTTCTTGAAACCTCCTATATCAATGGTTATTGTTTCATTTTTCTGGAGGGTATATATTTTTATCTAAACTTTCTTCATTGCACATGTAATTTCATGGTTACTATTCTCTCTCATTTGCCTTACTGTAGTTTCTTTTTTTGGGGGTGTATACAGAAATATCACAGGGATTTACTGCTGCATCTGGCTCCACCGTTGGCCACTGCTCAAATACCTCCACCATCTCCCCCACCTCCATTGCCTATGCCTGAAAAGGTTGTAACCCCGCCCATTCCTAAAGGCCCTGGAAGGCGCAGAAGAGATAAAAACTCTGGTTCCAAGCGCCACCGCAAAGTTGTTGCTGGAAGTAGAGATGACAAAGCAAGTTAAGAAGTTTTGTTTGTGTGATTATATATTTTTTTAAAGATATAGATAAGATTCCACATACAAAAGTCATTCATTGCAGAGCTGGAGGGAAAATGTGCAAGAGGAGTGTTGTATTGTTTCCACATGGACGCTCTCATTCTTTTCATTTTGTGCAATTGTCCATTTTTGTCAATTTTTTGGTGTATATAGGGTAAGATTTTCAACAATTATTATAATATGGGTTGCCATTAAATTCCTCACGTGGTAACCCACTTCCCAATTCCACTATTATTTATAGTGATGATAAAGAAAATGTATTTCCTCTCAATTACACTCCACGAAAGATATGTTCATGATCTCTTGTTCCTTGTTAATAAAGAAACCAAGTTATCTACAATTCCTTGTCAGCACTCTTTTGGGTCCAATCTTTCATCTCATCTTAAAGCAATAAGGTGATAGCCTCAAACAATCCCTTCCTCCACAAGTACCAACAATTGACGACTTTATTATGCATACGCATGCATCTAACATTACATATTCAATTACTTAAGATGTGATGTTTGAGTGAAATTCATTAGTTCTACTATTTTGAAAATAGGTCCCATATGAAATAGTCTTCAATTTTAAATCATTTAGTGAAACTTCAATATATATATATATATATATATATATATATATGGAGTAGATTGCACATATATCAACTCCTATTTTATATGGTAAATAGATTGAATCTAAGGTGTGATTAGTGAAACAATAGTAGTTATGTTCAATCACAACTTTGTTTGCATACAAATATTTATTTTTTATATATAATTTATTTATATTTATGTCTCTTGAGAGTTAAAAATTATTATCCTCAAGTGATGAATCTATTACGCATATTCTGCGTGATTGTCATATAGTTAAGGTAAATTATTCTCTATGAGTCTTTCTTTTTTGTTATCTTGAAATTTATCGACCAACAATATCAACAAGGTGTATCTTGAGAATTGGCCGACAATGTTTGGTGTTTCTATATGAAATTTGTGGAAATATATAAATGATCTCTCTCTCTCTCTCCCTCCCTCCCTCCCTAAATATCTAGTCTTTTGGATATGAAGCAATTTCAGTTACTTTAATTATTATTCATCTAAATAATTAGAATATGAAATGAAACACGCATTCAATATAGCTTAGGAAAAATATTCACCTCCTATATATAGTCTTCAACAATAATGATAGATGAACAATGTTATTGAAACATTTGTGGACTAAGAATGTGTCACACGTTGAAATGGGTATGACTTTGTTACATTTTATAATATCTTTATCCATTGGTAAGTGACTTGAACTAAATGCAAGATGGTGGTTGAAAATCAACGGATGACTCTTTAAGTGTGATAAACAATGCATTGAAGATAGTGACTTGATTGTTCTTTTTTGTATGCGTTATTGAAATAAAAAGTTTGATAAATGATCAGATTTTTTAAGTATATTGATTAGAGTTAAAGTTATTAAATGTATGAAATAATTGTATTTGAATGGACAAGTGAAAATGTTCATTTTACATTACATGTTGGTGAAACAAAATATAATGAAAACAAAACATAAAAGAAGTAGTGAGAATTAAAAGATGGCACATCAAAATTTTTATAAGTTAACAAATTTTTGAATATATCATATACATATAGATAAGTTGTGTCAATAAAATTTAAAATTCTATTTTAATATATTATAATAATTAGTAAAAAAATTTCATTGTAATTTTAGACCGTGTGAACTACTATTTGGGCTGGATAGTGGACTCTCTCAAGGGATAAAATATGTTCGGAGTCTAGCTCTTCCTATAACTATTAAAAAAAAAATGATCGCCCTCAAAATACAATGTTATTTTTTTGGACTCTGAAATAAATGTTTAACATGGTTGTTTTTGCGTATAATAACACTCCAAAAGGATAACTCGACGTTGCTTGCTAGAACCCTACTGCTTCTAATTCAGCATGACAGTGGTGCTAAGAAGAGGAGCGACGACGCTCTCCTTCCTAATCCCTTCTCATTCTCAGTCTCTCTCCATTCCCAGAACAAACCTCACCCCTTCTCTTCTCTCTTTCCGTCACTCTTCAATTCCCGCCTCCAAAACCCTTACCTCTTCTCTTCCCCCTTCCGAAAAACCCCTCTTATTCATTCCCCCTGGAGTTCAACCCAACGAAGTCAACGACTCCATGATCCTTCCATTCTCCAACATCGTTATCGGACCCTACGCCGGCGATTCCCGCATTAAGGATGTCCAATTCGTTAAGAGTAGTCCTCGCCCCAAGGAGTGCCCCAAAGATGATCGACCTGAATTCGCTATTCTTGGTCGCTCCAATGTCGGTAAATCTTCTCTCATCAATTCCCTTGTTCGTAAGAAAGAGCTCGCTCTCACTTCCAAGAAACCAGGTCCTTCTCCTTTTTCCTTTATTTATTTATTTATTTTGTAAATTCATTCGAGCTTGTGTGTGTAATGTAATGCGTTTTTTTGGTACTTGTTGCAGGGAAGACACAGCTTATCAATCACTTCCTGGTCAACAAAAGCTGGTACCTTGTTGACTTGCCTGGTTATGGGTGAGTGAGTCGCTCGCACTCACAAACGTTCCAATATTTTACTTTATAACTTTTTAAGTGATTCAATTGCATTTGGGGCAAATCAATATTTTTACAAATTACAAGTTGTGAGTCTTCAAGATATGACACGACCAAGATATGTTAACAAAAGGTCGCATCGCTAGTTGCTCACAAATACATAAACATATCCTTAGTCAATACATAGGCATAGTTACATATACTTCTCCCACCTATATCAGAATACATTTTTTCTACTATGAATGTGTCACATAAACACACAATTCTATGTCCTTAATTTGTAAGACATATTGAAGATGTATCGTATCCGGAAGACAACTTTGTCTTTGGTTGGTAAAAAGTATTGAAGATGTATATGAGAAGTATCAATGGAAATATTTGAAAGAGAAATAAAAGAAGTTATTGGATACTTTATGAGTACGTACAGGGAAATATCAGATGTGTATCCATATCAGATACCTGTCAGACACTATTTTTTGAAGTATCTGGACTTCATAGGTTCAGATGTATTTCTGATTGTTGGGCATCATCTGTGTTTTCTTCACTGATGTTCTTTCTTGTGTTTTTCTTAGATTAGAATGTATTAAGGGTCAGTTATTGGTGGTATTACTGTTGACCAGTCATGGTAAAAACTGTTTCTCATTTTTGTGTGTTTAACTTTATGTAGCTTTGCTAAAGTATCTGAAGCTGCTAAAACGGATTGGTCATCGTTCACCAAAGGTTACTTTTTAAATAGAAGTACTCTGGTGGCTGTCTTGCTTCTCATTGATGCAAGTGTTCCTCCTCAAAGGATTGACTTGGATTGTGCAAATTGGCTTGGTCGCAATAATGTATGATGCTTTTTTGCATTTAGTCCTTAAAGTAATGTCGTTAAGGTACTGAATTAAGTTTGAATTCTATTACAATTTTGTGGATTGCAGATACCAATTACCTTTGTTTTCACAAAATGTGATAAAATGAAGGCGGCAAAGGGGAAAATACCTGATGAAAACATAAAGGATTTTCAAGAGATAATAAAACAAAATTACAAGCAACATCCCCCATGGATTATGACCAGCAGCGTCACTGGATTGGGCAGAGACGAGCTTCTCTTGCACGTATCGCAGCTAAGAAACTACTGGGATCAATAGGAGAACAGTTTATTTAAAACTGAGCAAGATGTGATTATCTATAAGAAGAGCTTTCCATGCAGGGGCAAAGTTGAAATTACAAAAGATACAATCAGAGAGAAGAGTCATGTGAAAAGGCTATGGGTTGACTCATAACTTAGATGGATCTTTGTTCCCCTCAAACCACAACCTGATATATATGGTATTTAAATCTTACATGAGGATCAAGTGTGAGTTGTTTATGCCTTCGCTGATACTGGAATTTTACATGCTGTCATGATGTGCGCATATGGAGTACTACAACATAGGAGATATTGTATGCTTTCAACAGTTACACCGATAATTTTTATCTTTTTTTTTTCTTCTAGAATACATGTTTCAGCATTCCATTTCCTTGGTTTCTTATTTACTGGAGGAAAAGGAAACTTTTGCAATACTTGAACATTATTGATGCTTAGCTATATTTGATAGATTACCACTGTTATTGATGCAACACCTGAGAATCTCATCTCCTTGCTTATGACCTTTATTGTATATGTAGGTTGGGTATTATAATACTCAGGCACACACTTATATTCACTAGTTTTAACTGGAAGTACTAAATAACAAATAACAATCAAGCCTTTTTTAACCAGGTACAGAACACAGTGGTATGTTGACATAGTCTTTTTATATATTGAATACACACATCTTGAATATTTTTTACAGTACAGTTCAGTGCATAACTGTATGACTAACCCAGAAAGATATAAACTTGTTAACTTTCAATTTTGCTACTACATAGATACAAATGACTTCATCCCTCCAATGTTTTTTTATTTTTATTTTTATTTTATTATATCTTTTTTAGGTTTATAGGGACTAACTTTTATCCATTTAATCCACCTAAGATGAAAAATAATAGAACACAAATTCAGTGGCTGGTGTGTCCAAAACTCCACATATTAAAACTGTTAGGCTGTTGCACTATTTGGCACTCCTCGTCCTGTAGCCCCACTTCCAGAGCTTGGTATAAGCAGTTCATATGGTGAAACTCCAAGGCCGCATTGGTTCCTAAGTTTTGGATCTGCATTTCTTCTGTCAATCTCCTTCTCAATATTTTTCATGTCCATTGAAAATTGGTTGAATGGATCAATGATCTCAGATTCTCCCAACAAAGAAGACATGTCATTTCTATCTCCTATATGTTCCTCATCAGGCGAGTGTGAAGAACCTATGTTGATCACAACCATGAACCTTGTTGCCTGAAATAAACTTGGCAGTGATGGTCGGAAGTATCTCTGTGGATCCTGTACAAAATCTGCATACTTAGAATCCTCCTCACTGGGAATTAGTTTTCGCATTAATGGTGGACGGGTTGGAACATACCCTCCAATTCCATAGGGGTATTGACTAAAGTTCAAGGCAGCATGCTGTGCTGATAAAATCCAGATAATGGTTGTAAGCAAGGAGATGAGATCCTCAGGGGTGTTAAGTTTTGGGCACCAGGTAGCATTTTTATGATCAGGGTGACCCAATGTTGATGAATTATTTGTACCAGGATTGCAGTTCATTGTCAGAAGAAACGACATCCAAATCTTTGTAGTAATGGGTCACATAGGTACGGACCAACTTCTCTATACTTGGCCATATGAGGAGTTCATCAGCTGCGTAAGGATATAATCTTCAATGTGTAGTCCAATGCCATGTGGCTGTGCTGTATCTGGAACTGCCAAACCTCTGAAAAATGTTCTATAATGAGAGCTGTATAAAGTGCAGAGAATTCCACTGCAAGATAGGAATTCTCTCCAAATCGAAGTATGTGTTGAGAATTTTCATAATGGAAACAATCTTATTTACCTTCTTATAAGATCGGCAGGAAGACCATCCATGTCTAACCGCCACTAATCTCTATAGGCAGCACATGTAATTTGCATACAGTATCTCCCGGGAGTGAAGTTTGTCTCCATGGAACCTTCGGCATTGATGAGTACCTCATGGGCTGTTGCATTTGTCTTGAGTGTGTATCGCATATGGGGATGCCGAAGCTTGAATACAGGATGCATCACACTTAATTGTCGATGAGCGCCAATTATTAATGGTTCCATGCATGCGTGTATTCTTAACCTGTTCGATTATCATAAGCCAATAATCATTGTCATAGATGGAGTAATGTCATCCCTCATATTTTCTAAGACAAAAGTTTTGGGGATGCACTTGTGTATGAACACCAGCATCATTAACACAAACATGTGTTCTGGCAAGTTGTTAGAGCCATCTGGAGGTTTCATCAACAGGATGCTTAAAGAACCTGCTTGCATGTAGTATATGGATCCCCTGTTAGAAGAGCAAGCTGAATAGCAATGGGCTTCAGAGTTCCCATTTTCGTGAGGAAGAAAAATGTTGTTGTTGTGTAAGCTTTGCGCTCATCGAGAGCATTAATCTGATCAATGAATGGCAAGTAATATCATGATAGTCAAGTATGAACAACTTGGTCTCTTGCAGTACCTAAAAGTTGTAAGCAAAGAACATTTTATGGATTGTTATTTCCATGGAACTTAGCCTAAGGAAAAGATGACCAATTTGTGTACCTGTTGGATAGACATTCCTTCAATGTGGCCAATAACGAGTTCTTTTTTCAATGCTGACTCTACTGAACCATATATAGAGGGATCGAGTTTGCTCACAGGTGGGAATACCTAAAATGACAAAGTGAAAGAACATAATGCTGCATTTACTCTAATACTCAATGAAAATGCCTTAGGCCAATCATTCAAGTTCCTTGATTGTCTTTTCACCAAAACAAATCACCCAAGGTCAATCATTCAAATAGGTTGGGTTAGAGAGAATTTTTCAAATGTCAACCATCCTCATCTCTCCCCTAGGTTGATTGAACTCTTTGTTTGGTTTGAAAAACTACTTCGCTGCTAGTCTTGTTTTTTATCCATCCATTCCCCACTTTCCTCAAAATCAAACTCAATATGTGACACTCCCAACCTTTGGTACTTTAAAATCATTGTGCCCTTCAATTACACCATCTCCTTTTGTTCCATAACTTTCTGGAAAGGAGAACTTTGAAGAAGCTAGGCTGCCAAAAAGGTCTAAGATTGAGAAAAATACAACAAAGACTTGGAAGTACATTCCTAGGATTTTGGAAGCTTTGAAAATCATTCTTACCATTTGACTTATAATACTGTGGAACTCACCATTATGAGAAATTGGATCATGAATGAGATGTGTCATAAGTTTGGTCTCAATCCACCAGCTCTAATCTTTCATGAGCTGTCCAGACCTTCTACTTCATCCTCCTTTAACGATTCATCTCCATCACTGTCTTTTTAAAAGTTTCCATTGCTGAATCTTTTAGTGCTCCCTCTACTTTTTGAAACACTTTGTTTATGTCTTAGATGAGAAGTATTTTTTGAAACATTGTTTATGTACTTCTTTTTGAATTTTAAATTTTCTGTCTTTAATGTTTTTCTTTCTTAAACCATATGTATGCATTGTTGCAGCAATCTGGTTGTAACATTTTTTTGGATTAATTAATGAAAGATGATATTTTGGTTCAAAATTATTTTTGCATTTATCTTTGTATTTTTAAATGTGATATTGACTGTTGAAATTGAGGGGAAATTTTTGACAAAAACACTTTGATTATTGTCATGTTTATCGAAATTCAAAATCTAACATTTTTGTCACCCTTCAAAGGGGGGAAATTGTAGAAGTAAAATCCCTAATTATTGTTTTGAAAATAATCAAACATTTGATTGTATTTTTTAATTATGATTATGATCTTATTAATTATTAATTTGTATTTTTTAGTGTATTTATTTAGACAGAAAATCAAAACAAGTTAATTCATGATTATCAAATATTTAATAATATTTGTTAATTATGATAAAGAAATTGGGAAAGAAGATGAAGAAGAAATTGGGGTAAAAAAATGTTTGGTTTATGGATGAAGATGAAGAAAGGTTTCAAATTTTTGGTCTCATCTACACAACTACACATGTGGTAGTGAGAGAGGAATACACTTAACGTTAGAGACTAAATTCACATAATGATTATGAGTTTTCTACTTCTCATCCACACCTATACCTTTCACCCCTAATACACTTAAAAGACTATTTTCCCCTTTTTACTATAGATAAAAAGTTGATTTTTTTTTCACTCACATATTTGAAACTTTAAAAAAATTTGAGAAATTTTCCCAACATTTCGAAACTTCCAAAGCATAAGTAAGTTATTTTTTTTTTAACATTTCGATTAATTTGAAACACTCAAACACAATTTTCATATTTTTAAAATATTTTCAAAAGTTTTGAACAATACAAAATTTTCGAAATAGCTGATTCGATCATTTTCGAAAATTTCGAGCAATTTGAAACTTCCGAAATAGGGAATTCAAAACTTTTTGAAAGTTTCGAGCAACGCAAAACTTTCAAATAAAATGAAACTTTCGAGAATTTTGAAAGTTTCGAATCATTCTTAATTTTAGTGATTTTTTTAATACAAATTATTGATATGTTAATTTTATAAGGACTAGGTCCAGAAGTCCGAATAGAGAAATTATTCGCACTATTGCTTGTAATGTAGGCGAAAGAGTTCCACCCACTGTATCTTATCAACAAATGAATAAGGCTAAACGTCCACCTTGTCAACATCGTTGTAGGCGTGGTTTCATGTTTCACGAACTTGACGAGGATGTTCAGGAGTCTGAACAGATGGACTATGAGGAAGCAAAGGAGCAGACACTTGAAGAGCAAGTCCAGCAACGTGGATTCCCTATAGGGCCTTTGTTCCCATCGTTGACACAATATGAACACCATGTGATTCAAAGAATATGAAAAACAGAGGTATATTTTAATTAATTAATTTTTAATTAAAAATAAGTATATTATACGACATTAAATTCAAAAATCTGGATTGGTACACTTGTCGTCAGCTTATTTGATGATGGTCGACATTAGTCTCATATTTGACTTTGTAGAAATGTGGCATAGAGAGACCGTCTTGTTTCACATGTCATTCTTGAGAGATGACCATTACACTAGACGATGTCATGACTCTTTTGCAGATTCCTCCTTGTGGTAGGTTCTTCAGTGCACCGATAAATATGAATACTAATGATATTGTGATTATTTCACATGATATAAATTTTAACAAATATGTTGAATATAGACTACAATGATTGCGTGATCTATACAAAAGTCTCATTCAAACTAATCAGTTTGAGTGTGATGTAAGAACATATCTTTTGCACTTAGTTGGCAGCACTATTTTCACCGACAAGACTCACAATCGGGTTAAGGCAAAGTATATTAGCTTGTTCACGAATTTAGAGTGTTGTCGGGACTATGCATGGGGTACAACTGTATTGGTTGTGCTATATGGACAAACGACGCACACTTAAATATTTTGGTAGTAAAATTACTACTGGTGGACACATTAAGGTGGAGTGAGGACAGGGCCTCCATGGGAGCTTTGAAGGCAAGGACACTATAAGGTAATCGATTTATAAGATACGATGCAGTTAAAATTGCCTCTCCCCAAAATTTCTTGGGAACATTCTTTTGAAATAACATCACTCTAGTTTGATCTATCAAGTACCCATTTTTCCTCTCAGCAATTCCATTTTGTTGGGGTGTTTTAACACACAAGGACTCATGAATAATGCCCTCTTTTTGACAAAAAGAATTTAGCATGTGATTATAGTAATATTTGGCATTATCAGACCTAATCCTCTTATTACTCACTCCGACTCTTAATACTCAATTTGAATTGTTTTTTTTTTATCATGGAGAAGAAGTGTACAAACACAGAACTGACTTCAGATTTTTGTTTTAGAAAGTAAACCCAAGTAACCCGAGTACAATCATCAATAAAGGTTACAAACCAACGGACTCCTGATATATTTATAACATTAGAGGGACCCCATACATCAATATGAACTAAATAGAATGGAGAAGTACTCATTTGGTAACTACTTGAAAAAGGTACACGCTTGTGTTTAGCAAGCTCACACACCTCATAGTGAAGACTTTCTACCTCTAATTTTTTGAAGAGGGAAGGAAACAACTGTTTTATGAATCTAAATGAAGGATGACCCAGACGGTAGTGGTACAAAATGACCTTATCCCTGTTGGTCTTTATTGATTTAGAAAAAAGAAGAAAAAAAAGAGTTGGTATTGTTGAGTAGATTTGGAGGAAGATTTTGATTGTCAAAGTAATATAGACCATTCAATTCTCTAGCATTACCAATTTTCCTTCTTGAATGCTTGTCCTGAAAGACACAAGAGTTGTTATAAAAAAACTTTACACTATAGGTCTTGTGTTAGTTTTTGTATGGAAATTAAGCTAGTGGACAATTTAGGAATATGAATGACATTTCTTAGAGTTACAAATGAGTTTATTTAGACATCTCCTTGACCTGTTGCAGTTAGAAGGGTACCATCTGTTGTGGATAATTTTTTGTTGCTATGGCAAGGTGAATTAGTGGAGAAGTGTGTAGGTAAGGAATTTACCAAGAGGTTGCACCCCCAGCCAGCTACCTCCCACTGGGCCTGCAAAAAAACCCTTTCAAGAGGTCGCACCCCCCGAAGCGACATGTAGTCTGGCCCAAAAAGTAGGACATTTTGGTAAAGTTTTTTCAAAAGGTGGCATTTTGGTAAACTTTTTCAAAAAAAAGGGATATTTTGGAAAAAAAACTCATATATATATATATATAAAAAGTGGGTGATTCTAGTGATGAAATTATTTTTAAAGGATTTATGGATGATGAGTGTTTAGGATAAGACTCTCTCCATTTTGATAGCCACCTATAAATCCGAAAAAATATCATTGTCTATCATAAGTTATATATAGTTATATCCAAACTTTGGATGTAGACAATGACTAAGCTTTACATTTTACAGAATTTTCAATCAACAACATAATTAAGGTTCTTTGAATAAAAAAATATATAATTAAGGTTCAACCTATCCATTGCAGATAGCTAGTTGCTTCTTACTGTAGTAGTACTGTGATTATTATTGCATAATAATTGTAAAGGGAATGACTGAATTAGCATTTATATATCACATCCCATGGTTGACCTTGGATTTGATTTTGATTAGGATGGATTTTTTTATCTATGGCCATAAGGCCCATAACACCAAAATTAGACCAATTTCTTATCCATCACTCAGTTGATTTATAAAGTGTGATTTCTTCTCTCACTTCTCAATATTTTTAAAAGTTATTAATTATATTTAGATTAACTAATTTAAAAGTGTAAAACATGCATTTAAATTGGTCAATTTATATGTGTATATGAGGATTTTTTAGAATTAGAGTGTGAAAAAAAAAATTCACCTTGATAAGACCCTCAAATCCATACTACTCTTTTAAACCTTTCTCAATAGAAAAGGGTGTTAAGCCCAAAACCATATTTCAATTTGAATTAATGCGTTATTAATCAACATTAATTAATGAAAAAAATGATGATAATCTTTGAATAAATATTGCCGCGGAAACGGAGCTTTAATTGCGTTGTGTAGATATTTGTTGTCATTATTCTCAAACTATCATGCAAAGTTTGTAAAGAGGCAAGGAAAGGTGATCACTCAATCCTTAATTAGAGTAACAGCATCTTTCCTTAGTTCTAATTATTTTCATATTATTATTTTAAAGTTGTCCTTGTAACATACAGTGAGTTGGTGATATGTAGTTGGTATTTTATATGTGTATCGTTCACATATTAAATTAAAAAAAATTATTTTAATTGGATATCATATATTTTTTTATATTATCAATAGTAAAGATTTGTTTTATATTTTTTAATATTCATTTAATTAGGAAGTTATATTCTTTTTTACGTATCAATTAAAAATATTTATTTTGTAATTTTTTATATTTATTAGTGTCAAATATTTGTTATATGTTTTTTTTTTAATATTTATCAATAGCAGAGATTTGTCTAATATTTTTATTTATTAATAATAAATATTTGT
>JBBPBP010009779.1:13350873-13396216 GCA_037974735.1 Cicer chorassanicum | reverse complement strand
TTTAATATTGATTTTTTATTATGGTTTTCATTTCTTATATTTATATTTGGAAGATCAAAGAAAATATATAGTTGAAAATAATATATGATTACCGGTTTTAATTTACGTTTATAATAATGATTATATAATAATGATAAGAAACTAGTATAAAATGTTATTGTAAAAATTTAAATGAAACAAATTGTCATTTTTATCACCTACATTTAAATGCGTTACTTTTATGTTATTATATATGATGATGTCAAATTTTCATTAATATATCACTTGTAAAAGAACACGAATTGTTCGGGATGGAAAATTATGTTATTATATATACTGTGTTGTGTTTAGGTCAAAAATGATTCGGATGTCTATGTTTACAAGTAAAATGAAAATAAGATTGTATTTTTAGAATTAAAAAAAGAAAATTGTAATTGTTTTCTCGAACTCAAAAAGTCCCAATAGCTTTTTCTTTTCCTTGAAATTTCAAACAGATATATAGGTAACTTTTGTGTGTGGTGTATTGGTGGTTCCAAGAGTTAAAGAAAATAATAATAAATGGAGGAATGTCTCCTTCCATTCAAAGTGGTTCTAATTAAGTGGACTCACTTTCTTTGTCTCATGTCAGTCTCTTGTTCTATGTAGTAAGGAGGTGGCAAATCATAAAGCACTTCCTTACCACCCACTTTCGGTTTAATTAATTATACATAATTATGTTAATGAATTGTTCATTTCTTGCAAACAGCTACTCCACTTGTTGCCACTATGTAATGTATAATAATTATTTTTTGACAAAATCTCGTATATAATTAATTATAAAACATTTAAAAACTATGAAAGTTTGTTGTAGTCTGACTTACTATAATTGTTTGAGGTTGAGATTAACTTGCTGTTTCATGTCACCATTATCTGGTTTGTGCTACTCGACACTTATTCAAGCCAATAATAAATTTTAAAATAAAGTTTTTTCTTTTACGTAGAATAATAGTCATATTTTTAATATTAACAACAATATTTTATTATAATAGTGATGTAATCTTATTTTTTGATGTAAAATAAATCTTTGATAAAAAAAAAAAAAAACAGTGATTTTTTTAATACCAACAAAAATATTTTATTATATTTTTAAAAATTCCATCTTTCTTATTTTGAGATACCAAATATTTGTTATACTAATTAAATATATTTATCTTTTTGAAATTTTAAATATATATAAAAAAATAATTTTTTTCAAAGAACTAAATTTTACTAACTTGACCCTTGGACCTGCGTGGCAATATCTTTGGCTTTTTAATTTGATGGTGTTTGGTGGATTTTGAATAGACTTGTATGACTCCTTCGCCTTTTTCCTGAAATATTATATATCAGGCAAACATGAGCTAGCCACCATTACAAATAATTAATTTTTATCATTTGAATATTTTGTGGATAAGAAAAAATTATCTTCTCCAAACTGATTTTTGGTAATTAATTTACAAAACAAGGAGTATGTTTTAAGAAAACAAAGTATTGTTTGAACACTAATTAAGCAGTTAGCATTTTTAAATCATTTTCGGTCGTTTTTCTACAATTTTTTTAATAATAAAAATTTAGAATAAATGGATGATACACCTGTTAAAAATAAGAAAGGTTTTAAAGATCATTTAACACTTATAAAAAAAATTATAGTTATTTCACAGATTTAATACTTATTTGTTTTACCACTATATCAAATTGGAATTGCTACCATTTTTACTTAAATTGTTTAGCACATAATGGAGATGAAGCTATCTCTTTTTTACTTTAAAAAAATATTTATTCATTTAAATTGGTATAATACATCAAAAATAACCCAAATTCAATATTGTTAAAACTGAAAAGAATTAGTTTGAGAATAAACTCAAAACACCCAAATTAATGATATAAAACAGTAAAATATTTACAAATATAACAAAATTAAAGTGATCAAAATACTTATGTATCTGAATTTGTAGAATTGACAACCAAATCAATGATTGAATCTGTAACCGATCAAAATTGATATATATATATATAAATCTAAACCAAACGAACAACATGACAATAAAAAAAATCAAATAACGTTACACTAAAATGATAAAACAACACCACACTCATACAATCAAAGCACATAAAAACCATTAATATGTATGTGGCCTTGTAATACATTTCCATAAGGAGGAAGGGCATAAATTAAAATTTGTTTTAAACTCACCAAATGCATTTTAAATTTTGTTTTAAGTCTCAATGTGTTTTAAATAATATTATTAGCTTTAAAAAAGTTTTTTTTTTATTAAAAAATGACAATATTCATTCATTTAATTTGATAAAAATATATCGATATCGTATAAATATCGTTAAACCAAAAAGAATAAATTTGCGAACAAACTTACAATATACAAGTTAATAACATGACTATAAATATGCCAAAAATCAAGTGTCTCGAATAATCATGTCTTCGGATATGTAACGTTGATTACACCAAAGTCATTAGTCATTGATTGAAATCGGTATTGAATCAAAATTACTCTTTTAATGTGAATCAAATGAACACTGCACAAATATAGGAAGACATAAAAGCATCGTATTGAGATGGGAACACCAAAAAGCATCACACTTAGTCGAAGAAATAAAAAAATAAAAAAATAAAAAAACTTCGCTCTCTAACCCATTTATTTAGAGAAAATGAAAGGAACAAACAACTTAAAAAGAGTGATTTCGGACCAAAAAATTTCATAAATCACCATCTCTAATGGATAAAGAATAAGAGATCTAAAGTTTTTTTTTTTGACAGAAAGAAAATCATATTCATTCATTCAAATTGATAATTAAAGTACATCAAATATAAATTCAACATCACTAAAAACAAAAAAAAGATGAATCTGCGAACATATTCGCAACATCCAAGTTAATATCATAAAATGACACAATGCCTAAAAATAATGTGACATAATCAAAGTGATCGGAATACTCATGCCTCCAGATCTGCAACGTTGACGACCTAGTCATTGATTGAATCAGTAATTGGTTGAAGTTGATCTGCCAATCTAAATCAAATAAACATCGCAACAAGACGTAAAATCAAACAAACACTGCACTAGACGAAAAATCAAACAACGTCGATTTAAAATGACAAAATCAAGAAAAAGAGCACAAAAGAAAAACCTAATTTTTGGGAAAATCACAAATTTAAATTAAAATAGAGAAAAAGAAGCACATAAGTAATTTTGAATCAAAAGATAATCCAAAACCACCATTTTCGGTGATTAAAGAAGAAGATAAAGTTAGAGAGAATATGAAGTTATCTCTCTAAAAATATTAAGGTCAGTTTAATTGTTATCTGGGATTATATTTTTGGAAAATGACGATTACTATTTTGCACCAACGCAAAATAGGGAACTTAAAAAAAAATGTACTTTAAAGTTTGTTTTAAGTCTGAATAAACGTTGGGTCAATCTTGAATAAAAGGGGTTTTAAAGGCAATTTTGCAACTATTTTCAGTCATATGCATATATATATATATATATGAGGTTTTGAGTTCGAACGCGAGTGAGCTTCTGAGTGTAGATGTTCAAGCTAACAACACTCTATTTGACACTTTCTTTTCAATATTCACTCTTTTATTTTCACTTTAAGTCTCACATAAAGTAGTGGGATCAATATATATTTCACTCAATAAGAGAATGAATGTTAGAAAGAGAATGATAAAGAGAGTCTTGATACTTTTATTCTAAATCGTGCTATGACAATGTTACAATACTTTTGTTGGTCGGATTTCCTTTTCTCATTTAGAATGTGCTCATAAAATTAAATTCACTATAATGGTAACTTTTTTGCACCAATAAAAGATAATTGAAGTCCTTAAATCATAGTTCAACGGATAAATATCGATATCGTTAGATTTGACGTTTTGTGATGGGTTCGAACCTATGACCTTACAATTGATTGAGTTATTTATGGTAAATTTTATCATCTCATCTTAAAAAAAGAAATTCAAAATAGAGTTTCTACTTTGTTATATATATGTTTTTCTTTGTGATTTGCAGGCATGTGTGGTCCATGAGTTTTTACATTAATTTTGATGTTATAAAATAGATTAAGAAAACACTTTTATGCGAGGTTTTCCTACGCACTTTTACGATAATTTTACATTAATAAATGTATTTCACCAAACAAAATTCACACGTAAATACTCGTATCAGATTAGTAAAAGTTTGGGTACAATTTTTTAAGTGTTTTTTATGGTTTTTAACATAATCAATTATAATTTCATCAAATTTATAATTTTTTTAAAACTTGAAATACACAAAAAATGTATTTTAAATTAAGAATCGTACAAAAAAAACATCTAAAAGAATTCACATAAATTTTTTCTTATCAAATATGTTCACTGGAGTTCATTTTAATTTATTGTGAGACCTATGTCATCTACGAAGAAATATTTATACATAAAAGTATATATAAAATCTCAATTTTATTAAAATTATGATATAAATTTGTGTAAGCAAATATATGCAAAAAATAAAACCCTAACATACATGTAATATTTGAAAATAGTCGTTTAATATCAAAATAGTTCTTAAAAACGGTCATTGAACTTTCAAATTGTTACGGACAAAATTGTTGTTATAACACAATGTTATATAGCATTCATGTGGAGTATCACTAAGTCGCTAATATTCTTTAAAAAAAAAAATATAGTGGGGGCGATAAATTTGATCGACGTTTTACTATTTTAAAATTACAAAAATAATATATCGTTATACTTTCAAGCGATAAATTGGTAATTTGCTATTATAACCAAGAAAATAAGCAAAAAATTTATTATGAAAATGAGTGGAGGTAGTTATTAATTGTAATGGGGCACAGGTGTCTCAAATAGTGCTGTAAAGCCTAGCCAATGTGGAGCTGTCACCAAATTTCGTGAAAATTGACATCATATCACTATGCCAATATTGCATGACCTAAAAGAGTAGTACGTTGTTGAAGGAAGAATGAATAAGTACACATTCCACCTTGTACCCTTTGAGGTATTTCTTATATTTTATTTATTTTTGTGTGATCCACTATATAAATAATTTCATGATGCGCCAGACCCAAATTTGGAAAGAAATGAAAGAAGAGCCTTAGCAATGACATATTCAATAGTAGATCCTTGAGCATTTATATAATTTTGTTTTTTTAATGGCCAATAGCACAACATGAACAAAAGTGGAGAAAATTAATAAAGTTGCATTGTAATGCTTGGTTAGTGACTTTACTTTTATTGAATTTCTCGGTATATTTGACGGAACTACAATCTATTAATGTGATTATAACAAAAATTATATTTTACGGTCTGATCAATAAAATCACAATATCACCCTAATCTTAACATGCACTAATACTATTTAGATAAAATAAAATTAAGAAAAAATAAATAAAATAAAATTGAGAAATCTCTTGCACGTACACTTTATAAAATAACTCCAAGCATTGTTGTTTTCCAATGATGCTCATTCTGGCATCTGAAAGAAAATGGAAACTTTTCTTTGCTTAAACAAAGGTAGTTTTTCCCCTCTTGGCTTTTCAACAAGAAAACTAGAGCATTATGAGGGTAGGATTTGAAGCAGTAAAGTTGTCTATTGAAACATTTGAAGTCCAAAACATTTCAACAAGTGCCACTTTTAAATGCTCTTGACCAATGACTATTAAAAAGAACCTTCATTCTAATTCTTATGCTCATAACTTAGTCCCCTAGTAATAATCAAAGGTCATAGGAATTTAGAATCAAATCTTGGGCACATGCATAACAAAAGTACAAAAGCACTATCAATCTGGAGTCCACCCAACAAAAAGAAAAAAAGAAATAGTTAAAAAATTATATGATTTATAAATTTATAAGAAGTGAGAAAAGTTATTAGGAGTTGGTCATTTTCACTTAGTGGTATATTATTCTACCTTTCCATCTAGACTATAGTGTCTTAGTGCTTGGTCACATTTTAAAAATTTTGCAAATATGTAAAGAAATTCTTCTAGTTTTATGGTTAGTCCTAAAAATAAAATTCTCTCTGTTTGGTAGGAAAATGTCTATGTAGCATGCTCTGTCTACTATAGGAAAAAAAAATATAGAATGAATTGTTTGTCTCCACAAACATTCTTAATATAGTGTCCCTTTTGTCATAAGCATTCCACTAAGTTTCGAAGCATCGAGGATATTCTTTGTATATAGACAAGGATATTCAGGAGAATAAACTTGAGAAAACCTTGCTTAATGGAAAGAAATTATCAATCAATTATAATGGACAAATTTAGTGCATCACTAAAGCATATAAAGATGTAGATTAATGATGGTATTGTGACAACATATATGTTGTTTGGCTTTAAATACTTTAAAACTTTTTTGGAAGATTTAACAAAGTATAAGATTTTGCTTATATTGTTCTATGTAAACAATTCGAAAATATCAGCAAAATGTCCTACCACTATATATATTGACAAGAAAATTGGAGGAAAGATATAATTTAAGGGCTAAATCTATGTATTAAGACCAAATTTTTACCTGACATTCATCTTACATATCTGCATAAAATTATTTAAAATTTTTAAAAAGTAAATGTAAATTGACTTAAGAGCAAAAGACTAAAGTAATTGACAAAAAATATTATGAAAACTAAAAATATATCTAACCTTTTGTCAAAAAAAAAAAAAATATTTAACCTTTATTTCATTTTATCTCCTATTAAGCAATTAAAAATAAGTAAAAAGAAAAAACAAAGCATCTTTGGAATTAATCCACAAAGTGCCACATCATGGCTTCATACGAATCAAGTAGAGTTTATTGTGACTTAATGACCCCAAACATTTTTTCTGTCTTCAGGCAGCAGTTAGAGACAAATCTCAAGGAGATTCGTTTAAGGGACTTATCTGTGCACCATAAAAAATTAAATCAATAACTACATATTTAAAATACCTAATTATATAATGTCATGTTGGTCATCCAAACCTTTTGTTAGGGAAAAATAGAGAATGAGTTTGTGTCAGTTGTCCGATCAAGATTGAACAGTCCAAATTTTAAAATAAAAAATTTTGTTGAAAAAAAATAATCAAAATTTACCTTAAATTTTGAACTATTTAATTAATCGGATGAGATCAATGTGACCAAATATATGTAATCCAAATTTAAAAAAAAAATGGGAGGGTATAAGTATCCTAAGGAAATTTAATCTCAGAATTTTCCTTGTGGTTTCATAAAAAAGTTTTGAATATGACTTTTAGTGTGAAATATAAGGAGGGCAAAAAGGTAATTAGATTGTAACTGTCTCCTAATATTTTGTGTCAGATACTATGTAGTATATTCTTTTCTGTTGGTAGGTTTAAATAGTCACCCTATTTATGAGTAAGTGAAAGAAAAGTGCTCCATTCACTACACAAACACTAAAACCTTAAAGCATTTCACCAGTGAAAGAAAGAAACAAAGAGTGTCTCTTTGCAATGGCTCCAAAGCTTGATGGTGATGTGGAGGGTGGTGGAACTGGTCTTGGAACTAAACCTATTTGAACAACACCTTCACCTTCCTTCTTCAAATACTAATCCTTCAAAATTCTTGCATAAGAAGAAAAAGAGAGAAAGATGGTTTTTTTGAAGTAGCATACTTTTAATTTGTTGTGTTCTTTTAGGTGGAGTTCCTTCAATTGGTGTTTAGAGTAATGAGGTTTCATGGCTTATGTGGGTCTAAAAATTTCAAAGGTGCATGCTTTCCCTTGTTGATCTTCAAATTTATCCTTTTTTATTTTAACTCTTTGCTTGGATTTTATTTGTTTGTTGAGATTAATTAATAGATTCTGTATAAACTAATTCTGATGCTGTGTACAGTTTGTTATTTGATTGATAGTGCTGTGTTCAATAAAGTTGATTTCCATATAACATGATTATGTTAGAAGTGATTCTATATGAATTCCAAGGTTCAATAAAATCTAAAGGAATGTTTTTGAGATTTTGCTTCTTATTAAAGCAATAAAGTTGTGATTAATTTGACAAGAAAGATCATATCTTTGTTTTCTCTTAAAAAGTTTAACACCTTGTTTCCCTCTGTAATTTTTCTTATATCAACTAGAGACTGTGAGAATTTGTTTTTTCATCAATCTTTTTCATGAAATTTGTGCTGCATAATACCTATGAGTTCTGCACAATCATTTCCTACCAAAGCTGGTTTCTAGACCATATTTTGTACTAATTTATGATATTGATATGCATGCATCTTAATTTGTAATTTCATAACTTATCAAGATGGAAGGAATCTTAAGAAAATTATTAATTCTCATTTATTTCATTCTTTTACTATTTCTATTTTCTTTTCATTTTGAAGGAACATGTGGAAAGTCAATACTTTCTTTTTGTTGCAGGTTCATTAGAAATGATCTGGTTATTGAAGCCCTTTTGTCAATGGCAAATGTGATCCTGATTTTCCTTCTTGGTGTGAATCAAGGAGCAGAAAATATTTCTGTTGACTGGCTACGAATTCCTGATTACAAAAAATGTCTTGGCTCTAGATATTAGTCATTCTCCCATGGTACTCAAATAAACCTGATTGAGAGTTTTAAGCTTTGTAGAGGAAAAGTTAAATTTTATTCCTTTCTGTATATTCATGTATGTTGAAGATTCCTGTGTGTTGGACAAATCTCCTTTGGCAAAAGTTACTGAACTTCCTATGGTTGGATTCAGATAGTAAAAGTATATGAGAAACATTGTTTTCCCTTATGTTAAAGTATTATCATTCAGAAGTAACTCTAAGAACTCCACCCTATTCTGGAGGCAAATCTCCTTTGGCATTTATTAATTATCTTGTATTGCCTTATCTAGCACTAGAAATTTTCCTTCCAGCAAGTTACCCGTCGAAACCAGAAAAAAAAATCGTCTGATAGTTGTAGCTACTAGCTAGTTAATATTTGTTGTTGGAAGAATTTATTTCTGTAAAAACTCCACTCCAAAATTGGGCACATCTCCTTTGGCATTTTGGAGTCATTTGATTGATTCCTATTATCCTGGCGGGCAAATCTTCTTTGGCATCAGATCTCCGGTTTCATTCGTCAAGATAATCTTTTGGAGATACTGATTATCTGTGACAAAAAGTTTTATCAATCAGAAACATATGCTTTTGTTATGCACAATTATCCATTGAAGCCATTATCAACATACTTGTGATCACAGTAAGACACTGAGGTTTGACGCTCCAATTTTCTTGAGAAGGTAAGCATGTTCTTGAATCCCTATTTACTTTTAATGTTCATCTATATATATGTTAAAAAAAATTCAGCCATTCTAAAGTATCCATTTCATGTTACTTTATTGTAATTTCATTGATGTTACTATCAAAATATTATGGCAGGAATATAATTGATGGATGCTATCACCAGTGATTCAGAGTGGGAGACTTCGAGTGACAGCAGCAGTAGTGAGGATCAAGAGGAAATTGATTTTCTATATGGTGGGAAAGCTCAGAGCATATTTTCAAGTTTAGAAGAAAGTATTGGGAAGATTGATGATTTTCTCTCATTTGAGAGAGCTTTTGTTCATGGCGATGTGGTCCACTCCTTGTCAGATCCAACCGGACAAATGGGAAGGGTCACAAGTGTTGATCTGTTTGTGGATTTGGAAAATGTGAAAGGAAAAGTATTAAAAAATGTAAACTCAAAGAAACTTCTGAAGATTCGCTCCATTTCAGAAGGTGATTATGTGATTAAGGGGCCATGGCTCGGTCGGGTTCAAAGGGTCGTGGACAAAGTGAGTGTATTGTTCGATGATGGAGGTAAATCTGATATTATTGCATTGGAAAGAGATA
This sequence comes from Cicer chorassanicum, assembly GCA_037974735.1. Lineage (NCBI taxonomy): Eukaryota > Viridiplantae > Streptophyta > Magnoliopsida > Fabales > Fabaceae > Cicer > Cicer chorassanicum. Next base: position 13,386,420 of record JBBPBP010009779.1, on the reverse strand, counting down.
AGATTTTACCACTGACTAATAAATTTTCGGAAGATTCCCAGTATCCATACTATCCAGGTCAGAGAGTTAAGGTTAAGTCTTCCGGTGCGTCTAAATCCGCAGGATGGCTATGTGGAACTTGGAGAGACAATCAAGATGAAGGAACTGTTTGTGCTGTAGATGCAGGTTTGGTGTATGTTAACTGGCTTGCTTCTGTTCTTGTCAGTAGTAATTCAAATGCGAATGCTCCACCATGCTGGCAAGATTCCAAAAACTTGGCTGCGTTGTCGTGTTTTTCACAAGCAAACTGGCAGCTTGGTGACTGGTGCATGCTCTCAGCTGCAGACCAAGAAGAACAGATTATTCAACATGCACCCACAGGAAGTCTTACTATGGAGCATAGTATGATAAGAGGGTGTAAGAGTCGGGGAAGAAACCTTAACTCTTATATTGAGGAATTGTATATAATTGAGAAGATAAAGACGAAAGTTGATATTCTGTGGCAGAATGGTGAACATACTTTGGGATTGGATCCAGAGAATTTACTCCCGGTGAATGTTGTAAACACACATGAATTTTGGCCTCATCAGTTTGTGCTGGAAAAAGGTGCTTCTTATGATCCTGTTAAGCCTAGCAGTCAAAGATGGGGTGTTGTCCAATGTGTGGATGCAAAGGAGCATACTGTGAAGGTACAATGGAAAACTGTTTCCATATTCAAACCAAATAATGATTTGGATGGAGACAACATGGAGGAAACTGTGAGTGCCTATGAACTTGTAGAGCACCCAGACTACTCCTGTTTTTTCGGTGATATTATGTTCAAGGCGGCTCAAAAACAGTTTGGTTACCAAGCTGATAAAGAAAAAGAAAAATCTCCGAATAACTCGAAATCAGAGGCTGCTCTTAAAAATGGGAACCAAATGAGTTATCAGGACGATGATTGTTACCTGTGCTGTGTTGGCACTGTTACTGGTTTCAATGACGGTGATGTGGAGGTGAAATTGGCTACTGGTTTCACAACCAAGGTATGTTCAAAAAAAATATTTCTGTTATCTAGATGAGCAGCTTTTTATAGAAGATTATTGATCATATTATCAGCTTATTAGTCCTCAATTCTCCTTGTACCATGATGTGATATTTGTAAACTGTGTGTGATTGTGTGCATTTAAGGTATAAGATCTTTCTTAGCTGAAACCAGGGTTAATTTCTAGATGCTAGTTTGTGTAGTTATGCTAGTTTGTGTAGTTAAGATTTGTTTTGGATGATACTTGTAACTATGTTGGAATATAATAGATAATATGGATGTGATGGTAATGGTAAAAGTAATATCAGAACCATTGAACTTGGATTGCACATTGTATATTCATATTGAACGATCCTACTGAACTTGGGTTGCACCAATATTGTGTCTGATTTTCTATTATATTTTATACAGTATTTGTATTTTTTCATAGGAAGTAATGTATGAATGATTTTTGTTTTTCCAAACAGGTTGCGCCCTATGACATTTTTCGAATTGATAAGCATGAAGGCTCAACTGTTACTCCTGTTCCTCATGAAAGAAGTGTTGCGGAATTAACTCGAGCGATGATTGAACGTGGAAGTCTACATTCTGACAAAAAGGGAAAGGTGAGAATAATGTCTTTTCTGTTTGTTCTGTATCTCTGTGCATCCATGTGCATCCATGTGTATCATGTGTATACTTGTATATTATCTAAGATATGTAAGACACAGAAGTCTCAGCTTGGAAACTATAATGAAAAGACATTTTGCAAATTCATTTTCAATTTTGAATGTGGAAATTATAGGCATTGCAATGACCCAAAATCATGTTTTACAGTGATTCATTTCTGACTAGAGCTTAACAAATGCATCTGCATAATATAAACTGAATGTGGCGTTTGATGTTCAGGACTTGTTAAATGGTGATGGTAGAAAAGAGAATTTTGAAAAGAATCTTGAGGACTGTAGTTCCTTTTTCCTTCCTCAAGCCGCCTTGGAACTTTTCTCCAGTATTAAATCCAGCATATTCCAAACACTCAGTGGAACTTCAATTTCAGGAGCAGTTTCCTCAGTATCTACATTTGATAAGGATAATGAATCTGAATTTCTTGTTAAGAAAAACTTGCAAATTTGCAACCACTGCATTGAACCATATCCAACGACCGAGTTTCAATCTACTGAAGACAGGACTTCATATCCAGAAGTCAATAGGATCCATGACAATAATGATTTTCCATTTTCTTTAGACAGCAACAGTTCAAACCAGTTTAAGCAGTTTGATGTTATAGAAAGTTGCTCTGACCATCATTTTTTTGATGAGGGAAAAGGATTGTCGACATCCCAGGTTAGAAATTGATCCTTTACTGTGATATACTATTACATTGATATATTAGGCTAACTGTTTTCTTTGCTTTGTAGGTAAAAAGAGGTTGGGTAAAAAAAGTTCAGCAAGAATGGAGCATCCTTGAGAAAAGTCTTCCTGGTGCATACTTTATCTTTTTTATTTTGAACCACACTGTTATATTTATTTCTCCATGAGAAGCCTTTCTGTTGCAATCATTATTGTTATATGTTTGTATTGTGGGACATTGAAGACTTAATATAGAAACAATCTTTAAATAAGTAACTGAAACTCAAATTTAAGTAAGGCCTTGTGTTAATTATTTGATTTACTAATGAAAATGCAATTTGTTAAAGTAAGCTGTAAATATTCATAACAATTTCTGTAAATGCACTTACAATCTTTATTGACCCAAACAGACTCTATCTATGTCCGTGCGTTTGAAGAACGAATGGATCTCATGCGAGCAGCTATTGTTGGTGCATCTGGAACTCCGTATCATGATGGATTGTTTTTCTTTGATATATGTTTCCCTCCAGAGTATCCCAATGAACCACCTGTAAGCTTTTAAATGTAGTTTTCACTTAGCAGTGCTTGTGAATTGTTTTCATTAATTATTCATAAGGCCATGCACTACATTGAAGCTAGAAGTTCTGCTTAACAAAACATTTTATAGAATAGAAAACATTTCTGTCAATGTTGTAACAGCTCATGTTCAAAGATCTAAGAAAGAAAAAACTAAAAATCTGAACAAACTCTCATGTTGTCATTGTGGCCTTTGAATGCAGATGGTGTACTACAATTCTGGCGGGCTCCGCTTAAATCCTAATCTGTATGAGTCGGGGAAAATTTGCCTGAGTCTCCTAAATACTTGGACAGGTGCAGGCACTGAAGTGTGGAATCCTGGAACCTCCACTATTCTTCAAGTTCTTCTATCTCTGCAGGCTCTTGTCCTAAATGAGAAGCCTTATTTTAATGAGGCTGGATATGACCAACAAATAGGCAGAGCTGAGGGAGAAAAAAACTCTGTGAGCTATAATGAGAATACTTTCCTTGTCACAATCAAATCGATGTTGTATCTATTGAGAAAGCCACCCAAGGTAAAATTACTACATCTATACATTGGTTCCTCCACCTGAATCTTTGAATACAATTGTATGAAATAAATTGTAACTGATAAAGATGCCTGATGCAGAATTTTGAGGCACTGGTGGAAGAGCACTTCAAAAAGCGCTCCAAACATATACTTTTTGCTTGTAAGGCATATCTTGAAGGAGCCTCCATTGGATGTGCTTTTGGGTGTGGAAAAACCGAACATGAAAATCAGAAGGGGACTTCTACAGGATTCAAAATAATGCTTGCGAAGCTCTTTCCCAAGCTTGTAGAGGTCTTTTCTGATATGGGAATTGATTTCAGTCGGTTTGTTGAACTGGAAGAATAACTTACCCACTAAATTGAAAGTAACTTCCATATTTCCCGACCAATATACTCCAAATTTATGTGTAATATTGAATGTTTTACGCGCATCTGTATCATATCAATTTTAAGCTTGTTGGAACACCAATCTCTGTGTTTTCTACTGCTATGATTAGGTAATGTGGTGCTGTTATGTATCCACACAGCAGACCTTGTGTATGGGTTAAGTATATGTTTCATATAAAGGCTTGTCCATGTAACATGAAATAAGATATACATTGATTGGAATAATCTGCTTGATGTATCTTTTCACCTGTTTGATGATGACATATCTGTTTTATATGACTTGTTAAAGTAGTGTTGAAGAGTTTAGTGAAGCATCATTCAGTAACTACACTCCTGATTCTATGTATGTGTATGCAAATAAAACAAATCCAAGCTGGAGTCTTTTCATTTTCACTTTTGTTCTTATTGGCCCTCCTCCGATGGCTTCTCCTTGGAAGTTTATTCATCACTGTTGTTTGTCAAGTTCTCAACTATGGTTCCTGACCTTGTGATCAGCTCTGTTCATTCGACATGCATAGATAGAAGAAGCCATACTCTTCAACTATTAAAGAGTTAGTAGCCTTTGCGCGATTGACATAAAGCTAATGTTACAAAAACTCCTTTAGCTAGTTGAAGCAGCACCAATTTGCTGCAAATCAGAATCTCATAGCTATATTAAGTGCTATATTTGTACAGAGAGAAGAGATACCATGCTGATTTTGGCAAGGATTAGCGCACACATAAATATGGTGAACTCATATGTTAACCACTGTCATTCTCTTCAGAGGTTGTTCTCAAAATAATCTCTGATTAATCAGATTCACGCATGTTTAAAATCCCATCACCAATAATCTAAACAAGAACAGGAGCCTTCTTTGAAAAGATGGAAACGAAGCTTATCCCGAATAACTATCTCTCTATTTGTCACAACAGAGATGAACTTAATTGCCGAATGACAGTCTTCACATATCCGAAGGTTCTTGACAATCCTGAGAGTAGTTCCATGGCTAGTTTTCATCAGCCCAAATGCAACTGCAAGCTTCTCACTATGGTATCTCAATGCATACTCCCTCTCTTCTTCTTCCAACTCGTGCATTGCCAATTCAGGAATAGATGCATAACCCGCTTCCTTGCACCTCCAGATCAACCCATCTAAATACTGATAAATCTCATTGGTCTCAGGGTGAGACTTATCACCCATGCTAAAAAGATAAGTTTTGTTGTTGACGTCAATAGAACTATAACCGACTTGCTTTTTAAGACCTCTTTGGATCATTACATTTCTAACAGATTCAACTCTATCCATTCTCCCAGCAAATGCATACATATTCGAAAGCAATACATAATGGCTAGGATTCTCTGGCTCTAAAGTAATGAGATGCTGAGCAGCTTCCACCCCAAAATCAAAGTTCTTATGCATCTTGCAAGCACCAAGCATTGCAGTCCACACTGCAGGAACAAGCTCCTCCGGACTAAGTTCCTTGATGAACTGATAAGCTTCAGTCAGCAACCCAGCTTTCCCAAGCATATCAACCATACAAACATGGTGCTCCACTCCAGGAACCACACCATACTCTTCTCTCATACTAGCAAAAACTTGTCTCCCTTCACGTATTAACCCTGCATGAGCACATGCAGATAAAACAGCAACAAAAGTAACACTATTAGGAACAAGCCCATTCTCTTTTTTCATTTTATAGAAAAGTTCCATTGCTTCAACACCATAGCCATGCATACCGTACCCAGATATCATAGCTGTCCAAGCAATAACATTCCCTTCACTCATCGAATCAAAAACCGCACGCGCTCTAGTTACATCACCACACCGTGAAAACATGTTAATCATCGAGGTTCCAAGAATCACGTTGACACGAATCCCGTTACTAACGATACTATCATGAACCCAACACCCCAATTCAAGAGACCCAATTTGAGAACAAGCTGATGACACAGAAACAAAAGTTGCTGAATCAGGACGAAGCCCCAATTCATTCATCTTGCGAAACAATGTCATTGCTTCATTTGCAAGCCCATTTTGGTCGTAACCAGAAATCATGGTGTTCCAAGCAACGACACTTCGTTGCGGCATTTTATCGAACACCTTACGTGCGATACTTAAAGCACTTGATTTAGCGTAAAAAGCGATAATTGCGGCTTGAACAAAAGGATTGGAGGAATACCCAGAAACGAAAGCGTGGGAATGGAGAAGGGTTCCGAGTCGGAGATCGGAGAGATGAGCGCATGCTTTAAAAACGGAGGTGAAAGTGTAAGAGCAAGGTTTGGAGGGTGAAAAGAGCATGCGATTGTAGAAAAAGAGGGTGTCGAAGGAGAAACCGTATTGAGAAGAGGCTTTGATGAGGGAATTAAAGAGGAATGAATCGGGGTCGGTGACGGAGAGAAAGAGGCGGCGCGTGTAGGCAATTGAACCGGCGGCGCAAGAGAGTGTGAGGAGTTTGGTTAAGAGGGCTTTGCTACGGTAACAGCCTGTGACAATGAGATGAGCGTGAGCTTGTTGGAGAGGTCGCACGTGTGGACCTGCACGTATCACTGCTTCGTATTCTGCAGACTTTCTTTGTTTATCTTCCCGCTCTTTGCTTCCTTCCATCGAGAAGAAGAGAAAAAGAAAACAAAAACAGTTGAAATTATGGAGATAAATAATAATCGCGGTGAAAATTAACATTAATTAATTATATAAATAAGAAATTAGTGTGTGCCACATAACATAACATAACATTTAGTTACCCTAGTGTAGTGTGAAGCAGTGAGAATGCAAAGGCAACAAGTAAAGAAAGAAGAAGACGACGACGGCCCGCCACCTGGATGGCAACCTATCCCGACTCCGCCACTTCCATCCGTTGGTAATTCTCTTCTTATTCATCCATTCACTAATTCTTATACTGTTTATTTTCTTCAATTACAATATAATCTTTCACACTCCTTCTTTTTCCTTCCCACTCTTTCAATCATGCTGTCTTTCTTCTTCTCAACTATGCCTTTTTTATGTGACTGGACAGGTCAGTTGTGCAATCTTTTTGTTTTCAAGTGAGATTTTTGTTTATGTGAAGTTTTTGTTTGATGAACAAAAAACGAAATCCCAGTTATCATTTTAGAAAGGGAAGTTCTTACTAGAATGAAAGTTCAGTTCAGTTCAGTTTTAAAAAAATGTGATTTTATTCATGGAAGACACACTTGAGTTATCTCAACTAGTATTCTGTTGATCGCTAGAATTGAACAGTGTAGTCTGATATCATAGATAAAATACTTAAATTCAACATGTAACTTCTCAAGCTGATAGCTTCAAGATTCAGGTTTAATAGTTTCTGAAAGATGAACAACAGCTGTGGAAAAGGGGTTTGGGTGCAATTTTTGAAGCTTGAAGCTGCCATGAGTTTAACCTTTTAAGGCTCAGAAAAATTGGCTGTTTGTTGTTTCATTGCTTTTGATATGTCACTGATTGGGTCCTCAATTCTCTTTCATTTTAAATAATTGCCAGTGGCCGAAGCACAAAATTGAGCGTTAACTTGTTGAGTCTGACTGGAAAGCTGTGTGAACAGGTTTTGCTCAAATGGTTTGTGGTTCATGTCGTCGCCTGCTTCAATATCAACGAGGTGCCAAACATGTCAAATGTTCATGCTGTCAGACAGTTAACATTGTATTAGAAGGTCAGTTCTCTTTCTCTTTGCTTCTTTTCTTGTGAACATGTCTCTGCTGTGAAAGTTTGGGTTTTAAGTTCAGTTTCTTTATGCATCTGATTGATTAAATACTTTCATATAACAGTCAACCTAATATTAGGTCACTTCTCTTTCTCTTTGCTTCTTTTTCTCATGAACGTGTATTTTCTGTTAAACTTTACATTTTAAGTTTAGTTTTTAATGCATCTGGTTGATTAAATACTTTCATAATTCCTATACAATTCCATGGTTGGTCTAAACAGTCCTGTTATGTGTAGTTGTGTGCTTGCTTGTGCAAATACCAATGACCAGTCACATTTGGATTTGATGATGCTATTATGCTCCATGTTTTCAACTAGACATTTTAGTATGGTAAAAACCTATCCATGAATGCACATACAGTATGTACTACTACTATTTGATGTTTTTCAGTTGTCTAACTTATTCTAGTGTTTTGAAGTTCACCATACTTGTACAAAATATGGCATATGGTATTATCCTTTTGTGTGGCAAGCTATTTATATCATAGCTCATTTCTTATTCACAGCTGATCAGGTAGGGCAAGTTAAGTGTGGGAGCTGTTCGGTATTGCTAATGTACCCATACGGTGCTTCGCAAGTTAGGTGTTCATCGTGCCGGTTTGTGACAGAAATTGGGGTATGTTTACCAGTGCCATTCACTATTTCTCTTCAGATGCATTTCGCCGTCTAATTTTGAAGTCAATATAAATCATGTAACCAAATGCATCTTGATTTATGTACATAGTTTTCTAAGGTTTACCGGACATATCATTGAAGTACCATAGAATAAATAAGTATTCGTTTGTCAACCTACAATTGTTATAGATTTTATTGCGTAGAACAACTGATGTTTCCATTAAACAATAATATCTTCATGATTTTTGTGCAGGCACACAACAAGCGGCCTCCGTGGTCTGTACAAAGTAAACCAACTCCTCCCAAAACTGGTTGTTAGTGGCCTGTCCATCATCCTTCTTGTATAACAAATTATGAGTTAGTGCTCTGGTATAAAGAGTTGTATGTATAGATCTTAAATTTGCTATCTGTATTGAATTATTATTTATTAATTTCATGTTTCGGAAGTAATTTAATGAGATTTTTAACAGCCTTCTTTTCCTTCTGGGATCTCTAATGATGAGATATTCAATGGTATATGTTTTAAGCTATATTTGTGATTCATACTCTTTTCCAACAATTCGCTGTACTCTTGATTATAATGTAAAAGAACTGTATTTGGTCCCATCATATCGTTCATATGGAATAACATCTATCATAATAAAGGAGAAGGCCTTATTTCAGTTATTTGAATAACATGTGATTAAGCTTTAATATGTTTATGGAAAATGTTAACAAGTGCGGGCACATCTTAAGGACTTAAAAATAGAAAAATTATTTATGCTTCTGCTGACAACTGTCGTTGTCAATCTGACTATGCGTAAAAAAAAATACTAGTGCTGTGTGGGAGGCAATGAAGTATTTGTATTTTGCAGATATCTTTTATGCTGTCGGAGAATGTTGTTGTTCCGTGCTCTGTAGTATATTGACATTATTGAGTACCGAGAGGTTTGAAGATATACAAATTGTATTAAAAATTTGTGTTGCTCTTAGAAATGATGGTTTTGTATGCTAGCTATGCAGTTAAGACATGTGGAGGAATTTCATCAGCAGGTGAAGTAAAGCATTAAAACAAGATAAATGGATTTCTAAATACAACCACATATAGCACCGAATTTGTATTGTATATTTTCAAAAGCCGATTGTAATAAAGGATTAAAATATAAGTGGAACTATGCAAAGAGAGTCGTCGGTCTCCAAATCATCTATGATAACATTTTCCGGTGAAATGATTAGAATCAGTAACTGTAACTGAATCAAAATATCTCAGTGTACTGCATGCATCTTCAATCGTCAGGTGGGAAATCCTCATCCGAGGTACTTTCCAAGAATGAACCAAGAGTTTTTCTTAGAATACTGAAAGTTTTATCATCCTGTGACAAAATAATGATTAATGAGAAAAGCACACGTGCCTAAGTAAGCATATGAATATGAGACCATCAGAATGCAGCTGAAAATCTAGACCGTACTACTTAATAGTAGTTACTAATATACCTTCTTTTTCTTTTTCAATGACCCTTCGAGTTGGGTAATTTTATCATTGCAGGTCTTCTCTTGTTCAGATATCATAGTTTTTTCCTTCTTCCCTGAAATACTCATAAAGTTGTAAAGAAAGTATAATTGAATTGAAATCACATATCTCAAGTTGTTGTTTACTGCATATTCATAAAGACAGATAAAAATGTATAGCTTACTCAGTTGTTCATATCTCATAAATAGCTTTTCCTTTTCGTCTTCAAATTTGGAGATAATATCTATCAATGGGCAAAAGCAATTAGCATCTAACCAGCAAAGAATGTGATTATGTTATATCAAATAAACATACATGAATCACCATTAGATATTTCCAATTTAGCACCTATTACCACAACATATTTCATCTGCTCCCAAAATATCATACTACTAGTAATTTCAGTCTTTTAAAAATTCAACTCTCACAACAGATTATGCAAATTAGTCTTCTGATGATAATGTTACAGGGAGTACCTTGCAAGGCTTGCAGAGAATTTGCTTTCTCTTTGTAAAAATTATCATGAAGTGCTTGAAACTTAGTAGTTTCATTCTTCAAGGAACTTTCAAACTGCATGCTTGTAATCACAAAACAATAATTAAACAAATTTTCTGCAACACTTATTTCCCTTTCTACTACTGATTCAGTTATCAATACCATTCATAAACTTTTTTTATCGTTTACAAACCTCTTTAGAACTCTTTGAAAGCGCCTTAGCAAAAGTTTGTCTAACATTGAAACAACAATACACTCTTTCAGTACAGCAAAACAGAAAAAACAATTAATTAAGTAGTTAATTAATTAATTGCCGAAATGCTAAGCATGTTTTAAACTGATTTCAAATGTACCTTTCTTTCTCAAATTTGGTTCTCAATCCCTCGATCGTAGACTTAATCTCAGACGCAACACTGTCAGAAACAAAAATCACCGATTACAAACCAATTTCGCATCAGCAAAGCTAAACTATAATTAATCTACCAAAAAATAAGAAAATAAAATGTGATTTAACGAATTTTATAAAATATCTGGAAGAAGATAGAAAATCAAAACGGAAACAAGCAAGGTGCATCGGTTAAAAATCTAGATTAGTGGAAACCTCTCACACATTAGAATAATTACAAGTACATTCTTCAAAATTCAAACTACCGTGAAAAAGAACGTTTCAGATGAAATCGAAATGCAAATGCAGTACCTAGAAATAGTCTCTTCGTTCTTCTTCTGGTCGTCCTTCTGCGCCTTATCTCTTATCAGGTGCAGCGCCGACACGATTCCTTTGAGGTCACTGCAGATTAAGAACATTAGATCAGAAACTTTGATTATGATTCCAACAAAAATAAAAATTAATCAAATGCAGCGAAGACGAACTCGGAGAGATCGAAATCAAAATCGAGATCAAAATTCTTTGTGGATGAACGGCTAGTCTTCTTATTATCAGATTTTGTGAGTTCGAGTTCAGATTCTCGCTTCCTGGACACGCCGGCTTTGGTAGCAGACATTGCGAATTTGTTCGAAATTCTGTGAAGAGACGTTTTCTGAGTTGATGGTCACTCACTCGTAGAGCTATAGCTATCTTGTTTGCGCGCGCGCGGTGAAACGGTGTGTTTTCAATAACTTCCACGTTGGCATTCTCACTCCATACACATATCCATTTCTAAATTGATTTCAGATTTTTTTTTTTTGTAATGAAAATAACTTTTTAAAGGAGTTCTTCTAAATTTTCTATACTAAAGGAGGAAGGAATTAAACAAATTAGAAAGTTAATAAGAGCACCGTTGTTTTAGATTGTTGTGTTATAATATTTTTAAATTATGATTTAATTGATATGCACTCATTGAACTATTAGTTTTTTTTATATATAATTAGAAGCATTTTATTAATAATGTTCAAATCACATTAGATACATTTTATCCATCTTCTATAAAGAATTATAAAAGACTTAATTATCATCTCTTAGAAAATCAGACAATAATACAAGAATAAGAGATCTCACGGCACAAACAAAAATTACAAGTTCAATTCAAATAGCAGATCTCTGCATATGTTCACACATTCTATTAATGTAAAGATTTTTTTTATATTCATGCCGATCAATTATAATCGTTTGAACATCAAAAGTATTTGTCTTTAATTATAAATATCTTAAAAATCACAGGTATAATCGGTTGTAATTAATTGATAATAAAAAAGTTTATATTTACAATGTATCAAAATTAAACTCTTTAAATTATTATATGGAAATAATATTAAACTTTTATTCATTTGTTTAAGCTTTTGAAATAATCAAAATCTATAGTATGATTATAATGAGATAACACCAAATAAGATATGAAACAAATCTTAAGGGATATTTATAGCTTTGACGTGGAATACTTATATCTCAATTATTTATCGCAACGAAATTTTAAAATTATAACATATTTTGATATGTTAGTTTTAGAAGAAACCTTCAATTAATCTATAAGAATCATTACATTTTGACGACAAAAAATAAAACACATGGTTAGAGTTTAGGTAAATAAGTTGATGATGTCTAACCACATAAGATTTCAAAATGTCTTTTTTTTCTTTTGTTTTTTCTTTTTGAAAGATCTTGAGGTTAAAAATATTAAACAGAATTTCAAAAGGATCTATAACAAACTTTGGTACTGTATGTAATAGCTACATAATGTGTGTGTCATTCAGTTTGCCTCAAGAGGATGTCAAAGGATTTGGGTATGTTACAAGAAAAGTCGACCAAGCTTTTTGTGGACAAGTCCTCCATTGCACTAGCAAACAATTTAGTATTCCATGATAGTAGGAAGCGTATTGATATGTGCTACCACTGTATACGAGAATGTACAGCAAGGAAGGGTGTACAAGTAGTTAACATATTCACCAAATCACTCAACATAAGTTAAGAGACTTAATTGGAATCATAAGTCAAGTTTGATGGAGGGGTTGGATTGTAAATTTATTTTGGTCAATCGGACCATTTAAGCGTTAGACTCAACTAGTTAATAAACAGTTAAGACGAGAGAAAATTCTAGAAACTCGTAAATAAAATTAGAAAGTAAAAGATATAATATTTAATGAGTAGTTGATTATATAACTCTTTTTTGAAGTATGTAGACCTCTCTCTTAAAGCCCTACAAAATGGATGAGTTTGTCATTTGTAAATTAAGTGAAGCAATATAAATTATAATCAGTTCCTCAAATAATCTCTCCTCCTTTTCCAATAGTAAGATCGTTTTGTTTTCCACATTTTAAGGTAGAAATTATCGGGAGAATGTAGCAACTCCTATCCTAGCAATGAAGGCTACGTAATGGACTCCTCTCATGTGTTTTGAGTTGGTACTTACTTGTCTTGATGCTATCATTGATTTCAAAATACAATGATTAATCTATTATTGTAAAAAAAAAAACAAATTTTATATAGTCCAAATAATGTATTAGTTTATTTATATATATTATTAGTGTAAAAGCATTTTAGAAGTGTATTTAATAGGATATTGTCAAATATTATTTTAAAAATAAAATCAAATGATGTGACAAAACATTGTAAGAATTCACTTTTACCGTTAATTGCATGTCAGACCACGTAAAATTATGAATCAAGATTGAAGTATTTAAATTTTTGTTTCATTCATTTATTAATGATTCTTGTCATTGGATAAATAATTTTCTCTATTTATCTCGTATCATTGAAACAACTTGACAAATATATCTCTCTCGAAATATATTTTGCTTTTTTATTCATCATATTTTGTTATTTAAATCTTCCTATTTTATATATTTTTGAAGTTTTTGATTTTTCCATTGCTCTTATTTTTTGGATCAAATATTTTTGTTAGTATCCTTTGCAATGCTTCTATTTCTTTTTTTATATGAATATTTGGCATTTAAAGCCTTTTATTTTCGATTTTTCCTAATTTTCTCTCTTAATTTCAGTTGAAATTGAGAAATTATGTTTTGTTTCAAAATGTAATGGAACCTTGCTAAATATTAAGAACTGTTTTTTCGAATAAGCAAATTCTTAAGAAATCTTGGATTCAATGGATACTATCATGACAACTTCAATAGAAAAACAAAGGGTTATATTTCGTTCCCGGATTTAAGGAACCCTTAAGATAATTTTGTTATATTTTCCTGCAACACTTCTCATAAATTAAATTCAATTGACACACATTAATTATAACACACTCTCTTCTATTAATTGAAATAAGAGTTAGCATAAATCTAATTAAATTGTCTAAATCTTATCTAAATTTATTGAAACTTAATTATATCAATTTTAGTGTATTAAAAATTGTACATTAAAAAATATATTACTAACATTATTCTAAATATATGAAGATGAAAGCTAGTCATTAATATATAAAATGTATTTTCATTATGTTTTAATAATCATTAATTGAAATAATTTAATCAAAAGAGAACATGTACTAGTTCAATATTAAATTTAAATTTCTTGTTTGAGAAAGTCATGTTATTTGACGAAATTTACACAGTTTAATTTGTGACAAATATTATAAAGATACTTGTTAAAAGTAACAAATAAAAAATAGAGCTTAATAATTATATATTGACATTTAAAAAAAATTAAAAATTCAAACACAAGGTGTGTCAAAAAAAAGTTATAAAATGTCTCACGAAAGTAGCTTATTTGATGAGTTAAAAATCGCTGAAGAAATATTAAGTTGGATGACCTAGATTCGATACTAGAAATTAAAAGTCACAAAATGAAAAGTTTACATCACAAATACAAATGAAAAGATACTGGGAGGAGGATAGGAATTATCAACCACCCCAAACAACAAAACCCAATACAAATGACATTATTGAAATAAAAGTACTCTAAAAAATTTAAATGTAAATTAGATTTTTAACTGTAAATTTGGATGATACAATATCATCAGGGTCGACATTTGGCTGTGCACAAAATCCAACAGCACAAGACATAAAATTGGTGAGGAGTTCCAATTTTTTTTTTTTTTTTTTTTTTTATAATATAACAAAATAAAAGTGAAATTTTTTTGAGTTAAATATTTAATTATTTTGAGGTTTAAAATGTTTTATTTTTTATAATCCTTAAAAAAATTATTTACTTTTAGTCTTTATTTAAATTTTATATAGACTTTTTTTATAAAAAAATTCAAAATATAAACTAAAAATGAATAAAAAAAATATTTTTCTGAACTAACAAGTTTGAAATTTTTTTATATAGATTAAAAATAAAATTTTAAAATTTTATAAAAACTAAAAATTTATTTTAACATTTTTTAATTATTAAAATTACATTTTTTATTATAAAGTCAACTTTTAAAATTATAACATATATATCCTTCAAAATGTTAAAGACATCCTAAATATCATATCGTAACGTGGAAATATTTTAATGCGATACAATACCATACCTCAAAATAATATTTCCCAGTTGCTTTAACACAAGACTTTCTCAATGGATATTCATTTGGACTAGTATACTTTGCAAGGACTAGGAATGACATGATATATTTGTATCGCAAACAGTAAATGTGTCTTTGAATTACATGTTAAAAAATCAACCGCAGAAATTTTAGTTTGAAACTTTTAAGTTTTACTTTTTTTAAAATTCAAAAATTGTTTTTTCAATAAAATAATTTTACTTAACAAATACCATATAAAGACATATCTCACTAAGAACCTATATTTTTATTAATTAGAAATGTCTCAGTGCAGATTTATCCGCTGGAGCCTTCCCGTCATTTGTTTGATTCCTTGCTTGCATTGCACCCTTTGTTTATAATTTGTTTGCAATTACAAGTTGACTTAGCTTATATTAGTTTTATTGACAAGAAGCATTTGTATTAATTTTTCCAGCGTTTCTTGATCTGTTTGAGATTTTGGCCTAACCTGTCTTAAAAAAAAGTAAGAAAAATAAGCTCGTGGTTTATATATATTAACAAAAAAAATGGATTAGTCAAAGTGCGTTCATCACACGGAGATATGAAGATATTTGGCATTATTCTTTCAAGGCCTGTTAAGCATGTCGTGAGAATTTGATTTCGTATCATGTGTTTGAAATCTATTTCTCAAAAGAGCAAAATTATATTTTTAACTATTTATTTTATAAGAAAGAAATAGTCACTGTCTGTAACACTACTATTATATTTAAGTGTACACTTAAAAAGTTACTAATTTATTTTTTCCTGCTACTATTAGAAAAAACTGCTATTCATTAGTCCAATCCAAAGTCGGCTATGTCATTAAGCAAAACTCATATAATTAAGTATAATCCTAATTGAATTATAATGAATGTAATTAAAGGTTAAGAATAAAGAAAACCAAGTTTGATATTGGCAAAGAAAGGAAGATAACAGCAGAACACTGAAAAACATGATGAGATTGAGGTTTTTCCTTCGCTCATTTGGTCTTTGGATGTTATTGACAGTGAACTTTTCCTGTGGTGACCCATTTATCATCTCTAGTTTTCATTACTTTGTAGAATGATTATTGAGAGAACTTGGAAGTGTTTGTGTGAAATGTGAATTCGACTTTCAATTATCAAAGGAGTTAACAAACTAAACATGCAACTTTTGATGGAACCGCTTTATTCCAAGCCTTCGCCCATGAAATGTTGGGCCTTTGGAATTATTTAGAAATTATTTCGAGACTAGTTTTATTTTAATGATAGTTTTGTTTTGGCATTTGAGATGTTTTAATGTTGGTGGATTTAATTTGAGATTTGTTTTATGTTAGTGATGATTTTATTTTGTTGCTGGATTATATAATATATTTTAAGGTTAAATTCTCTTTTTTATTTATTTATTTATATATATTTATATTTATGATTGATGATAGTTGTCTTTAATATTTATTTTTGTGAAATTTAAAAGGTGACGTAAATCTAACCCTTTATGTTTATTTATTTTTATCGGATCATAGCTTTCTACAGAGACGAATGTACAAAATCAAGGGATAGATGAACATTTCTCAATTAAAAAAAAAAATTGATAGTTCGACATGCAAATCAGTCACATATACGAAGCGGGTCTATCCACTTTGTCATTCCTAATCTTATACTTGTGTGTGTAATTGTGTATAATCTCAAAAAAAATCTCTAAAATTTTAAAATAAAAAATATTTTTATTTAAACTCTAACAAACACATCAAATAGATCATTTAATCATTGACAACTTTACTAAAGAAATACATATATTAATGATTTGAATTTTCGAGTGTCAATTACATTTTTAGTTCATATTTAAGAATTTATGGGATAGATGAAAATCAATCCGTCTAATAAAATAGAGATTTTAAATAATTATCTTAAATCTAAATGACGTGACCTCAATTTAACGGTCACTTATATTCGAATCTATGGAAAAAAATAAAGTGCGTGATTTTTTTATATAAAACGTATAAAACTTAAGTGAATTTATTTAAGTATTTTTAACATAGTTTTTAACTTAATTAAGTATAACTTTATTGTATTGATAATTTTATCAAAGTTAATTATAAAAAAAAAGTACATTTTAAGTTAAAAATAATTTAAAAAAATCAATTAAGGAAATGATGCTAACTTTTTTTCCCGTAATATATAACAGTAGGAAAGAGATGGTCCACTTACCAGTCTGGTGTCTCATGAATGCTGAACTCATGAACCCATCGTCACCCACATCTTCTTCCTTTATACTCTCTTCCTGAACCTTCTCTTCTCTACGTACCCAAACAGAGTATTACACACTTTTCCCCAACTTATCCTCTTTTCCTCTCTCTCGGTATGTTTCTCAGACCTTATCAATTATTATTATTATTATTATGTGAATATGTGAGATGTAATTAGTTAGATCTGATTTCTATTTTTGTAATATCGACATTCACCAAGACTCTTTAGTTCAGATATTGCTTGTAACAAAATGATTACTATTATTATTTTAACTCGATTTGAATTGAAAACTATATGCCGCAACCTTTTAGTTTTCACGTTAGAAATTTCACCTGATTCTCTCTGTTTATTGTATGTCCAAGTACATGTTTGGATTCACGGTGAGTTTGACAGGACCACATGTACTACCATGATTTTGCCTATAGCTACACTTTGGAGCTTCAACGAAATTATGGTGACACATAGATTTTGTCCAACTCACAATGGTGGTGACAAATTGGCGATGACTTGCCCTCATATGAGGATTGCTTTTATGCTTACTCAGTATGTGTATGTTTATGTGTATGGACTATGGTAATGGAAAGGGAAAAATGTTTAAATTTTAAAACATTTCGTGGATGTTTGATGTTGCGGTGACAAAAATTGACTTTTAATGAATAGATTTGGTCCAAAGTGATTTAGGTTTAGATACATTTATGTAAGATTGAGTTGAATTATAAATTTAGGCTAAAAATCAATTCTAGAGACAAGCTACAAATTCTAGCTTGGAGTTAAGAATTAATTCTGGAGGCAAAATCAATTATACAACAACTAAACACATCAAAATCTATACTACTCTTCTAGAATCAATTTTGATTCCTCCAAAAGTGGAACCAAACATGCACTTAATTAATAATGAAATTAATGTTGAGAAGAGGCCTTTCGAAGTTTACAAACTTTTTGAAAAGGAAAACAAAAACTGTAAATAAGTGAGGTCATTTGAAAAAAGAAGAATGAAATGAGGTCAAAATTTGCTTCTAATTTTATGTTTTATTGTCTGTTTATTATCCTGTTTAATTGCATCTATGAACCTTTCTTTGATTTTAGTGTATCAAGCTGATTTGGTGATTGATTCAGGGGCTAAAGAAACACCAAAAACCAAAGTTGCAAGGTTCATTAATTAATTCATGGCCTTTGAGCATGAACACTATTTTCCCCAAGAATGGAAATCCATTCCAAATTCTGTTTCAGAGAATTGTGACAGTTGTTTTGATTGCAACATCTGCTTAGATTTTGCACACGAACCGATAGTTACCCTATGTGGCCACCTCTACTGTTGGTCCTGCATCTACAAATGGCTATTTGTGCAAAGTGCTTCTCTTGGACCTGATGAGCCTCCACAGTGCCCAGTTTGCAAGGATGATATATCTCACACCACAATGGTTCCTCTTTATGGCAGGGGACAGACCACAACTCACCGTGATTGCGACCGCGACACAAAAGCTACCCTTCGAGATATTTCTGTACCACCAAGACCACCTGCTTCAGGGATTCAGTCCCTATTGGCAAAGTTAACATCGCCTCAAAGTGTTCAGCAGCTTCCATATCGTAATCCATATCAGAATCAACATATTAACACTCCTCCATACCAAGAGAATGATACATCACAAATGCTCAATGTGGGTGCCTATATGACACCAGTATTACCCCACTTATTATTTGGTAACTCAGAAAATTCACATCATGATATGATGGAAAGTAATAGCCCTAGGTGGAGAAGGCAAGAGATGCAGGCAAACAAATCATTGAACAGAATTTCATATTTTCTCTTTTGTTGCTTTTTCCTGTGTTTAATCCTCTTCTGAGATAGCAATTGAGTTCATTCTCTATATCCCTGGTGTATAATAATTTGTAAAGAAGCACAAGAATGGGACTGGTTGAATTATTCTATGTTAGGCTAAAGAACTTCTGCTCTTTATGCATTTATTCATTATTGCATTATATTTGAGCTTGATTTATTGTATAAGTCTCTTACTGGGGATGTTTTACCTTATTCTATAATAAATAATAACGTGCTTTAGTTCAAAACAATTTGATAATGTGTGCAGTTTGTTTTTGGTGAGATTTGGTAGTGTTAATAACGGGTTTATCCATTCTTCATAATTTTGCAAAGGATAAGATAGCAATGTGCTGTCCAAGGTCTCCTCGAATTGTATTTTTATTTTGGAATTTCAGAATATAATGTTGAAGATAAAGACCTGTAAAATCGAGATGCGTCATAGAATTGTTTGTATTAAACTTACAGAAATGCTGTAATATGAACAGTTGATAAATAAACAATGGGAGATGTTACACCCCACAGGCCCACATACTTGTAATCATTGGCTAATGAGACAGTTTCAAACATGAGGGATTTAATTAAAGAAAATGAGAGACGTTGGGACATTCGAGTGGTTGATATTGTGTTGAATGACATGCAAATAATCCAATGTTATTCCACACAGCTCTCTTTCAATAACATGATTGACAACACCATCATGCAGGTTTTAGTAAAATAAAAAACACCATCTTGCATGTTGAAGGATATTGGAACCACATTTGGAACGTGAATATCATGTACGTGTATAGTGTGCTATTTGGATATCAATTGAAAGAGTGCATTGATTTGATTTTTCAGGGTCCAAATTAAAAATCAGAGTGTAATCGATATTTGGTTGAATGTGACCATTTATGATTTAGTTTCAATATATTTGTGATTCTTTTTTTAACTATGTGGTTTCTAAATGAAAGACGTATGATTCAGAGTTCGATTAAAAGATAAATAAAGTTTGGTTAGTGATTGTTACCGCTAGAATTAGAACTCGGATTCTTTCGAATAATTCACTTTCAGTTAAATAATTATTAAGACTCTTATGAATTATTGTTCTAACACATTCAAAATTGTCAATCAATTGAGGGAAGATTTGTCAAATAGATATTTAGATTAGATTTTGTGATATTTCTTTTTTGTTTATTTTGTTAATTGTTTGTGTTTGATCAATGCAACAAAATACCAAAAACAATTATTATTATTATTATTATTGTCTAGAGACTTGATACTATTGTCTACAAATTAGGTATTATTGTCTACATGTATTATTCTCTTTAACCTAATATAGCTTTGTAAATGCTAAATTGAATTAAATGTTTAAATTCTTAAAAACGTTTAACTTTTAAGATTGAAAAAATATCATTAACATTGTTGTCGTATTTAGACCTTCGATAAAAATGGATAAACTTATAGTCTCTCACAATTCAATATATTTGACTTGAGAGTCAAGTATAGAAAGTGAGCGTTTGCACCTGATTACATAGATCTTCCTATGATCATAAAGCAAGATATAAATATATTAGAAGTTGCCTAAAAAAAGAATATATTACAAGTGTTATTTAATAAATGACATAATTATTGTCATATTATTTGTTTATTTAAACTATATTTTTTTAAAAGCAATAAAGTAAAAACAAACAAACTAACGAGACCTAACGGAAGAGACTAAATTTCTATATCTAAACATAAATATCAGCCTAACAATATCAAACTATAACTTAAGGGACAAATTCAACCATTTAATAAACTAATATAAACATAAATAATTTGATAAATGAATATTTATGATATGTTATAAGTTTGAAAATACAATGTCTTACTTATTTGTTTTTTGTTGTTGTTGTTAATATTGATAGTAGAAGTAGATTTTGAAAATATTGAAGTGTTAAGGAGTTCCTTATAATGATAGTGTTGATTTAAATTAAAAAAAAAGTAAATTATTAAAACTAAATTTATTAAAAATAAAATAAAATAAAACTAAATCATTTTTATCGCTTGAAAATAAGATGTACTATACTTACACGAACCTAACAAGTAAGGAATAAAATGCACGTGATTAAAACCCTTTTCCCCACAAAACATGGAAATGAAGATATGAACAAAATTTACTAATAAAATTAGTTAATTTTTTTTTAGTTACCCATATATTTGTTTGTTGAAAAATGAAATTTTGGTTATTAAAAGAAAATGGACGACAAGAAGTCCCTTTTTTTTTTTGCTGACAGAGAAGAAGGCCTCTTTGTCTTGAAAATGAAATAAAATTTCAATACTTTACTTACCTTCTAAGTATATTTTTTAAATAGAAATTTACTTAACTTTGTTGTTTTCTTTTGTTTGATGGAAAGATAGAAGAAGAAGTATATGTATTGTTAGAATTACCGGTTTATGGCATCACCACTCTCCCGCGCAGACAACAACACCATTTCCATAATCGCGTGATCTGCAACTTCGCAAGCAAGATCTGGTTCAACACAATGGCGAGTCGTTTCTTTGGATCTTCATCCTCTTCGATCGACCTGATCGTAACCAACACGCCCTCTACCGAACTCGCCCTAACCAACCTCGCCTTCTGCTCCGCCTCAGATCTTCCCAAATTCGCTATCCCCGGTCACAGCAACCTACACCTTGCTTCTATCGGCGATTCATTCGTTTTTTCCCTCCAATATCCTTCACCACTTAATTTTATCACATTTCTCATAATTTTATTTTGCTTTAGAATAAATTACGATGTTCGATTCACTACCGTAGGATTAATTGTTGTTTTAATTTATCGCAATGCTTAATTATTTGTGGAAATTTATGCTTCGATTTGTGATTTCCAATTTGTGGCCTTAACTTAGAGAATATACAGCTCATGAAAGCATACGCGGTGGACATATTGCGTTGAATTCAATTCAACGTCGATGTGCAAAAGTTTCTGCTGCAGAATCTGTACCCGTGAGCCGGTTAGTTTGTTGTAGTTTGCATTTTAATGATTAGCATTGAGTATTGATTATCCATTTTGCTCATGATTTGATTTTTTCTGTTGTTTAAGATTCGTGCCGCCTGAAAACTTCAACCTGGCATTTCTAACCCTTGAATTGGACTTCATTAAAAGGGCTGGAAGCAGGAGTGAACAGGTAATTTTTGTGGATTGGAATGAATTCACTGTTTTTTTGTAATCAATTTTGTTGTTGATTAGAGTTTTTTGGGATTGAAATTGTTGATGTTGCTTTGTTTTGTAGATTGATGCTGTTGTACTGGCCAAGCAACTTCGGAAGAGATTTTTGAACCAGGTAGGCTCTTTCACAGTGCTAGTTGCGCCATTTTTAACTTATAAACTTGAACATAGACATTACAGTCGTCAGTTGTTACTTTATATAATCCATACTCCATTGTATAGTAATTCAATAAATAAATAATTTATAGTTCTAAATTATTGTGCTAAGCCAACTATTACTATTTCTAATTTGATTTTCTTGGTAGTTTTAAAATTTAATTTGTTCATCATATCTGATATTAATAACCTTTCTTTTGTGAGTAATGCATGGATCTTCTTAGTTCTTAGTTATAGGAGAACGGTTTTCTATTCTGGCACAGGGGTAGCCTTTATAGTTTCTTCAAGGAGATGAAAAAGAAAGAGAGAGGGGGCAAGGGGTTGTATATATAGTTGGATGGAAGTTAAACACGTTTTCTAATGTTCATTAGACTTCTCATGATCTTTTTGTTTTGATGTCTCAGACATGTTTATCTGTTATAACCTTTCAGGTAATGACAACAGGGCAGAGAGTGCTATTCGAGTATCAAGGAAACAACTACAGCTTTACGGTCAGTCAAGCTACAGTTGAGGGCCGAGAAAAGTCCGACTCTATCGAAAGAGGGACGATTTCAGACGAGACGTTCATTGTCTTTGAAGCGTCACGTGACAGTGGAATAAAGGTGAGTTTTCTACCTTTCTTTTGACATCCACACTATTGTTCAATGCTTTTTACATAAACTTACTGGTTTATGTGGAGTTTTGAAGATTATAAATCAGCGCGAGGCTGCTACAAGTAACATTTTCAAGCAAAAGGAATTTAACCTTGAGTCTCTGGGTATTGGTGGCCTGGGAGCAGAGTTTGCAGATATATTTCGAAGAGCTTTTGCGTCTCGTGTTTTCCCTCCTCATGTGACATCTAAGTAATAGATTTGATACCGTGGTCCATATATCCACTGTTTTATGATATATCATGTTCTCACCTGGAAGCTTTTGAGGTTTCAGATTAGGGATCAAGCATGTGAAGGGCATGCTGCTTTATGGGCCTCCTGGAACTGGAAAGACTCTTATGGCACGGCAAATTGGAAAAATTTTGAATGGCAAGGAACCAAAGGTTTGGAAATCACTACTTATACTTGTGTAATATATTTGAATATGTGCATCTATATGAATTATTATGCATGTAATCAGCAGCAGTTAATAGAGATAGTATATTTGTAATATCTTTTATTTTATTAATATTTGTCACTCTCCTAACCTAATTGTTTTTCATAGTGTGCCAGTATTTGCCTTGGAATATGCGTTTCTTGAATGTTGTTACGATTTGGTGCTTCATACCTTTTCTATGATAATTTTTTACTCAAAATTTGGCAAAACATGATCCTTTTCATGTGCTGTCTCATAAAATAACTTTCATAATAAATATAGGCTTGATTTGAGAATATTAAACCTTGTTACTTGCAGTTCTTACTTGTCTATTTAACTATGCCTTGCACGAGTCTTACTTGGCTGGGTGTAACTTTCTTCTGGCATATTATCAGTTCTACCCATGCTTTTATGCCTTCTATACTATAATAACTTGATTTTTGGAAGTTGTATAATTTGTGTTCGCTTTAGATTCCTTATTTGGTTGTTATCTTTTTGTGTGGTTGATAATCTTAGTTTTTCTTTTCTGTCATGTACTAGATTGTAAATGGCCCTGAAGTTTTGAGCAAATTTGTTGGTGAAACTGAAAAGAATGTTAGGGACCTTTTTGCTGATGCTGAACAGGATCAGAGGACTCTAGGTGATGGATATATATGCATTGCATGTTCTTTCAGTTCAAATTTTAGATAACTCACTCATAATGTTCTGTGTTTTCCAGGAGATGAAAGTGATTTGCATGTTATTATATTTGATGAAATTGATGCTATTTGTAAGGTATAGGGCTTCTCAACATTATATCAACACCAATCATCTATTGTGCTGCTATTGTCAATTTGTTAACTACTTTTAATGAGCAACATTAGCGTTAGCTGGTGGAATCAATATATTAATTACTTAAACTTGGGTTGTGGTTAATATTAGTTTTTTCACACATTTTATTTTTATCTATTTAATGAGTGAAAATTTTGTTTTATTATCTTGGCGTGTGAACATAGGGAATGTGATGGCATTTCAATTTGGGGTCATGAAAATACTACATGTAGTTCTCTGAGTAATCACCAGAATTGGATTTGAAGTTTACATTGTGATTGAACTTCCTGATATTGCATATAGAATCAGTTTGGGTAAACTTTTCCAAACACAAATATAATGGGAAAATAAAATTGAAATGATCCTACAATGATTATGATTGAGTCTTCTAACTAATAACTTCTTTCTTAATTTGAAATGAGCTTCTATGTCTCAACAAATGGTAATATCTCTTAATCACTGATAAACTTATAAAGAAATTTTGGATGGTAAAGAATAAAATAATTATCTAAAGTGAGAAGTTCCTATATGCCAGAAGTTAATCCAAACTGTGCTATATGTTTCTCTTTATGTCCTGTGTAGTCCAGAGGCTCAACTCGAGATGGTACAGGGGTTCATGATAGCATTGTGAACCAGCTTCTTACTAAGGTCAGTGATGGTGTTAAATCTTAAATGTTTTTCTAAAATATATGCATAATAGTTGTCAGTAATTCTTAGAGAGTTTGCTTGGTTTGCAGATAGATGGTGTTGAGTCACTAAACAATGTTTTGCTTATTGGAATGACTAACAGAAAGGACATGCTTGATGAAGCACTCTTAAGGTAAATATACTCCTTCCCCTCTTCTAGATCTTTATATTTTTTTGTGAAAGTATAAATAAAAACAGTCAACATGGATATGCTATAATTGTCATCAAATCTACTTTGAATCTGATTTCTTTTTATAGAATGTTAGAAGTTGAGCAGACGAAATACGAGAAAATAATAGAAAATAAAATAAATCAGTGAGGGAGATTCTAGAGAATCTGTGTTGAGTACTTATAATATGAGAGAATTCGGAATACACTAGTGAATTTGATCACAGATATCTTACATTTATAGAGCAGTTAACTGATCTATTAGGTCTGCAACTTCCTGACTGTTACTGGTGTAGGCATGTGACTAAATTTCCTACTGTTAGGAGTTGCAGCTCATGAGTTACGCAGTACAGATAACACCTCACACTACGTTCTGATATTGCCCAACATAGAATTATGAGAGTTTGAAAA
Source organism: Cicer chorassanicum (assembly GCA_037974735.1). Classification (NCBI taxonomy): domain Eukaryota; kingdom Viridiplantae; phylum Streptophyta; class Magnoliopsida; order Fabales; family Fabaceae; genus Cicer; species Cicer chorassanicum. The sequence continues at coordinate 13,360,887 of JBBPBP010009779.1, read as the reverse complement.
AAATTGTGTGACTATTTAGTCTGCACATGTATATGTTTATATTAACTAGAAGGAAAACTTTGTGACTAATCAGTCTACACATGTTTTCTATTTATATTATGTACAGTATTAATTATAAAGGGAAGCAATCATGTCTTAATTTAGGGCTACTCAGCTGTAATAACTATGCATGTGCTTAATTCATGCTTAATTCTGATACTTGTAATTGATTTGTAAAGTAGCTATATGCCTGTGTGCACATGGTGCATATCTTCTAGTCATTTATCTCTAACCATTATGTCTTGTAGACCAGGGCGGTTGGAAGTCCAAGTTGAGATAAGCCTCCCTGATGAAAATGGCCGATTGCAAATTCTTCAAATTCATACTAACAAGATGAAAGATAATTCTTTTCTAGCTCCAGATGTGAATCTTCAAGAGCTTGGTATGTGTTTAGTGATGCCTAATCTTATTATATATGCTTACGCATCTGCTATTTTTAATCAAGTAAAAAAACTGTTGGATGATTATGCTTCTTTATTTCATTAGCAGAATATTTATTTACTGAGGGGTATTATAACATGATTTATTATAAGCTCTTTTATGTATTAGTTTTATCACATGCAACTGAGGTGGAGTCTGGGGCAGATTGGAAACTGGTTCAGAGTTGTTTTGACTGAAAACAGTTCATAAATCTGTATAAATTTTAACTTTTAACTCATTTCAAATCACCGACAACATAACTGACACAGGCTTGGACGTTGTATTTGTGACAGAACAGATTTCAGGTGTCCAATTACTTCTTACACATTTAGTTGTGTGACACTCACACATGTCATTTCCGACATAGTGATGGTGGCTTTCTCATGTATCTTTGCTTCATTGAGAATCACAACTAGTTGGTCTAGAATTTGGTTTTATACTAGTTTTTATTTTATATAAAATATTTGTTTCCTAAAATGTTATCGAATTTTAAAATAAATTGTGATGGGAGGAAGTGAATTATTTTCAAACATATTTTGAAATGATTTTACATGTCAGACATGTGTTGCCAGAAAAAAAATTGTTCTTCCTTCCGATACACCTCCAACACTCCTTTGGACACTCTTCATACACCACTCCAGTGAGAACAAACACTTCTATGTTATTCGTAAAAAAGCTTTTAAAAGTAATATTCCAGTATTTTAATTAGGCATTTGAAAAGTTCTCACGTCTTTCTGCATACACGTTTTTATCTTCTCCGGTCTTCATTTCCCAGTTTCCTCCTGATTTCCCTTTGTTGATCTCTTATTTCATCTAGTATGGTCTTCATCTTCATTCTCTCTCTGTGGTCATTTGCTGGTTATCTTGGTTCTCAATTTAGATATTTTATGAGTGATGTTCATATTTAACTTATGTAATTATAATGTGTGTGTCCGCGTCGGTGTCCTATAATTTGGACATAGCGGTGTCAGTTTTTTTGTCGTGTCCGGTGTCTATGAATGGATTTTATCTATATTTGGTTTTTTGAGTATGAAAAACATCTTCTCGAAGAGACAGAGACATTTGCAAAAAAATATCTTCAGTCTTCTCGCCCTTTGAGATGATACTATTCTATGTTTCATAAACTATGAATCACAGACACGAACATCAAACTTGACTTGGACATGTAGATACTGCTAATTTCCAAAATGTAGGGCACCAACATATATATATATATGTATATAAATAATTTATGAGCATTACCTTACCTTTGTGCATTGGTCCACCCACATCAATAGGAGCTATTCATCTTAAGAGGTGAACAAAGTAAGGAATTTTGCATTTGAGAAAAAAAATGCAAAGGTGGTACTTACAAAAATAGTTATCCAATAGGATAGTCGTGGACAAAGCCGAAACATAATTGTATACATCCCTGACAAAGGAAGAGCGCTAAAGATCCAAATGATGGCATAGAAGGTAACCAAATTAACCCAAATTGATAGCAGGCATCAAACATCAGTGAGCCAATCGAAGCAGAAAAACTTATCTAAGCTGATGGAGGCAATTACACCAAAACGATTCTTTAGAAATTTCCCCACAAACCAAAAGATATTTGCAAATCAAGCAAACTCCCCACTCCCACATTGATGGCAGGAACTGTAAGTTTAACTAAGTTTCTTAGGAGTGATAAGGTGGCTTGGTGGGACTGACATAAGAATTGGAGCTTTAGAGTGACATGCAGGTCATGAGTTTAACTTCATTTGCTAACAAAACAACAATTTAACAACTAAGATTTACCATTAAAAAAAAAAAAGCTGAAGAAGCAACTAACATTTACAACTAGTTCTTTACTATGATATTAATAGAAAATGCGCCCAAAAGCTGAAGAAGCAGAACCATGTCAAATTTGAGCAGGTAATAGCACGTGCAGCCACTGAAATTAAAGCTTACTCGGTTTCCATTGTTACTACAAAAGCCTGCAACCATATACAACTAGAAAGTGCAACCATTGAAACCTCCTCCATTTCATTTTGTCATAGGCATAGGCGTGTATGCTTATTAGAAATACAACTATTGCCATATGTACACACACACAAACACACACACACACACACATATATATATATATATATATATATAATTTATGAGCATTACTTATAAATGATCAAAGAGAGGTGATGATTCACATAATCAAAGTTAAAAGTGAAATTCAACCAATCAATATCACATAGGCAAACAAATATGATTATAAAAAACACAGGCAAACAAATATAAATATCCACAAGTAACAAACTATTGCAGAAAAACTATCAAAAGTATGCGCATGCACAATACATCTTTAAAAGGTGTCCCTTCCGGTCAGAATAGTGTCACGCTGTGCCCGTGGGCTGTTGGAAGCATGTTAGAGTGAGAAAAATAATTTTTTTAATTATGACACCTGTCGGTGTCGAAGGACACGCCTAAAACCAACGTGCTTCATAGTTCATAAATGGAACAAATTAATGTTCTATTTGGTAATTAGCCAATACTTACTTTTGGTTAATGGATTCAATTAGTAACATGATGATTAAGATAGTGAGAGAAAAAAACATCATTCATAATCAGTTATTTTGATCATGTTATTTCTTTATTAACAAACAAGCAAATGTATGAAATGAAAACCTATGTCTTATGGTGTCAATATTATATTTCATTTCACAAAAAAAGAGATGAAACATAAAATTATTACTAGAATCAAAGTTTTTGAATTATGAAGATCATGAGAGGTTTACTTTGGGTTTACCTTTTCTTGTCTTGTGCAGCTGCTCGAACTAAAAACTATAGTGGTGCGGAACTTGAAGGTGTTGTGAAAAGTGCTGTTTCATATGCTTTAAATAGACAATTGAGCTTAGAGGATCTCACTAAGCCAGTGGAGGAGGAGAATATTAAGATTACGATGGAGGACTTTTTGAATGCACTCCATGAAGTTATTCCTGCATTTGGAGCTTCCACTGATGATCTTGAGCGATGCAGGTATTGCTTTTGGTCACAAGGCTATACAGTTTTCAGAAATTGGTTTTAGCATTTTCATTTTATTTACACTTGCCCATGTTTTCTGAAAATTTACATAAAATGTACTCTCTAGAAGATATTTCACAAATCGATTTGTTTCATGAAAGTATCTGTGTATGATAGGATTATATGCACAGGATGCATGCTTCCTCTCTTGTGACTCACAACGATGCCACTGAAATTTTTTTAGAGTCATCCATTCTGTTTTCTCTTGTACTGGTTGTTAGTCCAGTCATGTTGGTTTTTGTTTATCTTTCTACTCTACTTTTATAATCATCAATGCATGTTATAAACCTACCTTTGTATCACCTGTTATTAACTTATAAAAACCTCAGAGGTTCAATGATAGAAAGTTGAGTTTTCAGAATAGGTCGGATTTCTCTCTTCAAAATTCCTTTTCTCTCAAACTTCATTAGAGTACGAGCGAGAAAATAAAGGGAAGTTTGGGAAACTGAGAGAAAGTGAAAGAGGGCAAAAACCAGAGAGATATCTCCAAACTCTGCATTTCATATTTTGTCCAACCAAGTATTTAGCTCATAAATTAGAGTCTGTTGTACAGGTGAAGACAACTGTTACAGCAGCTCACTAACTGTATTAGATTCTGTTACAAATTCAGTAGACTTTAAACAACTAACAGCTGATAGTTACCGGAAGTTAAAATAGAAGCTAACAGTTGCTCTAACTGAACTAGAGAGTAGCCTAATGTGAGTATATATCATGCCATCTTATACCTACCTCCACTATTATAGCAAAAAGACTGTGCAGCCTCTTAACCTAACAAAAGCAAAACATCAAAGAGTGCAATTTTCAAACTATATATTAATGTTTTCTTGCTACCTCTTCTCATCATTTGAATGCAAAATACCAAGTAATTTGATGGCTTGAAAGGTATTGTTGAGTTCCTTGCAAATGGAGTTTGTGGGGATCCCTTGGATATTTTAGAACAATGTTTTGCAGCTCTTCTGATTTTCAATGTTTTACTAATTTTCAAAAGCTGTTATTTAGTTTTATGATGTGGCACATTGGAAGTCTGACTCTATCTGAAAGTACTATAGAAATCAGCAAATTTTCCTTGTGGTATAATGTTCTGTTATTTGATTTGTAGACTCCATGGCATGGTGGAGTGTGGTGATCGACATAAGCACATTCATCAGAGAGCAATGCTAATTGTGGAGCAAGTTAAAGTGAGTAAAGGAAGCCCCCTTGTTACTTGTCTTCTGGAAGGTTCTCGTGGCAGGTATGTCTTGATTTTTGTAGTCATTTGACTTTTGTGATGACATGTTTCTAAACTGCTTTGTTGTTATAGTGGTAAAACCGCACTTGCAGCTACTGTAGGTATCGATAGTGACTTCGCATATGTCAAGATAGTAAGTTCTATCCGTATCTTGAATATTACACTCCAGAAATCTATTTCTTTTGACTTTATAATTATGGCCAAATATAACTTTGATCTTCTGTAATTTGATAGGTTTCAGCTGAAACAATGATTGGTCTACATGAGAGCACTAAATGTGCCCAGATTATTAAGGTTTGTCATAATATTTTGAGCCATTTTAATCTGTCTGAGTATTGCAATTTGCACGTATATATTGTCTGAAGACTAGATTACTGACCTTGCAAGTGAGGTTTTATTGAGTCTATAATCAAGTATATGCTTTTTAACTTTCAATTTTCTTTAGCACTATAACAATCACATCGATAATGTTATTTTTGCATTTCCCTTGTTTGTTTATCATGTAAATTATAAGGTCTGATGATTTCTAATAGGTTTTTGAGGATGCATACAAGTCACCTCTGAGTGTTATTATTCTTGACGACATTGAGAGGTGAGATTTGTGATTGTTCTTTTATCATCCTTATCTGTTATTCCTCCTTGAATATTAATTATTTCATTGTACATGGATTCAGATTATTGGAGTATGTGGCCATTGGTCCTCGTTTTTCAAACTTGATTTCTCAGACACTACTGGTCCTACTCAAAAAGCTTCCTCCAAAGGTGTCTGTTTGTCCTTGTCCTTTGAGTTTATTTCTTAAGCACATATGTTATTACTTTTAAATCACATTTATTTCAACTACCTTTAACAACTTGCTCTAAATAATGTGCATTTCTAACAATGTTTTCAGGGGAAAAAACTCATGGTTATTGGTACAACAAGTGAAGTGGATTTCTTGGACTCAATTGGATTTTGCGATACCTTCTCTGTAACTTACAATGTTCCTACCTTGAACACAGATGATGCAAAGAAGGTAAATTTATTTGTTCTCCGCATTTTGGTATAGCTCCTAGGTTAATTACATGCTACTGAACTTTTGCAAAAAACAAAAGAATTACATGCTATTGACATTTGGATTATGAATGTTTCTTGTTATTGTTGATGTCTTTCTGTTCATTTTATAACTTATCAGTTGTTTCATCTGTTTAAAATTTAAGTGACTGTATCATTTGCAATGTCAAAATTTGAATGAACAATTTAATTTGTTTCACGAGTTTATATGCTATTGTTGCTTTTGCTTATATATACAAATATTGTAGTTCAAAATAAATGTTAAACATCTCTTTTTCATTTGTAAAATTACAGGTCCTAGAAAAGTTGAATGTTTTTGCTGAAGAAGATGTTGATTCTGCTGCAGAGGCATTGAATGATGTATGTATCGTTACTCCTTTATTTGCTTCAACCGATTATTAGTGGTATAGATGTTGGTCGTTTGTTTGTTGATATGTTTCTCTTGTTGCCGGTGAGGATTTTGTTTAATTTTACTTTCTTCCATCTTTTTCAAAATGCTCAATTTTGTATTTTCTAGCATACTATGCTTTTAATGACAGGAAGTTAAATTGTTCGAATATCTTAATTCACATAATATTTCCTACTGGAAACGAGTGGTTGGTAAAGAACATTTGCTGCGATATTTTGTACTTATTCTAACTCCTATTTTGTGCTCAATTTTATACTCAGATGCCTATCAAGAAGCTATACATGTTGATTGAGATGGCAGCACAAGGTGCACAAGGTGGATCTGCAGAAGCTATCTATTCTGGCCAAGAGAAGATCAATATATCTCATTTTTATGATTGCCTCCAGGATGTCGTCAGATTATAATTTATTTTCTCATTAAGTGCTATCACAGTAGAGTGCATTGTATCATCATCATGTCTGAATCTCATTTTGTATATTTAAAAATCCTATGTTGCATAATACTTCTGTTCAGTTTTGGGGAGGCTTTATCAATCAGTGGCGCTTGCTTATGCAGATAGTAATTTTGAGAGGCAGGAGTTTGTAGTTCAGATTTTATCTATTGCCTTAGTTTGAATTGAGTTGTGTACCGAACTGGCAATGGCATAACCTTCTGTATTGGGGAATCAACAGTATCCAAACATCTTATATTGTGATATAAATTATTACGATTTTTTGTTTAAATATGAATGAGATTTAATAATGAATAGTTTTAACGTTTTTATGATAAGTTGAGATTCTTTTCTATCAGAATTTTTTCCGATAACTAAAAGTGATTGCATATTTTCTTATGGCTTAAAAAAGCATATTTTCTTAGAAAATATTGATCGAATCCATATTAAAGAAGTTCGTGCATGCTCAGGAATATCACAAGCAATAGATCAAGTGTATTTTCCCTTGTTTGGTTATTCTCTTTAGCTTCAAGCAGATTAAGGTTAATAAATAACAGATGCCACTTTTTACTTTCAACACACTAATAAGTTGTGTAAAGCAAACTTGGTCTTGCAGAAAATGAGCCAAATTTCAGGAAATAATCAACCATGGTTCCATTGCTAGCAATATTTGATGCAGTAACAAGTATAGTCGGACATGAGGAAATCATCAATCATGATTCCAGAGGGCCTTGAGGGTGATCGAGGGGTACAGTCGAAGCTCTAAATTTTTAGGGAAACCAAAAACTTATTTTTACTAAGTATATATATATCCACTATAAAGTTTCAACTCAAATTAAAGACATTATAAGAAACCAACCATAAAGAAAAACAAAAGCATTTACTCATCATTGTTCATAGCCAAAGAGACAAATTTGTTATTTTTAATGGAAAATTCCTTTAAGTGGACACAATTGCTCACATTTGATAATATATATATAAATATAGGGATGTATCACATGAGAGGAGTTTTAATATGAGAGGATGAAAGAATTAAATCTTGATCATACAACCGTATATGAATGAACATGATTTAATCTTAATCATTCATGATTTAATCAATGGTTAAGATTCACTTCTCTCACACTCTTATTATAAAAGTCTTCTTATTTGACATTTTTTCTATATATATAATTTACAAAAAAGAAGAGTACCAAACTCATCACTACATGACACCCAAAATTTAAACTCATCACCAATTCACCATCTGAAAATGTAGTATTCGAACATTTACCTCCTTAAAATTTAAAAATAGAAAAATAACACCATAAAATTGAATGACGTTGGACAAAGCAATCCCTTCGTTAGTTTGCTTCGTTAGTGAGGTTAATATGTAAACCAACTGCTTACGTGGCAAAACCAGCTATTAGCCAACTCAGTGACACGTCAGACAAGGGTTAAATTACCAAATTTAGTAAACACATCAGACATATGGGCTAAATTGCCCGACTTTATAAGCCAATTTGAAACTCAAATTATGTTTAAAATTGAAACCCGTCATCAAATCAGTCATCCTAATTACAAATAACAAATAAACAGAGATCGTTAATATTGAAATTCAAAAAAGAAAAATAAACAACTACATTGAAAACGAATCCCCTAAATTGATGAATATCAAAATGCATGCAAGAACAGTGTTGAAGTTACTCAAATGCAAAATCACTAGTCAAAAGGTCAATATTACATTAGCCCTAAAAAAAGGGATTATTCATTTGAACACAAGTATAGGAGACAAAAAACGAACCTATACTTATGGCGGTGATGACAAACGCAATAGCAAATAAACGAATGTGAATGATAGTGAGTTAAGAAATATGAAACGAATGTGAATGAGTGATGATGAACAAGAGGGATAAAATGAAAGAAAAATTAGGATAAACGAAGGGAAATTGAATATTTTATAATAAACTACTCATTCTAAATTCAGATAAATTATCTCTATCACATGTAGATTGTCATATCAGAAGATTTCATCTACGTCACACTTATTAACAAAAATGTTATTTAACTTAAAAATGTTATTTGTCTATTTTAAATTTGACGTCATTTAACTTAAAAATATTATTTGTCTATTTTAAATTTGAGAGAAAAATAACCAACTCCTACAATTTCAATAACTAATTAGCTATTCACTCTTTTGAAAATGTTTTAGTTGTTGGTTGCTGATGAAAGAAACAATTTTTTTTGGTATAAAAAGAAATAACAGTTTATTCTTTCTATTGTAGTTTAATTTAGATATCTCAACAAATTCTATGAATCCATATGGCCACTTCAAGTTCCATCAATGGGGAAAAATTAAGGTACGAGTTTATTTTGCAATTGAATATTAAACTTTTCATGATGGATTCATATTGTTTGACACTTTGACTTTAGAGCGGAAACTGCACCCTGCCTTTGAAATACTGACGTCCGTTCGATGAATCACACGCCTTAGAACAAGCTACGTGTCCTATATTTTTCATTTTAAAAAGATTACAACAGTAAGAGTTCATGTTGCAACACATTGTCGTCCTGTTGTCCTGAGATTGGACACGCGGCATAATCTAAATCGTTAGATTCATCTAACGGAGAAATTAGTCAAAAGGCAGAGTGCAATTCCCACTTAAAGGTAGGAAATATGAATCCGTAAATTTGTGTGTGTAGAGTAGTCAAATCACCTAACATCTAACATCTAGAGTAGTCAAATCAATGTTGCCACCTACTTTTAGTGGATTTCATTATCTTATTGGGTTACAAAATCTCTCACAAAAGTGATTATATTTTGACTTTAAGAAGACAAGGTTCCTCATTGTGCCTAACATATGCCAGATGGCCACCGGACTAAATCCATAGAATATAGACAACTTTACATGTTAAAAAAATACGATAAATAAAAAGAAAATACTGATTTCATTAATTATTAGTTTATTCTAATTATTAAAAATATAAAATAAAATTATTATATATAAATAAGAAATGATACAAGTAGTATTAAAAAGAAAATCTAAAAATTATCATTAATTTAAAAACAAAAAATGTCTGTTTTTGAACAAATAAATATTCTTAAATGTGACCATTTATATTCCTGTTGATTTCTAAAAAACAAAAATCAAATAGCAATATTTCTATATAGCTATAGGAATAAAAATTTAAATTATATTTTTGGTCGTCTAAATTATTTTTAGGTTTTATTTTAGGCTCTTAAATTTTATTTTGGTGTCTTAAATTATAAATCTTAAATATTTTGATCTCTCGAGTTATTTTTGTTATGTTTTAGTCCCTTAAATTTTAAGTATTAAATATTTTGATCACGTAAACATTTTAGTCGTTTAAGTTTAAATATTAAAACTATTAGACCAGTTTGCTATTAATATTGGTGCCAT
>JBBPBP010009779.1:13330430-13349446 GCA_037974735.1 Cicer chorassanicum | reverse complement strand
AAAAAAAAGGATAACATTGTTGATATTTTAAAACATAAAAGATCAAATTGTCACTTAAAATTAAAATAAAGGATCAAATCGAGAAAATAAAAATAAAAAACTAAAACGTTAACTGAAATTAAGTTAAGTGACCACGGGTACTATTTAACATATACATATATTATTCTTGTTAAAAAATAGTATTCTTAGTTGCAATAATTAGTCTTGATTTTTTAATGGAGATATTTTACATAACTAAAAAAGAAAAAGAGTCTCATTTAGTAATATATGGGTAATGCATCATATCTAAACTTTAAATCAATAAAAAAAATGTATTTAAGAGTATGTTGCTACTATTTCTCGCATAAAATATAATATCTCGATTCTCAAACGAACATATGGAAACAAAATAGATTGCTAGAACATGCCTTCATTTTTTTATTATATTTTCTCACGTGAAAGTTGAAGAAAGAGGAAGAAAAATAAATCATTGATTGAGAAAAGAAAAGAAAACAATCCACACTACTAGTAGCTTCTTAGCTACCATTAATTAATGCATATATAAAGAAGAAGAGTGTGTGTAGAATATAAATTGTTTCGGTAACACGTACAAATATTGATCAAGCTAGGTAGGTTTTAATTAAAATATGGGTGAAAATGTGATGGAGTTAAACTTTGGTTCATTAGCCAATTTTTCTTCTGGCTCGTCATCCCCTAGGCCATTACGTTGCCCCGCACCATTTCTATTGAAAACCTATAATTTGTTGGAAGAAAATAGTGAAATTGTGTCATGGAATGAACAAGGAAATGCTTTTGTTGTGTGGTCTCCAGCTGAATTCTCTGAGCTCACCTTGCCTAGATATTTCAAACACAACAATTTCTCTAGCTTTATTCGACAATTGAATACATATGTAAGTGATTTTCCATATTCTTTTTATAACCTAGATAGTAACTATCGAACGTGTTCTAGTAGTGATTAATTTCCATCAAGAAATCTATTGAAAATGCATGTGGATTGTGTCCTCTCATATGACTATTTGTTTAAGATGTATGAGTTCTTTAATTAATATTTGGAATAATTCATTGTTGATAAGTGTTTTTCCCTCTCCACACCAAAAAGAATTATCTATATTGATAAAATAAGTTGAGAACATAAGTCTCACATTAATTATAGTCATGGTCTAAATAAAACTTAGTTAATTCTCATCTTATAAAATTGGTTTTGAGAAGTTTGAATTAATTAGTCCTAGTTCCTAATAATAGAAATTAAGTTTAGAACTAGAATTCCTTTCTTCTCCTAATTTGAAGGCTAACTATATATAAATTTATATTACATGCCTAAAAAAGAAAGATCATTCATTGTTTCTTTTTTAATCCTTCAAAAGTATGTTGATATAATTATGTGATAACAAATCTTGATTGATCAAGGTTATCTTGCAAAAATTGAGTTTTTATTCTGAATTTTTAGTTGTTCTCTAGTTTATTTTTTTTCTTCCCTAGCTTCCTCAATAGTTCTTTGAATTATTATTTGGAAGCTGGATTAGAAAAAGTAGTATATGAGAATCAAATAAAACAAAATAAATCCACCCACGTGCATATAATGAATAATATTGGTCAAGTTAGTGACACAAATTGCATATGGTCAAATAAGTTATTTTAACCCAAAGTCAAAATCGACGTACGTGCGTACATATTGTATTAACGTTATATTATATATGAGTCTATCTATTAGCACACTTAAATTGAAAATAAATATAATCTTGCTTGTTGCAGATGATAACCTGCCAAATCTTCAGTTGCAAAATTTTCAACAATATTGTCTTTGACTGTTATTTGATTTCTTTATTTAAAAAAAATGTGTATATAAAACTTCCCCTTGGTGTGTGTGTGTGTAACATAACAAGAATGATATTTTAATGTTTTTCAAAAGTGTGGTACTTTAGTTTTATGTAAACTGACTGATTAATTACTTTATTTTACTCAACAGCTATAATTAAAATTCAACAAACATATTAATCATTATTTCATTGTTGAAACTTCTCAATTTTTCCCTTTTCTAAAAGACATTAGCAAAATTATATTGGAAAATTTGTAGTTAAGCTTCAAAAATATTTTCTAGCATATACTATGTGGTTAAACTTTATCTTCTTTACCTAGGAAAAATGTTTGGGAAAAAAAAAACTAAATGTGCAACCTAATTAAATTAACTAATGAGGATTAAACAAAATCCTTGAAAATATGCAATCTTTTAATTAATCATATGAATTTGTTTACAAATTAAAGAGTTTTATTTATTGCTAAAAAAGTATTTGATCAATTGCTCCTAGCTAATTGGTTTAGTTTGGTGTTTTAAAAAAGGGATTTAAGAAAATATCATCTAAAAGATGGGAATTTCAGCATGAGAAATTTCAAAAGGGTTGCAGGCACATGCTGGTTGAAATAAGTAGGAAAAAGTGTGAGCCAAGTGTGTTTCCTTCATACCTCAAGTCTTGCTCAGAGGAAAATGCAATGACTAATTCATCAGTGGAAGAAATCATTAGTAACAATCATGAATTACTCATGGAAGAGAACAAGAACCTAAAGAAGGAGAGATTGGAGTTGCAAATGCAAATAGAAGAATGTAAGACACTGGAAATGAAGTTGTTGGAGTGTCTTTCTCAATATATGGATAGCCAACAAAATAAAGCTAGGAGACTTTGTTAATTCATACTCTATTTTTTTAGCAGATGTTACTTTATACATGTTATCATCAAGAAATGAAAAAAATTGTGGAGTAAATACTCAGGTTTTTGGAGTTTGAAGTTGTAGGGTTGTGTATAAACATAGTCTCCTCGTATTATTGATATTTTAAAATGACTAAGAAATAAAAATGGTGACCTAATTCGTTCGTTTGTTTAATATACTCTAATTATAATGAGATATAAACAAAATTATTAGTTGAAAAATTTATCTATCTAATTAAAAATTTAGTCTCATTATCAACTTAGTTTCTAATATTCACATATCATTTTAAAAAAATCGATAACATAATATATTAGATTGATACAATCTTACAATTTCAATAACTTATTTAACATTTTCTAGAAAAAGGGCTTGTTATCTTCGAATAATGCACACATTTTTTTGAAAAGGGATAATGCACATATGTTTTACCTTAATTGGTTCAATCAAATTTGAGTAGAGACAAATAGGGATGTCAACATAACCCGCACTCGCAGGTACCCATCCAAATCCGCTTGATTTAGACGGGAAAAATATGCTTTAATTGGTTGCGGGTGCTTGTTAAGACAAAATTTCAATATAATGTTTTGATGAAAACAAACAAAAAGTTAATTAAGAATGTTAATTATGATTCTAAATGTTAAGTTAATTTAACTTGTGCTTTTGAGTGTATTAAATTAAATATAGGATTTAAACAAAACAAAGAAATCAGCATAAAAAGGCAAATATCTGAACAGGCAAGAACGGAAAACATTTTTGAAAAAATCTGGAAAACGGAGAATGTTCTCCAAGTCCAAGAATGATCAAGTCAACTTCAAGAACAATCAATCTCCACTGATTAAAAGAAGATATTGCTTATGAAATTAACACTAATATTATCAGTACTGTCCAAGGAACAAATAGGATCCATTCGAGTCAGAAACGATTCGAATCACAAAAGAAAAAAAGATCATGAATCAAGCAAAATCAAACAAGACTGATCTTTCTCCAGATTGACTGCCAAGAACGTTGAATGATCTTGAGATATGTAAGACATCAAAACATCCTCAAGAACGATTAGGAAAACATCTAGAATGATCAAGATTAAATCTCCAGATCAATTATCAATCTCCAGAATAATCATTGAATCTCCAGAATGATCAAACATTCTCTGGAATGTTCAGCAATCGTTTTGCAACAGATTACCATCATTCTTCAGCCTGTTTTGCAAGAATCAAACCTGCATATTAAACTAAAGAAATCAATAGAAATATCTAAAGAATATAGGATCATTAAAACTCAAGACTGCCAAGAACGAAGAAAATCAATCCAGTCAACATAACTCAGAATATTCAAAAGCTGAAACATTTTTTTTTATCATATAATTTGGTCTTTGGTCAAGACTGACAGAGCACTTCCAACGGCTCTTTTTGACTATCATTAAACGTCCTAAAAGCCTATAAAAGGAAGGCCAAAGCTCAAGAAAATGGTAGAGCTTCAAGTACTAAGCAATTCATTACTCATTTCAATCATACTTGAATTTCTCTCACTCACATACATTGAATCAGTTCTGATTTTTCCCATTCGATTCCTAGAATCATTCTCATGTATTTCTCTGTCAAAGAATCAGAACTCAAACAAGTGTTGAGCCTTCTCAGATTTTGACAAAACACTCTAAAATCATATCATTGTAAACTCAAGGCTATAGTGTGAAATATAGTTTTGAGTAAGCTTGTAGGAAATTCTTTTATAATTAAAAGGTGAACTGTAAAACCCTATCTAAAGATTGATAGGTGATTTGATTGAACTCCTTTTTGGGTGGAAATGATTTGTTTTTGTAACATATCAATGTTATCTAAAATAGGGTTGATCTGAAATATCTTTGTGCATTATCTTTTCCCTTATCTATTTACTTTCAGTCTGTTTGATTATCTAGTTAAATAGATAAATTAAATTGTTAATTTTAACTAACCAAGAACGTTATCTGTTTTCTAGTTAAAACCAAGAACGTTCTTCGTTTTCTATTTTCACAACCAAGATCAATCTTGAGTTATTTTCTTCAAGTTTTAACAGGAATTTTAAAAGGATGCATTTACAATTCAAACTCCCCTTCCTTTTAAAAATCGACATTTCTACTTCAGTGCAGGTGCAGATTTTCTTGAAATTAAAACTCGGGGGTAGGGACGGGTTTGAGGGTGGTGATATTCACCCCGCACCCGAACCTACCCCGCAAGTAATATTATTGTAATTTTTAAATTTTATATACATATGCATATTGAATATGCTTAATAATTTTTTTAAATATTCAAAATTATAATCTTATCTCTATAGAAAATATTTTTTAATTTTATTATTTTTTAATAATAATTATTTTATTATATTAATTAGGCTTAATTGCAGTTATGGTCCCCATATTTTAGCTGAATCACGAAAGTAGTCCCCCCATTTTATTTCTCCTTAGTTTTGGTCCTCCAAACAGAATTTTGGTCAAAAACTTGATGAAATGTCATTTTTTTTAAGTCACACATTACCATTTATGATCATAGATTTCATATACAATTGTTGAACCACAAAATCTTAAAAGGCATGGTGTGATTTAAATAAGCACAAAAAAATGACATTTCATCAAATTTTGGACCAAAATTCTATTTGGGGACTAAAAGTGGGGAAAAATAAAATGGGGGAACTATTTTATGATTCAGTTAAAATAAGAGGACCAAAACTGCAATTAAGCCTATTAATTATAATAGATATTATTTTTAAATTTATAATTTCTTGTCTGCACACAAATATTAAATACCGCTTAAAACTTACACACACAACTACAAAATTTGAATTCGAACCCAATACATGACTCATCCTAACAATATCGACATTTGTCGCTTGTTATATTTGGATGGGTTTTCCAAACATGAAAATGTGATGCTACATTTTGAAGATAGTCTGATCATGGGATTAGCAAGGTCCATACAATATATCTGGAATTCAGGCTCAGTATTCCATTTGATGAAGCTCCACTATATATTACAATTTTCTACTAGATCAGAAAACTAGCAAAATGAGGGAAAAGTTAACATTGAATAAAATAGCCTCGTCAAATAGTATATAGAGTTAACCCCTGTAGAACAATTATAATGTCAAACAAACACAACCTCCTGGCACCAGAACAAAAATTGCCCTGTTCATCAGACCATTCAATACACACAGCTAAAATGGCTTATAAGATACAGTCTCGATTATTCGAAGGATTAACAATAATCCCTACTCAGATAAAGTCAATTTCAGCTCTCCATTACTTCGCAGCTCCATAACGATATCGCAACCGCCTATCAGCTCATTTTTGTAGTAAAGCTGAGGAAAGGTAGGCCAGTTCGAGAATACCTTCAATCCCTGTCTCACCTCATCATCACTCAATATATCAAAGGAACCAAATTCCACACCCTCCTCTCGGAGAGCGTTTACAACTCTAGAACTAAAGCCGCATCTCGGAGCATCTGGTGCACCCTTCATGAAGAGCATCACAGGGGAAGAGGCGATCAATTTCTTCAAACGATCTTCGATTGTCTCTTTTGCAAGAATCTCTTTCTCGTGTAAAATTTTCTGAAGTTCCCCACTTTTTTGCATTTCCAACACAATGTCTGATCCGCCAATAAGCTCTCCCTTGATATATAGTTGAGGATAACTAGACCAGTTTGAATAAACCTTAAGTCCTTGACGCACTTCTTCGTCAGTAAGAATGTCGAAACTCTCGAAGGGAACATTTTCCTGTTTGAGAATTTCAACCACCTTCCTACTGAAACCACACTTAGGTTCATCAGGTTTTCCCTTCATGAACAGCATAACTGAACATGAATTTACCAGACTTTCCAGCCGAGAGGTTAGTGTAGTACTCAAATCCGTGGATTTAGAGATGCCACCCTTGGCATTTCCTGATTCTGTTATATTTGCTTCATCGACGGTTTCAATACCATGATCTTTGAAAACATCCTTTAATTCCCCACTCTCATGCATAGCAATTGCTATGTCGCACCCACCAAGAAGTTCTCCTTTGCAGTAAAGCTGAGGAAATGTTGGCCAATTAGAAAACTTCTTCAAGCCTTCACGAACCTCTGAATCTGAGAGGATGTCAAAACTGCCAAACTTGACTTTTTCTTCCTTCAAAATATCAACAACTTTTCTGCTAAATCCGCATTGGGGCTCTTCGGGACTTCCCTTCATGAAAAGAAAGACAGGCTGAGAATCAATGAGCTCCTCCAACCGCTTTTTCAGATGACTACCAATCCCTGGTTGAACTTTACTCTTTTCTTTTGAAGAAGAATTTTCTTGCGCTAATTCTTTCACTGTTTCAAGAACAGCAGATCCTGCAGCCATCCCAAGACTAGCAGGAGACGCAGAATCACCAGGGTTAATTGAGCCTGCTACTTTGGAAACCTTGTTAGCTAAACTTGATGGATCAGCTCCCTCCAATGTGTCAACAGTCTTGCCATCCTGACAAACAATGACTACTAATCAAATGATAAAATCAAGCAAAGAAGA
Organism: Cicer chorassanicum; assembly: GCA_037974735.1. Classification (NCBI taxonomy): domain Eukaryota; kingdom Viridiplantae; phylum Streptophyta; class Magnoliopsida; order Fabales; family Fabaceae; genus Cicer; species Cicer chorassanicum. Next base: position 13,342,231 of record JBBPBP010009779.1, on the reverse strand, counting down.
TAGAATAATCGGAGTATTATGATTGCAAGGTAACAAAGATAACTCTCCTGTTTATATGGCAAAATTCCTATTATAAAAAAAAAAAGATAATATAAAATTCAAGTCACGATTAAAAATACGCATAAGCTAAGATATATAACAAATAACTTTGATAAGTTATTTCCTAAAAAAAAAACTTTGAAAAGTTAAAAATTCAATTTCATTTAATATTTATAAGCAATTGTCTCAACCGTATGCAGAGAAAGTTTGCAGAAAACTATCATACATAAAAGTCACCTAGACTCAAACAACAATTGACGACACTTCTCAAAAGTATAAGTTAACGACTCTCCTTGTCTTTACATCTAAGACAGCGACCTAATTGGTATCAGTTCAACGAATTGAGTGTTGAGGGACACATTCGTTTTTTTTTATCAAAATGACATTGATCGAGTCATTGTTTCAGCCATAAAGACCATTAATTTCTACTTTCAAGGAATGTCGTCGATCGTCGTTGGAGTTTCGAATGACTTTTAAGCATTGATCTAAGGCGGACCACTTATGAAGTTAGTCTACCGTACAATCTGCCTATCTTACATTAACATAGATAAGTTGTATCAGAAAAATTATTGCTGACATTACCAAAGTGCAGTAAGAGAATGTAAGTGGAAGTACTCTCATACTTCACAAAGGTTCAATCTTTGTACAGATGATGTGCTCAACCTTAACAGTGAGTAAAGAGTAAAGACTAAATGAACAATTGAAAAATAGACCTGTCATTCCCTTTTTATTTTTAGAATCTTTATGCTATATGTAGTCAAGCCTTAAAGTCGCTGAAGGGTTTCCCTCTTGGTAACCAAGTACGAGAGCCAGTTTGGATAAATTTCTAATCAAGTGTTTATGGACAAATTAATATTAAAACATCTTACAGCAACATTGACATTTTTTAAACAATGGCTTCTTATATAAGTTAAAATTAGCTTATACATTTCATATTTTTATGAACACTCTAATATTTAACTTCCTCATAAACATCAATAAACTTATAAATTATTTTAGTAAGTAAAGAATCACATTCAAGGTGCCAACCCTCCCTCGCAGTCACATGTAATCCAATCAACAGAAACATAACACCAATCAGACACACTAGCACAAACTATATCCAATTGTTCAACCAGATTGACCACAAGAACAGAGCCAAGTCATCGACTCGTGGTATAACATTAAACGCGAAAAATTGCAAAATCAAAATATTTGAAGAAAAACAAATGCCTGCATTTTCCACAGAAGAGCCACAACATATTGAAATAGTAAAATATACTAGGCTATCCCCAAAATTTGTTTTTTACCAAGTAACTATGCCGCAAAAACAACAACAACAACAGCATATACAGCAACTAAAACAAACCCGAAAACCATTAATAACAATTACCTAACAATCAACATAAATTGCAGTTAACTACAACAGAAGAATGAGAATTGAAGAAGAAAATGAGAAGAAGGTAAGCATACCTTGAAGAAGACAAAAAAAGGAACAGCAGAGACAGAATAAGCTTCAGATATCTCGGGTTGTTCTTCAGCTTCGACCTAAAACAAATTGAATTTTGATTAATAAATATAAAGTAAATAAACCAAAAAAAGAAGATGAAGAAGAAAGAAAGAAACCCTTAAGAAATGGGTATGAGGGAAATCAGTGGCCAAGTGAGAGAAGAGTTGATCCATGTGCTTAGAAGCTTCACACCATGAAGCCCAAAAGTGAAGGACGACGGGAGAACCACCGCCAACCACCTCATCCAACTCTCCCTTTGACTTCACGTCTCGCACCGACCCACCCATTCTTCTCTATCGATGATGATGATTGATGAATGATGATCACGCTCACAAACCCTAATCCTCGCTACAACAAAAATCAAGGTTTAATATTACTTTCTTTTTTTTTTTTTTACAAGAAAGCTTTAATATATGTAAATAACTTCTTTTTCTTTTTATGAAAATAATTAATTATGTACTATGTATTTGGTCCAAAAAAAAATTTCTTTAAGGATGGGGAGGACATCATCCCATCTCCTAAATTTTTCATATAAAAAGAAATTGTTTAAAAAGAAATGCTATTTCATATAAATAAGAGGAAAAATAGGACAAATCGATGGGTCTATTATCTAGTCTATGCCAAATTAATATTAGATCAGATTTTTTTTTAATAGACAAAGTTAATATTTTTATTACAAACTTATTTAATTAAAAAGATTATACCACATATAAAAAAGTCTTTTAAATCTGTTAATTCTAACCGACCTATTTTTAAGTAAATATGAATGATATTTTTTATTACTATTATGATATACTAAATTTTAAATTTTATGTTAAATTATAATTTTGTTAATCTTTTAATTAAAAAATACTTTTAGTAATTTAACCATTTTAGTTTATTTTAATTTATTTTAATATTTAACATATTTAAATCTATTATTATAAAATATATTTCATATAAAATGTAACATAAATTTATACATATTTTAATCTCCTGATTAAGTGATAGATTGATACTAATGAAAAATACCTATTAAAACTGTAAACTTTTTAATTAAATTCTACATTTACATTCCAAAAAATAATTAACATTTTTATTATACTCTAAAAAACATTTTTGCACTGAAAAACTTTTGTCACTCACATAACATCCAACTTTTTTAGAGTAAAACCCACACTCTAACTTAAAAAAAAAAATAATTAGTTAATTAATTTTTAATAATTATACACTGCACATTAACTACTTACACGATATCCTTAGCTCAATTCACATGACATGCAACTTATGCACTTAAGTTTATCACCTTTTGGTCCACAAAATATGACACTTAGGGGGTGATGCATTTTTACTAAAATACACCATTGAGTAAGTTGGCTAATTGGCCAAGCTTGCAGCGCTACTATGCTAGGGTGTTGGATCGATCAAATGACAGTAGTTTCTTTTTTTTACCCTCGATGTTATTAAAAATCTTGAAAATCGATTATGTACCCTCACTTTTATTTCTACACCCTCACAAGTTTTCAAGTAGGAAGTTGGGGGTAATATATACGAGAGTATTATGGTATTTTCACTGGTTTTTTGGAGTATATGGTTAATTGTGGAGGTACGGGGTCAAATTTTCAAAAATCTTTAACAATACGTTCAAATTGGGACTTTTTGATATATATATATATATATATATATATATATATATATTATTTTTTATTTTTAAAATGCCTTAATTTAAAATTTATTTACGCGAATGTCTTACTTTTTTTAAAGTAGGAAGTCGATTTTCCAAGAAGCGACCAACTAAAGGAAAAAATTTCAAAACGCAATAGGAGGTCGCTTCTCCAGGGAACGACATGTAACTGACCCTTTTTTTATATATATATTAACATTTGTTATTAATTTAATTATGTACAAAATAAAAATACTAATAAAAAATTAAAATAAAATACCTTGATAAATTATAAATAAATTTTATATTTTAATTATTATTATAATAAATAATTATAATTATAATTAAAATGATTAGATTAAATTATACTATAAATTTCAACAAAATAAATAGATCAAAACAAAGATGAATTTGATCACTTGTTCGTTAACGAAATCCCAGCAGTAGATGGAACTCTTGCAGTTGGAATGAAGTTTCAAAACAAAGATGAATGCGTATAGAGGTGTACGTGGGTTGGGTTGGGCAGCTTTTGACAAAACCCAAGACCCGACCCGATCGATCATCTTTGGGCTGGGTTAAGTTCTAAACCCGTATTTTTTTATTTAACCCAAACCGATCCGACCCGATCAAAAACAGGTTGGGTTGGGTTGGGTTGGCGGGTCATACATAAATAATAACCTATTTTTTTATTTTACTTGAATGAAAATATATTTAATACTTGAATGTCTCAAAACTATAAAATTTCAATCAAATTATGCAATTCTTTAAAAAAGTCATCAACCTCTCACACAAAAAAATAAATCCAACAATCTTCAAATACATAAATAAATTCAACAACAGTAAATCAATAAAATATGAAAATTCATCAATTCTAAGCAATGTCAAATTCAAGTACAATCACTTAACAAGTTTCTCAAAGTATGGAAGGAAACAATTGGGAATCTGCAAAAACAAATATTAATAATAAAAGTGAGGACATAAAGAAGGAGAAATAATAAATAAGTAAAATATGCATTAAACAAAGCAATAACAAGTACCTTAAGATGTAGTAGTGAATATGCGTACATGCAATCAAGCGTTACCATTTAAAACAATCATTGAATTTTATGGTACAAAAATCAGATTTGGAAAGGTATGTTATTTATTGTTCAAATCCAAATTGTTTGTTTAGATGTGGAGCTTCAAAATGCAAAAAGAGTGAATTGTAGGTTATTGATCAAATTCATCTTTGGTTTGATCTATTTTTTTATTTTAATTTTAATGTATTTTTTTTAAATAATTAAATTAATAACAAATATTAAAATAAAAATAAAAATAAAAAAAAGATCAGTTGCATGTCGTTCCCTGTTGTATTTTGATTTTTTCTTCAGCCTTCTCGGTGAAGTGATTTTTTATTTAAAAAATAACAATACATTCACGTAAATAAATTTTAAATTAGGACATTTAAAAAAAAATAATTAAAAAAGAAAAAAAAAATATATATATATATATTTATATCAAAAAGTCTCGGTTCATACAAACGCAATTTGAAAACTGTTGAAAACATTGGTTCAAGGAGTACATCATTACATCTAATTCAACTGCAAAATCTAACTAAAAAATAAAAGAAAATATAGTAAATTGTAAACAGTGGTTCGTATTTGCCTAAGCCTTCATATTGACATAAATAAATAAAAAGTAATAGACAATATACACAAAATAATGTACAAACGGTTATCTCTTTGATTTATGTTTTTATGAAAAAATTGCAAAGACAAGGGAATGATCCACCGCCACCATATGTTGGATTTAAGTTTTTATATATTATGAACAAATGATAATTGTAACTGCAATCATAGTTAGTTACAAACTACTAGCAAACAATGTCAAAAAATAAAGGTTGAAAATGTTGGACTAATTGATTGATTCATGCTTAAAATTCACTAAACATCTTAGCTATCCTTTCTGGTTGCACCAAAGGCAGGTACACTGAAACCCTACAACCTTTCTCCGCGGCACCCAACACCGCTTCATTGTACTTCTCCGTGCAGTATGCGGCCTTCGGCGCAGCCACGCTTGCCACCCGATGGAGCACCGGAGACTGTTTCACCTTTTGCCACGCCGGAGCCACGCTCTTCTCTGCCACGGGCTCGCACTTGGCGTAAAGCCTCACCGCCATTTTCGACGTGGTGGCTATGTTGGCAACAGGAGTCCTGTGCCCGACATACTGGTTGTCTTGATTAGTATCAGAGTGGCGGAGGATCTCATCAGGAACGAGGCGGAACTTCTCATTGACAAGGCCCACCACGCTCTTCACGGTTTCTTCGACGGTCTTGATGCCCGGTCTTAGTTCGCCGGATCGCACCTTGGCGTAACCGTAGAAGGTGGTGAACCGCATGAGGAGTTTTTACTTGCTTTTCCCCCTTATTTTCACATAAGAGAAGAAAAAAAAATTGAATGTGATTGAAATGAAGAATGAGAACAAACGTATGTGTGTGCGAATGAGAATCTGATTTATCATATTTTTAGAATATAATAATGGGAATCTGATTTGGGTCATTCGTAGGAAGGGTGAAGCTAATAAGTAGGCAAAAACCACGGTTGTGTTATGTTAGGCAAATGAGTTAAAAATGCTCTATAAACGTGTCAACAAAACAAAGACAAACGAAATGTAAACTACAATTCTTTAGAGTAAAATACAATAAATTAAAACTGCTAAATTTTACAAAGTCTAATTTAATTATACCACCAAATAAATGTGTTTATGTATGTACACCCTAACCAAAAATGGGTCCAAGCTGCCATTAGCTTATTGCAATTTGCAGCAGGAGAACGATGATTCATTTGACATATGCCACGGTACAACCATAATTCATTGGACTTTCTGGTTCATAATTAGTGACACGTGGATGCTTTTGCATAATAGCAAGGGCACGATCCTTAACAGCACCAGTGCCCATACCATGTATTACAAACAGAACTGAATATGGCCTAGTTGAGTTAATTGCCGTCTCAAGATGGATAGCTGCTTCTTCCAGTCGCATACCACGTAGATCCACGGTGTTCTTAGATGTTTGCACCACTGGACCAAAAGAAAGATCATCATTGCTGCTGTTGATCTCTAAGTTGTCCTGTGATTCTCCTTTCGGAGGACTCTACAATATCATATCAACAATGTTCAAACTCGTCAGGTCTTGATATCTTAATAGAGTGAAGACATTGGATAGTGCACAAACAGCTCATTCGTATCAAACTATTAGTGTACAGAAAGTTATACAGTGACATAATTTTATAGATATACCACTTTGTAAAAGTATACCACTTTGTTTTCTTAATGTAAAAGTATATCACTTTGTTTTCTTCCCTGACTGGTTAGTTATATAAATTGAATTAGAATATTCATACAACAGCAAAGATTTAAACTTCTTTGTACATACCTGCCTCCCCTGATGAGTGGCAGAACTAGTTGCAGGATTCATTGCACTTGGTGAAATAGCTCTGATGCTATTTTTCTTCACACGTACTTTCACTTTACCATACTGTACCAGGATTGTTTCATCATCCCCAGGTGACTCTACCACTCTGGCTAATTTCCCTCCCAATCCCTTCACACGGACTTGCTCTCCAAATTGTGGAGTATAGGATGAAGTGCGATCAACATCACTGATGGGAAAACCGGCAGCAGGAGTATGAGCTTTTACAATGGAGGCAATTGCAGTTTCAGATTCTCTAATAAGTGTATTGAGTTGGTTACGGCCCATATTTTTTAGTTGCTTTTCGAATTTCTTTACCAAAGTTTCCATTTGAAATTTTGCATTCTCTAACTCTTCTTGGACCTGTTGAGCTTCCTTTGCCATAAGCATCATTTCCCGTCGATCAAGGTCTTCTGCCTCCCTTTGGATCTTCACAAAATAAAAATAAGAGAGAATGGGAGAGTGAGAAATTATTTAACAAACGTTTACTGAGTCCTTACTTATGAAGGATGCAAAATTTCAGATAAACTTGAAAATAAACAACAATGATTGTAATATTATATCAACCAAAGAGAAGAAACTATAATAAAGAAACAGAGTGTGTCTTTCTAACTGAGCAGCTAGGTTGTACCTCACAGTACACGTTCATAATGTCTGCATGAACTGAAGCAGCCTTTTCAGCTTGAGCTTTTAATCTGTATTTTTCCTCCTGTAATGACTTGTAGAGCATTCCTCTCCGCTCTTGTTGCTGTTCTGGTTTTAACTTCTCCACCCATTTTTGTGCATGATCAATTATATTTTTATCAAAGCCAATAGATTCTGCTATGCTTAATGCATTTGAATCACCGGTATGTCCCCAGAGGATCCTATAAGTTGGTTGCAGGGTTTCTAGTGAAAATTCCATTGCTGCATTTTCAAAACAGGTATCCTTTTCCTTCATAGTACTTAGATCAGCATAATGAGTGGTCACAACAGCCAAGTTAACATGATCCCTCAGATATTGTAAGAGACTGGCAGAAAGAGCTACACCTTCTGAAGGATCAGTTCCACCGCCAATTTCATCAATGAGAACAAGTGATTGTTTTGAGGCCACTTCCAAAAACTTACGAATACGTGAGATGTGCCCACTAAAAGTTGAGAGATTTTGTTCAAGGGACTTCGATATAGAAAGGGAGAAAAAGATCAGAGACAAACGATACAACCACGTGATATCATCAAGAAATCTTAATTATAAAAAAAAAATTCTAATATTACCTGTTGATCCCCGATATCTGCAAGGATAAGGTCAAACCAAGGAAGTTTTGGGCTTCTCTTGGCCGGAAGATACATTCCAGCTTTTGACATAAGCGATGCCAGGCCCAACGTTTTCATTGAAGCAGTTTTACCTCCAGTATTAGGTCCTGAGATCACCACCACTATAGTTCCATGTCTAATTTTGAAGTCAACTGGCACAGGGAAGTCTGATATGCCTTGTGATGTGCCATTAGAAGCCATTGTTCCATTTCCATTACCCAACCCAACATCATTTCCAGACTTTTGTGTAAGATTATCTGAAATGTTTTCTAGGGACTGCTCCAGGAGTAATGGATGTCGTATACCCTCAATATTTACTATTAAATCGTCATCCTCTTGCACGACTAAAGTGCCATTGTCCTCTCCAACAGAATCACGGCCTTCAAGAGTACCTGAACTGAAAATTGGACATACCCCATTCATCCATTGAGCATAGGCAGCTCTTGCAAAAGCAAGATCAACCTCAAGAATTTTATCCAATAAATAATTTATCTCTGATTCAGAATTTGCTATTTCAGATGCAAGCATACTCAAAATCGCTCTTTCCTCAGCCTCCTCAGAGTTTGAAAGCCTAACTTCCATGTTGTTCAAATCTATTGCTTCTTTCGGTTCCATAAAGTATGTTGCTCCAGAGCTGCTGACGTTCAGAACTATGCCTTCTGGAAGCAAATACTTACGTGAAGCCCTGATACCCACACACATTCTAGATCGACGCTTAGTTATAAGTGGTTTGTCAATACCCCCTGCCCGAAAAATTTGAGATGATACTTCCTTCAACAAAGAATCCAAAATTTCTAGGTTCCTCTTTCTTTCTGATCTAATGATCTCCAGGTCTTCACTTGCTCTATCAAGAATTATCGAAAGATTGCAATCCACACAATATTCTATTTTACGCTCTAAGCCCACTAGGAAATTACAATTTTGCAGTATTTCAAGAAGGGGTGAATACCTAATCGAAAACAATTGCATCAACAAAGTTATTTTTCTGACTGTTAATTCTGGATTGTAGAAGGAAGAAGTTATGCTCAATTAGAGTAATACACCCTGTTTGTCGTTACCTTTGAGGTAAACTTTCTTTTAAGCCCTTATTGGGACATGAGAATCCATTATCATATGACCTATGCTCCAAACTTTGTCAAGAAAAATATAACACCTAGGCAAAATGCATAAAAGAAGCTGCTTGTGAACTGAATCAGATTATAAAATACCCTTGCGTTGCAGTCAAATATGACTGACTGATATGCCTGCGACAACTGCGTAGACACCAAAAACCTTGGTTTCACCATTGATTGGATTTAATCTCCAAACGAAAAGTTCTTAACACTATCATGGAATCATGAATTGCTAAGAACGATTAAGTGTTAAAACCATTACTACTTAAACCTTATTAACATTTGCTGTTAACTCGTCCAATTGGATAGTATAGTATTATAAAAACACTTCAACATTGCATAATAGTTAGCCCTATTTGGATAAAAAAAAGTTAATTAAACGCTTATTATATAAATAATTATGCAGTATAAACTATTTTTATAACAATAGATAAAATAGAATCAAAATGTTTTCATATAACTATAAGTTGTTTTCGATCCAAACAGGCCTTAAACTCTTAACCAAACAATGTCCAATGACAGAAGCTAAGAACAGAATAACAGGAAACAAAAAAGTTGGAAAACGTTTGGTACTCACCTTTGTGAATGATTAGCCTCGGAAGCGACGTGTTTCAAAGTATCGAACAATTCCCTAGCAGCAGTGAGTGTACGGCGAACTTTGCAAAGCTCAGGGATGGTGAGCAAGTGACCGGAAACGGCGACGGAGAGAATGTCTGTCAAGTCGTGGATGCCGGAGAAGTCGATGTGTTGTTGAGGGATGAGTCTGGCAGCGGAGGTTTGATCGAGAAGTTTTTGGCTCTGGTGTGGAGTACTGCCGATGAGTAAACGGGCGTTGTTGGCGGCGGAGGAGCCCATTGAGGTGGCGGTGAAGGAGGAGAGTTGCTTGCATATGGAGCTCCATTCGAGAGTTTTGAGGGAATCCGCTTGGACTGAGTTGGACTCGGACGAGTAACAGAAACGAGGTTTAAACGAGACTCTCGAGATTGGGGATTTGTTCGCGGGAATGAGGAGGTTGAAGGTGAGTTGCATCGGTGTGGTGACTCGCTGCCGAGTTGGTGAGCAGTCTACTACCACCTTCCGTTGTGGATTGATTGCGTTTATGGAGATGAGGAGACATTCCATTATTTGCCATCCCCAAACATCATACGTGTAATTTTCTACTTAAATATTCCATCCAGAATCAAATTTAATTAAAAATTAAAATCTGTATCAACTTTATATTTTATCTACTGCCCCGTCTGAAGCCATTTAATTAATTAAAAGTCCAAATTATCCACCATATGCATATTTTATTTTCAAAAATACTCGTATATACAGGCATGTCTCTATCGATTTAACTCATGTTCAAATTGTAAGTATATTATAGACTAAATACCACTCGTAGTCTCAGTTAACGATTTAGTCTTTTATCTTTTTTTTTTTCTTCCAATTTAGTCATTTATATTTTTAAATAATTTCAGTGTGATCCTTTAAGTGAGATTTTGTTAAGAAAAAGTTAAAATTTGATTGATTACATCTAATTCCAACAAAAAAGACTTTAGTTACTCAATTCCCCTCAAAAGCTTTCCTTTGGGCCGTGGTTTGTTACTTTAAGTGAATGGGTTTTTCTTTTTTACTTCAAATTTTCATTTTCTATGACAAGCAAGTAGGTTAATAAGTGACCAATTCGTTGAATGAGTAGAAATTTGTTGTGCAAATTGTGCATTTCTTCATTATGAAGAAAAGCTCTAAATCTAGAAAACTGTCTCAATTCGTGTCCAACTCAAACTCGACTGACCAATTTTGCTATGAAATTTCTCCTCTTTTGGTTTTGTTTTCAATTTGTCTAGCCAAGTCAATTTAGTTGGGTGAATTTTAGTTGTTTGAGCAACTTGCATACTTGCTTTTCAATTCAATGTTTTTCCTAAAAACACAAAACAAGTGATCAAAATAAGTGATGTGATGTATTTTTTTTTCTAGTCTTTCATGAAATACTCAAAATTTCACAACCACCGTAAAATTGGAATTTAACACACTTGTCATAAAATTAAGTCAATAAGTGCCTTTAATTTAAACAATTTATAAGTAAAATTGACACTTATTAGTTACAAATTATCTTCACAATATTCACGTTGGAATAGCTTTAGAGCACGAGAAAAACGGTTTAAACATGCACTAAGATTTTCGTTATAGCATACTAATATCAAAATACATTAATATTGTAAACTTTTTAGAATAAGAAAATAAAATAAAGAATGTTAAAATGCACTTTTGACCCTTAAGTTTCACGTTTCGGTGATTTTGGTTTCCACTTTTTAAAATTATAATTTTGACTTCTTAATTTTACTATCAATTGCTAAAGTGAACCCCTTAATTTTGATTCGGTCAACCCTTACATGGACATGTTCAATAGAATCTCATTTGTTGGATATGATTGATGATTGATTATAATTAAAAACTATTGTTTAGATAGACTCTCAAGTGATCTTATATCTGCCTTTTTTTTTATTGCATTAAAGTATATTCTTATTTATTGTGTTTTTTTTTATATAATTTAAATTTATTTTAAATTAATTTTTTATTTAAGATGTTTATTAAATTACATTTGATTTTGAATTATAGTAAACGACTTTCCACTCTCTCCTATGTCCTTGCTTATATTTTTCAGTTTTTAGGCCAACAAATAATTTAAACCTTAAAAAACTATAAATGATAAAATTGAAAGTAAACATGTTATACTAAACTAGGGTATTGCCTTTATATATATTCCGGGGTCTAAAAAGACACTATTGTGT
>JBBPBP010009779.1:13244224-13329028 GCA_037974735.1 Cicer chorassanicum | reverse complement strand
ATAATATTAAAATAACTCAATATTATAATAAAATAAAATAAAATAAATTAAATTACATTATATATATAGTTATAATATTAAAATAATTTAATATTATAATCCAATTTTATGTTTTGCTTAAATTATTTATGTATTTCTTAAGTTGCCTTTATATATTAGAATAGAATATAGAATTATAATAAATATATAGATCATCAAAAATAAAAATAAAATAAAACATAGAGAGTTACGAAATTACCCTTGTGTTGGTTACACAACAACATAAAACTGGTGTTTGCTTTCTCTTTCATGTTTAAAACTGGTGTTTAAAATTTGGTTTCTCTTTGATGTTTTTCAGAGAATAGAGAAGAAAGAACGTACGACAGAATACAATGATACCGCAGCAGTGGGCGTCTCCATGCGGAAAAGAATGCACCAATAAATACGCAGCCCTAACCAAACTCCCGTGTAATAATAATCTAACCTCTCTTTTTACCCTTTTTTTTTTAACATTCAATCATTTAATCCGCTAAATGTAATCTTTAATCATTTTATGGAGTAATGTTTTTACCTTTTCGATTAATATATTTTTGAATTATTGTTTCTATTATATATGAAATCATTCAAATCATTTTTTTTTATAAATTATTTTGAATGTATAAAGTAACTTTAGAAAGTCCTTTTAAAAAGGGTTTCTTTCTTTGCATTAAGCCAACTCACGAAGCAATATATTCCCGGCTTATTTTGAAAGTTAAAATTATTGTGACCTTGTGGTCTATGAAACACGGCATTCACACCGGTTATAATTTGAAAAATGGAAGTAATTCAATGTATGTACATGTGTGGCTGTTATGTCTGTTCTACATACATGTCACACACCTTATACATCTTCAAGTTGAATTTGAAGGGTAGGTGTGTGTTAGTTTTTGGTTTGCACTCCAAATTCATCTTCACAAATCCTACTTGTTTTATTGTAGGGAGAGTGTTCTGCAAAAAAGGCTGCAATTCAGATGGAGATACATGGGAGGAATGTGAGATCTCTTTTTCTGCTTTATTCATTTACTTTCCTTATGAATGATTTCTGTTTTATTATTCACTTTAAATCTAACCTTGATAAATTTGAGCAAAGCAAAGCCGTATTTACGTGAAGGATTTTTGGCTGGCCACCATAATCTGATTGAACAATAAATTTTTGCTTTTCAGCCCCTCCATAAGCTAGTTTATGTTTGAAATTATCTTGCAATAATTAGAGTATTTTAACCAATAGTTTCTTGTGAGTAAATCCACTGTTACACTAATTTTGTTTTCGGGAGCAAGAAACTAGACACTTATTTCACTTGATAAGCTCCTCTGTGCAAGAAATTTATCAATCTGCGTTCTAGCTAGTTGGTTAGCACTGAATTAGCTCATACTTGGAGAATCAAGACCTCTAAAGCACTAGATTTATATCGGTTTTCTTGGCAAATTCTGAGAAAAAGAAAAGAAAATGTGTGATAGTAAAAGTTAGACTTGCTAATGGACAAAACTTGATTCTGATTTACAAATGATAAGTTCTGGTTAACCAGGTTTGGAGGACTGCAATCAACTGTGCTACAAAGATCCTGTATTTAAAGACCAGCAGTGGAGTGCTTGTATTGATCGCTCTCCTGGATCTGCCAGTTATTCAGAGGTATTTTCTTTTCATGCCTATACTTCTGTTATATTCTAATGAAGTTATTCTGTTACGGTATCTCTCTCTTAGTTGCTTTAATAATGTTTCATTCTTCAATTCATTCTAAAAAGAAAAGGTTTATATGTTGAGGTCTTGTAAGAGAAAAAGTAGTTTAGAGTGAAAAGCATCAGGGTTGATAAGAGCTATGAGAACACAAATTATAGAACTGTTTTTTTGGTTTCTTCTTGGTAATTAGTGAACTACATTTGATTATCTGTACTGTTTTTTAGGATTTGTGAACTAATTGTCTAACTAGCATCTGAAATCTATTTTTTTTCTTTGAAATTTAGATTATTTTGAGAAGGCATGGCCCAGCAATCAATTAATTATAACATGATAATAAATTTTTAATCCCTGAAGATTAGTTATGATAGGGATCTCCCTTAAGATTAGTTATGGTAGGGATCTCTTTGCAAATTAATGATGATTCGTCCCTTCCTATACAGGAATGTTTCCATGCTTGTGTATCTGGCTGCGGCTACAAGGTCAGTTTGGTTATGAGAATTTTGATGCATTTTGAACTATTATGCTTGTTCCATATTTCTACCGTATTTATTTGAAAAGGGAAATGTAAGGAACCACATAATGATTGTTAATATTTACTTCTTCATATTGAATTTGCATCCATATGACCTTGTTCTGTATCTTCCTATAGCTAGGTTCTTTTGCACATGGTTCTTATCAGGAGTTGTTCTGTATCTTCCTATAGCTAGGTTCTTTTGCACATGGTTCTTATCAGGAGTTTTAGTCTCACAAATCAGTTATCAGGAGTTTTAGTCTCACAAATCAGTTTAATGGCTTTCGATGGATCTCATGTTTTAAATTTGAAAAATTATAAATAAAATGCACCTTGGATTCAGTACTCATAAGTGTCAGCAAAATCGGTTCTTTCATATTTTCGGTTGACTTTAGTCTAATTGGAACAATTAGTACCATCTTTGATTTGTTAAGCAATCACTATTGAATACCAATTTATTTTAGTGAAACATATCCATGGTATATCATCAAGTAATCGCATCACATTGAACGGCTAATCTATTTTAGTGAAACATGTTCGAGATGTACAACTTTCTTATTTTTGTCATGTTATGTTAAGACTCAAATATTTTAAAAAATCTACATTAATGTGATTGATATATTCAAACTTTAATGTGTAAATAACCAATTATACACATTTGCATATTGCAGTTTGAAGTTAATGCAGATGAAGTTGATAAAGTCTGTCCTAACAGGCCATCGAAGCTTGAGCATGTGAAGCAGAAGCCAAAACCTGTAGAACCCATTGACCCGCCGGATATGCGCGACACTTCTGCATAGTTAAAAAGATAACCTAAACTTGCAAGAAAAGAAGAAGAATGTGTTCTGAAGAAAATATTTTGTTTTTACTTTTAATTATAAAATGTCACTTTATTTTCATTTTGTTTCTTATTTCAAATTTTTGGACAAAAAATTATGAAATGAACTGAAAATAAGTGATAGTTTTTCAAGAGACTATTAATTATTCTTTATTTGCCATATTATGTTTATTTTTTTATTTTTTATTTATCTTAGTTCATGCTTTTTTATCAACACGATTAAGGTCCATTTTGTATGCAACACTGCGGCATGATTTATGTTCTTTTAATATTCCTTTTTGTCCCAAAATGTAACCTCAGAATATTGAAATTTTTTGTAGTTGGATTAGAGTGTAACCGTGGCTGCCATGAATTTTATTATGGAAAGTTGCTCTAATTCTAACAAAATATATTAGCTACAACATAAAAATTGTTAGGAATTCCTTAATGATATGTATATTCATCTAATATAATTAAACAATTTGAAAAAAGTTAAGCTTTAAAATACTTTGACCACAAAATTATATATTATTCTTTTAATTCTGTAATAAATATAAAAAGTTTCACAGCATCACAGTAAAACCCTTTCCTAAAAGGAGAAAAAAATATGATACAAAAGAAAGAAAAAGAATGATTGTGGCTGCCAACTGTGTGACCACATTGCTTCCTCCACCCTAGTTTCCATTGCATTGACCATAAGCTGCATCATATTCTGTGGCTTTCCTACTACTTTTGGCGGCGTAAAAAATCTCGTACGTAAGAATGCACCTCAGACTTGACCACCAAATGCATTTTCTTTGAATTCTCCCACAACAAACCATTCCATTCTCTGGCACAGTCACACGCGCCTTCAAATACATCCTGCCACAAAATGACATGAGAAATCAAATAGAGATAACAGTGGATCTTTAAGACATGAACTCAGAATTGACGTTGCTTACCCTGGATGGAAACTCGTCATAATAATATGCTTCTGTCATCTCAACTCTGTTTAGATCTGATTCCCACAGCCGAATCTGTCACAGTCAAATTCTACATATCAGAAAATGAAAATGAAAATAAACAGAACACACATACACAATATTACTATTCAAAACCTGATCTGTGACATTTTCAGGCACAGCTGGTATCCTCTGTGCAACACGGGGATGAGCATTCTGCCGAAGGAAACTGACTATCTGCAACATAATGCACACAGTTTCTGTATAAGATATCGTTTGAACTAAAAAACTTAAAAGTCAACTCATACAAACAGATGTTTAACTTAAAGCAAATCAAGTTCATGTGGAATTTCTAAGTTTCTTTGTTGGAAAAAGTATAACCAATGGTAGAAAGATATTAAAGAATGCCAAAAGCTTTGTACATACAAGCATATCGTGGCTCGGGAAGGATGCAATAGTCAAAACCATTAATAACTAAAATGCATCTATCCATTCATTGGTTAAGGTTGTTCAAATGAAGGATTGAAGTTACTCACCACTCATCAGGTCTCAAATTGAATAGTTAACTATACTGAGATACTCATTTGGGAGAACTACTTAGAAAGGCTTTCCTTTGCAAAAGTCAAATGGTGAAAAACAATGTTGAGACTAAATGGACAATGATATGTATAATATTTACTGCGAGTACCACAATATAAAAAGAAGATATTATACAATATTTACCTGTTCTGCTGTAATGCCATTTTCTAAAGCGTTATACAAGCTTTCTTTTGTAATAGCTCCAACAATAAGATTTGGAAGTTGATACTCTACCCTGGATACATTGCAACTATTCACTATTAGATATTTGTATATGAATGAAAAAAACACTTGGTGTACCAAGATCAAACAATAATATTTTGGCGAAATAGGTAGTTAAAAGCTTTATAGCTGAATTAATAGTTAGTATATACCATTTAAAAATAGTAAGATAAAATAAGGATATTCAAAAATATATATTCCAGGAAAAACAACTACCAATGTCCAAAAGAAGTTCCAAAACCTAAAGGGAAGTGAAACGAGGAAACACTAAAGGTTTTAATTGATGAAAATAGAATACAGCATTGCAGAAAGTATTTGGAGACATACCTTGAGAATAACCGCAATATCTCACAATGTAACTTTGAAGTCGAGTAAGCATAAACTCGAAAATTTGTTTCCACAACAACAAATCCCTGAAAAAAGTTAAATAGAATGGCCTTTTATATTCATTGATATTCACAACTCTTTACATTTCCCTGTAGAAAAATCTATTTTTTTAGTTACAATGTGTAATAGATCAGAACAAATTCGACAAAACCAACCCATGATCAGTTGACATGTTATGAAGTGATCGGTCTGAATAGTAAGAGGTGATAAGTTCAACAAAAGATTTATGAAGAAGAAAAACTTGAAAAATTTTAATAAACATGAGTTTTCTGCGAGTTGGACTGGACTATGCAAGCAAAACAACTTAAACATATTGACTGAAATAAAATAAAATTAATACTAACAGCATATAGAGAATTCCCCTTCCTCCCAAAAGATCATCTATAAATCATATATAAATATATACATATGAACAAAATTTCAAAACAACATTTAAATCAGTTATCAGAGTTTCCTTTATCTTTTTCATAAAATAATAACTTTTATTAAGAGGAAAGAAGAAATCTAAGGACATGAATAAGACAGTGAACAAGGCGCTGAGGGAAGCTCAATCAACAACGGAAAACTCACTACAGAGCCTCCACCCTCAGCATGTCTAAGGGGTTTCCTAAATGAAATCACATGCAGAAACAAGTCCACGCTTTAAATATTTATTAAAATAAATCCATTATGAAGTGAAGAAGACACCTCCTTTCTTGATGATGATTCAGTCAAGCTCACTGAAAGGTTTGTGGCCAATTTCGTTGGTATAAACCAACTTTCTTTCCTGCCCTATAAAGAGTTTAAAAGAAGAAGAAAGAAGAAGAAAAAGAGATAAATAATGATAAATAAATATATAGAGTTAAATCAGCATGAGTCTCATCACGATATCTACAAATATGAGCACACAAACAATATAACCTGTTGAAGTTTGACCAGCCCAAGGTCTGCCAGGTCCTTAATTATGTTCCTCTGAAAATCGGTCAATGTGTTTATATTATATGCCTAATCATTGAAAAAAAAAATCAAGCGTCAAAGTCACATTAAATTGCAGTTACAAAAGGGAAATAAGATGATAAAAGTCTGACCAGACCGAAACTTGTAGAAGTAATGACAATGTAGAACATAATAGTTTCATGTGCAAAAAATTCTCAAAAAGATACAAGAATAGCTTACCTCCCCAATTACATGAAAACTAAGCTCCAGCATGAATGAGATCAAGTCACCTGCATCAACACCTCTTTCCTGCCCAAAAGTAGACTATGCAGAGCATGCAAAAAACAAATAGCAAAAACATATACATATAGAGACAGATAACTGTTAGAGCTACCTCGGAATTAGAGATATATTCTCTGATGATGTACCAAAGCTGTGCATTTGTATCCATCAGCTGTAATTCATAACAAACAAAATCTATATTCAGAAGAATGCATTACATTAAGTTCAAGTAGCTTAAAATCATTTGATGCATACCAAAAACTGGAAACCACTTTCAGTTAATTTTGGAGCTTCTTTGTCTCTGCATTGGCACATAAAAAAGTGACATCAAATATGGGATACAGTTTGCAACATCCACATATATGAACACAGTGCAAACAAATGTTACAAATGAGAAGTAACACTTCCAAGTAAACAGAACCTCTGACTCAGGAGACGCCGCTGGAAAACTTTCATCAAAGAAGAGCTTATATTTAACGTCTTCTCAACATGACTTGGGCTTATAAGTTGCAACAAGAAACACTAGTTCATCACAAAACAAAGTCACCGGAGAGTTTAGGCTTCATTTTAGTCAAAATTTAAACAGCACATTGCAGATTAACTAAATCAAATAATTAAAGCGATTTATAACAAATATTATTAGGAATAAAATTGCTAAATATATGTATAGATTAAACAGAAAGTGGAATCAAAAGATGTGACTCTGCACCTCCCATTGTTCCAGAGCATAAGCCTCAAGATCCTCTAAGGTTGGGAGCCTTACAGTAATATTAGAAGGCATTGATTCTCTCGGCAAAGTTCCACTGCCATATTTAACCACAAGGACATGTTACCAGCTAAAGCAAATATTGCAGTTGTACTAAGACAAAAGTCTACATTTTAATAACCACATTATAGTAATTTTTTCATATTGAATTTTAAATTGAGGAATGGATATTAAACAACATTTTGGTCCCATAATTTCAAGGAGTAACCGCCCATTGTCTATATAGGTTTGCTAACTCATAATGCATGACATGGAAGGGTTTTATCACACCACTCATGTTAACGATTTTGTGTACCTTCATAGCAACAAGGGAACAAGATGGGATAACTATTACCATGAACAGAAAAAGAAGACAAAATGATTTACTACTCACCCATGTACTAAAAGTTTCTGGAGACTTCTCTGATACGTCGAATTAACTTTGTAAGTTTTTTCATTCTTCCTGCCAGAAGGAGAAAAAAATACTAAACTGGGATAACACAAGGGTCCAAAGTGATAACGGTGATGTTCTAGTACTATGATCATTCAAAGCTTGAAACAAAAACACACAAAGAGATGGAGAAAATTATAAGTAATCCAGAGAAAAAAATTGAACCAAATTCTGGCATCAAATTATGTTCCTCATAAATTTTAAGAAAAATCAAGAACAGACTATGCAATCGGCATTAAATGTGTCATGCTACAAAGTTATAATTCTACACAGATAAGTGTTCTAAGAGAAACAAAGGAGAAAGCAATAAAAAAAAAAGATCACATCCAATTTTACAAGAGATTTAGCATAAATCAGGAATAAAGTTATTTTCCATTGAACTATACAGCATACAAATAAAACAAGGTTTTATAGCAAAAATGTTCTTCAACACATTACAAGGTGCAGATTATGTGTCCATACTCCATAGTTTAGGCTAGCATGTCATTTGAAAAATCATAATTAGTTTGAACCATTGAGAGGCAGAAATGTCTACTTGTCATTTTCATACAAGATACAGAAAATGAGAACGATCAAGTACCTGTCAAGAGCTTCAACAAAAACTCTCAATTGAACCAATCTATCAATGGCGACTTTGTGCTTTGATAGTCCATCTGGAAGCACCCATTCCTCCAACAATTTAGCTGATACTGGTCCATCAATATGCAGTAGCTGTAACACATATTTCTTTGCAAGAGGCGGTAGAGACCTGATATTTTAAGATATGTATATGTATGTGTTAAAGCCAAAAACTCAAGAACAAATACAATTTACTTAGAGTCTGTTTGGATTACCTTATTTGAACTTATTTACTTACATAAGCACTTGTGAGATTGTTCGAAATAACTTATTGAGTATATATTTGGAAACCTACAAAACCACGGTAACTATCCACGGTAGCACAGAAGCTATGTTTTGTAGAGTTTAGTAATCGTCTGTTTAGCTCCACACGAATGTGGAAGCAAACACACATTGAAACAACTTATGATATGTTAATAAGTTGTTTTCAATTTATTTACATAAATTCTATATAATAACTTATGACAACATATACGTAGACAGTTTCAGTTTGACTTTATTTTATCTTTACTTATAAAAATAGTTTATACATAATAACTCATATAAATAAAATTGAAACCATTCGACAATTGTTTTTCAAAAAGAGGGGGGAAAATTGGAAACATGAAATCGAAAATAAAAAATGGTCGTGAGAAGAAATAAGAGAAAAAGAATAATAATAATAATAATAACCTGAGAATAGCTTCGCAGATGAATCCATTCTGGTAGAGTTTATCAAGCTTGATGGCAGGCATTGAAGCCACCATGTCCATGAAATTCTTAGCAATGATTCTAACCTCAGGCATCCTGATTTTGGTACTAAATAATACTAATCAATATCTTTTAAGGATTGTTTTAATAGTTTATTGTTGTTGAGGTTGGGTATGTATGTGAAAGGTGTTTCCGGCGCATCAAGGTGTTTTGTATCGCGTTGCGATGAGTTCCAGTTTCAACCAAAGCTTCCCAATCCACGCCTCAGCATCAGTGATACAATACAGTACAAGTGCCAACTATACACTCTCCACGCCCTTTCTCTGCTAACCGGAGACAAACATAAGGGTTTTTTTTTTTTAATAAACAATTGAAAAGTTTTTTTTTTTTAATGAAAACACTTAGGTTATGGTGCTCTAGGCATACAAAATCTAAATACTCAAATAGCACTTATAAATAAGTTGAAAGTTAATTCATGTTGTTAATATGTAAATTATGATAAAAATAATAAAAATTGTAATAAGATTATAAAATTGTATAAAGTATCGTGAAATCGACGGTCGGACTAAATATATCGAGGTGTAAATCAATTTTAAAGACAAAAATTTTTTTAAAATTAAAAAAATTTAAATATACAAGTCAAACATTTATGAATATTTGAATGATTGTAACTCACTATCAAAATAAAAATTGATTACATCAACGACGTATATAAATTTAATCATAAAATTAATAAATTTTTATTTAAAATTAATAAATTTTTTTTAGATGATCAAAATCATATATATCAAATTGAAGTAATGTAATCAATTTCGTATAATATTTATTTATTTTTTAATTGATAATAAAGTCAATCAATTGTAAAAAAAACAATTAATTTAATATTTGATGATACAATATTCATTTATATAATATTTTATTAATTTTATTTTATTTTTATTTTTTGTCAATAAATGAGATATATAACTACCACTAAACCCAAAACATGTTATGCCCCCTCAATCGAAAATAACGGAGAGATGGAAAGGTTAAAACACAAAAAGAATGTTGCAATCGAAAATAACGGAGAGATGGAAAGGTTAAAACACAAAAAGAATGTTGCTGCCCAGGATCGAACTGGAGACCTTTAGTGTGTAAGACTAACGTGATAACCACTACACCACAGCAACCTTGATGACAATTTTGAGAATGTTATATTTCTTATTTGAATACTAATAATAATGGAAATTCCCTGCTTTTTTTTTTTTATTTCTTCTCTTCATATTTTCGGTATTTATTTATATCATCCTGCAAGGTTTTGCTCTTTGCAACACAAAAATGTATTATTATGCAACGGCCTATTATGTATATGCATTTGGAGTTGCGTCTGTGGTCCTTAAAGATGCCATTCCAGCTTCATTTTGCTTCTATATTATTGCTATGTTTAGGACCAACCAAATACTTTTGTAATCTCAAGAAATTTTAAAGTGAAATAAAGTGATATCAAAATTATGCGTCTTAAAAGAATAAAACAAAAAATAATGTTTGTTTATTATGTATATTACAAATAAAATCTGATATAGATGATTTTTTAAACCATAGTAGCAAAATAAAGTTTTGGTTTATATGAAAATTAATAAGAAATATATGCAGAGACGGAAGCAAAAGTTTTGAGTAGTAGAGACACCATATATATCTTTCAAATTTCAACGGTTGTCCTATGTA
Source organism: Cicer chorassanicum (assembly GCA_037974735.1). NCBI lineage: Eukaryota > Viridiplantae > Streptophyta > Magnoliopsida > Fabales > Fabaceae > Cicer > Cicer chorassanicum. The sequence continues at coordinate 13,318,470 of JBBPBP010009779.1, read as the reverse complement.
ATATTATAATATTTAAATTTATCAAAATTACAAAGATATTCTTAAATGTCTCTTTTGTTAGTAATTTTATAGACCAAATTAAGTAACCAATGAAGAATGAATATTAAATTAATTTACTAAAGACACATATAAATATCAAAATATCTCACAAAAGACACATTTAAATATATTTTTATAATTTTACTATATTTAAAAACTATTATAACAATACTCATATGTTTATTTTAATTTAAAAAATTAAAATATAGTGAAAGCACAATCTATAATAAAATATTTCCTTTTATTGTATAATTTATTTTTTAATATATTAAATATTAAGATATTTATTTTTCAAAATTAAGGTGTCATCCTTCCAAATAAGTCCGTCTTGAATATATGTACCCCGAGTTTAAATGCATAAAAGAAAAATCCACCATATATTAGATTTTGATATTTTCATCAAATCTGTTTTATTTGGAGGACCAATTTATTAACAAATATTTATTTATCTATTTATTTATTTATTTGGAGGTTCAAAACGAAGTTTTTATGCTTGGGTCGGTGTTATCCGTGCATGGCGATTATAAACACTCAGTTGCCTTTCTAACAAAATTAACATCTACTACAATTGGCTATTTACAAAAAGTATGGATTAAATAATTAGGGAAATCGTTTGTGTGTAAAAAGATAGAGAGAGGGAGAGGGACATGTTAAATGTCACCAAATCATATTGGTAAAATGTCACATAAACTGATGAATGAAGCACAACTAACTACCATAACTAGGTAGGGTAAAAAGCAATTAGTTGAGTTTCTTTTTATAAAAAACTTTCTTCTTCCAATTTTAAAATGCTTCAGGCCAAATATAACTATATTCTTTATCACACTAAACATTTATTGTGGAACCTAAACACAGTTGTTGGACTAAATTGCTACACCAAAAACTTTAGCAGCTTTGAATTTCACACGTCAAAGCATATTTACCAAATAATAAACTTTTTGAGTGCTCATCAAGTTATTATACAGTTATAGTTCAATAATTTTATCATATTTTCACTGGACATGATATAAAAAACTTTTTGCAAAAGTTTCACGCAGCACTTATCGAACAGTAGCAATGTTAGAAAAGCAACTGCAATTACAAACAAGAAACAACAATCATGGTCTTTTAAAAACTCACATAGTAGACGAAATTGGTCTTACATACATACATCAAATAGTAGTAACATACATGATACATCAATTGTAATACTAACAATGATAGCTTCTGAATAATAATTCACAGAAGATATGGTTACAGGAAAAGGCAGAATAGAAAAACAACTTCCATATGCCATTAAATCCAAAGATACAATTAAAGTAATGTGACAGGAGCAGATTGTGCAAACCTCTTGTTAAGTAATTCAATCTGTACAGGGATATACATATTAGCTAGCTAAATACAAGTTTACCATCACAACTTCACCACCAACCCACAATAACAAAGGGTTGGATACTTTTGGTAGAAGTGGGAAGCAAGAACTGCAACTCTACATATATAACATAAACTGAATTCTCCGAATCAGCTTCGAACTTTATATGACTAACTTCAAATTGAAAGGAAGTAACAACTATCCACCCAAGACAACAACAGCATACATTAAAATCTGTCTGTTGCAATCACTCACCTTATGTGAGAGTCATACGTGTCAAAGAGGGAGTCTGGAACAATCAAAGGCAACTTGTCTATGTACATGAAAAGCCTTCTGAGATTCTCCCTTGTCACTGTTGCCATATCAACCACATCCCTTCTATCAGTATATACCCAGAGATCCCCTGAGTTCACTCTCTTCAGACTGTCACGGCAAAATGGGCACGACTGTGATATTGTTCGCCTGCAAAAACACACCAAATCAATTAAACTTCAACTGAACGAAAAACACACTTGGAACACATGCCAGGGGGCATGAGACATCTGCTAAAATTTCATAACTTGGGATGAAAATGTGAAAGCCAATACTGCAAATCTCTCTCTGTGAGTGTACAGTCTTACTTTGGTTTGGTAAGAGGCTAATCTAATAACTCAACCCTCTAACTAGGTCATGAAGAAATAAATCCAACATTTGTCTTCATACTGTGGAATAACTCACACCAGACCCAAAATGTACATCAAATCTATGCAGACTTTTATGTCTGCCCTAACTCAAATTAGGAATCAGACACCAATTAGGGTTTTCCCAACTGGTAAAATCAAATGGCATATCATGGGTTTGAATCCTTGTAGTGATCTTTCATTGTTAGCTCATTTGTAAATACCATTATTAGCCTCAGCCTACTAGCTGATAGGCAGATTAGGCAATTAGACAGACAATTGGGCAGACTTGGTTCATCAAGAACCTGGACAGTAAACAACAAGCCTTTCAATCCATCAGAATGTATGACTCAGGTGGAACAATGATAAGCACAATCAGGGAACTAAGACCACGTGCCTTTTTTTCGCCATCAATAGAAAATTGACGTGCCACAGCCATCCTCCTAATAGACAGTGCATGATCGACCTCTTCAACCAATTATTCAATCAGATACAACTTTACGGCTGAACTATTCTCATTCACTTCCAATTAAAGCATTTAAACACACATAAATCCATTGAAATTCCACAAAAAGCATCAACACAAATTTTCTTTTCAGTCACTACAATAATAAAATAGCATCTCACTAATCAAAACATATTTCATTACTGTAAGTAAAGAAGACTCTAGATTCTTGATGTTTGCACTTTCCTCACATATAAGAACAGTAGTAGACTATATAAACGGGAAAAGAGTAATGATTTTTGCTAGACTTTATCATTCAAAGAATCTGCATATGCAAGGAATGGAAACACATTAAATCCACATAAAGGAAAATTTAATCAATACATTAAGCCTAACCAACTCCAACAAGTCAAATAAGACTCATACACAACTATCAGAATACATAACAGCTCAAGTACTAATCCGCCAAAAGGCATTCAGGAGTCATACAAAATACATCCTACGAGCAACTACATATTCACATTCTGGTAGCAATAAGGAAAGTGACAACTCATACCTCATATGCATGGTGCCTACAGCCTATTGGTGGAATTGCACCTGCAATCAAGCACGGGATTCTAAAACCAGTTCACTTACAGTTCACTCACAATTACCACTACTTAATCCTCTAGCATAGCAATAGACATTCTAGTTTGCAAGGTTGTTAACAAATATGACCCAAACAAACTGAAAAACCCAAAACCTAGGGAACCCAAGCAAGCAGAATAATTAGATTTCACAATTATTGAAACATTGTAGTCATTTATTAGTGATCACAACAATAATGCATGAAATCAGCAAAAACTAATAAATAAAAAATGAAACAGTAGTACAAACAAATGAAACAACCCCAAATCTTTTTCGCTTCTTGACATCTATAAGTCTACTCTTGACTGTGAAAGTTAGGAAGTCTCAGACACGCGTGCACACACACAGAGACAGAGACAGAGACAGAGAGAGAAGGGGCAGGGAGTACCATTCTCGGTAACATTTGAGGCACATAGCATGATTACAGTTGGGCAACACAATTTTACTATTCATCTCCATGCATATCCCACATTCATCTTCTCTTTCAATGTCTATGTCAGAAGATTGCCTATAGTCCTCATCATCTCTTCTACGATACCTCTCCATGCATACGGCCTTTTGCTTTTTATCCTCAGTATCAGTGACACCCTTTTGAAGTTGCATCAAAGAGGGATAAATGACAGCTGCTCAAAGCAGAAATTCAATATATCATCAACCAACAAAAATTAAAATACAAACAAACTAAATACTAAGATTAAGACAAAAGGGAAAATATACCATAGAATTCCCTTATACTTGCTTTTCTTTCATGGGTAGACATGGTGGTTGTTCCATCCACATATACCTACAGCACAGAGCAAAACTATTGATCTTGTCTAAGTCTCTCATTTAAAAACCCTGGTTATAAAAATCAACAGAACACGTTACCTTATAAATTAGGATTCTTAACAATCCAAGAGCTCCAGCAAGATGACAATCTGTCCATTGCACGAAAAAGAGAAACAAGTGTGCAGCAGGACTGTATGACATTCTCATCTGAAGGCTTGCACCATCATAATCCCTAGGAAAATCTGACGCCCTACACATCGAAATTGAAGATACATATCTATAATTAAGAATGGTTGGAAAAAGAGGGAAAACCTAAGAGAGTATGAGTGAGGAAGCAGCAAAGATGAAATAGAAAAGAGAAAAAAGGTTAAAGAAGGAACTAACAGAGTATTGGCGTGCTGGAGATCAGCTTCGAGGACTTTTAAGGAATCCTTAAAAGACTTGCGCATGGAACCCACATACATCTCTCTCTAACGATCACACAAAAAACAACACAACTTTTTCAATGGAAGAAGAAGAAGAAGAAGAACCCCGTGGTGAGCTATGGTTCTAGTTTCTCTCACTGGAACTCTAGTGTATGTATGAGAGAAGAGAGAAGAGAGAAGAAAGAAGAAGGAAGAAAGAGTAAAGAGTGGTTGGATTGTGTTTCTTCTATACTGTTCTTCAAAGCAAAGAGGGAAGCTTTCAAGGACACGCGTACGCATTAATTAACACTCTTATTCTTCTTTCCAAGATAACAATCATATTTAATATTTAATTACTTTTCTTTTTTCGACAAATGTCACAAACAAACTTCTCATTTTTTAAATCTCAAGAAACTCAAACTTCTACTTCTCGTTTCATTTTAATTGCTTAATTGATTAATTTAATAATACAATCAATTTTAGTTATTCAATTACTCTTATTAATTATAATTATATATTTTTATTAATTAAGATATAGTAAATAAAATGATGTAAGTAAAAAAATAATTAGTGTTATATATATATATATATATAGGGGTGTACGTGGGTTGAATTGTGCTGATAAAACCTGATGTCCGACTAGATCGATTATCTTTAGGTTGAGTTAAGTTCTAAACCTCTATATTTTTTCATTTAACTCGAACCGAACCGACCCCATCAAGTTGGGTTGGGTTGGCGGGTTATACATAAATAATAACCTGTTTTTTATTTTATGGAAAAATATATTGAATGAAAATATATTGAATGAAAATATATTTAATACTTAAATGTTTCAAAAACTATAAAATTTCAATCACATCATTCAATTCTTTAAAAAGTCATCAACCTCTCACAAAAAAAAAATCAACAATCTTCAAATACATAAATAAATTCAACAACAGTAAATCAATAAAATATAAAAATTCATCAATTCTAAGCAATGTCAACTTCCAGTACAAGCACTTAACAAGTTTCTCAAAGTCTGAAAGGAAACAATTGGGAATAGACAAAAACAAATATTAATAATAAAAGTGAAGAGAAAACGACTAATACTACTTGATCCACCACATTATTTTCATCATTAAACATAACCTACCAACCATTTTTGTTTATTAAGCTACCATAATTTTTTAATAGTAGTGCTTCATTTATTTATAGTTAGAGTACTTACTATTTTCAAATAAAATATTAAAAAAAATTGTTTAAAAAAAATATAACTAGTTACCGGGTCGGGTCGACGGGTTCAAATTGTTAAACCCATTACCCGAACCAAATATAAGCGGGTTTCAACGGGTTAAGTTAGGTTGGACCCAAAAGTAACGGGGTACGGATAAAAATCGGATTGGGTTGGGTGATAGGGTTGCCGAATCGACCCGCACCCATATACACCCCTATATATATATATATATTAATAATCTGATTCAGATAAATATAATAAATAAAATATTTTAAAATGTGACGAATGGAATATTTGTAAAAATTAAAGAGATTTAACAAAAGTTAGGATTTTAGATTTTGCAAAATTACATAGTTTATTTAAATTTTGTCAAATTTAATGTGATATCAAATATATATTAAATATTTGTATGTGATTTTGCAAAAAGTCAGAATATATATTATTGTGTCAAATTATATGTCTCTTTATATTATCAATCAATTAATATAGCATTAATTATTTTACTAACTACAATTAATATGAATATTTTAGTAAATGAAACTTATTTCATTAAAATTAACACAACTAATTATTTTTTATAATTGTGTAAAACTCAAATTAGACATTTATAATTAGATTGAGAGAGCACCAATAGATCTAATCGAAAGAGATAGAATATAATTTTTGAAAATTTATAATTTAATTATTATAAGAAAATTAAAGAATTTACATATGTATATCTGATATGAAATAATTGCGATGAAGATGGATATATATATAAAATAAATAAATAAATAAATAAATCTAAGCGATATATAATGGTTGGGTTCATGTCAAAATTATTAATCTTGAAAGTAATTGTGTACCTTATTTTTATGCTTTCGAATAATTAAATATATTCGGTTAATTTGCATGAAAAGCTCTTCACATAAAATGCATCCTCCTTAAAAAAAATCTGTTTAACAATTTTTATGGTTGGACAATTGCGTAGGACACTGATTGAAATTTTGAAAGCCACTAATTAAGTATTATATTCTGTAACTTTTAACAAAAATGCTTCTATTTTTATTTTTAACGAGTAGTGATACTTTCATCATATCGTTAATGTGAATGGAAATGGGGACAGTGGAGAAATGGGATGCTAAATTAATTAATGAATGAATACGACCTTTATCCAAATTTGCATGCTCTTTTTTCTTTCACTTTATTGGTTTGCCACTTCACCTTTTACGATTTTTAGTAGTTTTGGCTTCACACAAGCTTTGTGTTTGTGGGATATGAATCCTCTCTTTTCATTTCTCCATCATTATCTCTTATTTCTTTTTATCTCTTCTTTACCCTTCAATTTTTTATGTTCTCTTCACACAAACATGTGTTTGTGGATAACACTTTCTCTCTCCCGATCTTTGGCGTCTCATATTCTTGTCCCACATTGCGAATAATCCACACCACAGACCTTACAATGATTTGTAATGTACTTAATTAATTATTTAAATTTTGAAATTATCTAGTACATAAGCTTAACTAGAGATACTATTTTTTAATGATTTTTTTTAGTGTAGGTGTGGTACGCTCTTGTACAAGATCAACTATATGATTGATGATTCTTCATCATATGTATATTTTTTATTATTTTTAGTTTTATTTATCTTTAATTATTAGTTAATTCAGGAAGTTATTTGACATGTTTTGTTGATTTTAGTTCTTGGATTTAATGAAATGTTTATGTCTTTATTTCTTTGACTAAGTAGAGATTTTTCGTAGTTTTGTGTTGTTTCTTTATTTTAGTGCAGTGCTGAATTTTGGTGAGAAATCAACATGACATATGTGGAGTATTTTAGCCATATATGGAGTTGTAGATGTTCAATTGGAGTCACACCAAGTTCAAATGAAATCTAAGATTTATAGCTACAACTTTCATGAAGACACCAGAACTAAATTCGAACTCAAAAGAGGAGAAAAATGCACTAAACACCAGATATAAGATGTTGTGCGCTTGAACCGCGAAACCTGCGCCTGGGGCACATTTATGCACCACTAGATCTGCCAGATTGCGCTTGAAGCACGCCTGGGGCGCGTGACGCGCATCAGAATACATTGAAACACGTTTTTATCACTTTTTAGGCATCTTTTTGACTATTGGGAAGTTTGGAGACTTGTGCTCTAGCAGATAAACTTAGATACGACTATTTTTAACACCATTGGAGGAGTTTTATCAAGAATCATTCATGAGTCTTTTTTGTAATTCTTCTTTAATCTCTATATTGTGTATCTTTTTTATGAGTGACTAAACTCTATTTGTTAGGTTTGAGTGAAACAAGATGAAACTCTTATTTGTCTAATTTGATTTCTAGTTATATGAATAAGTTTATTGAATTATTTTTTCATATGTGTGCTTAATGATTTTTATTGCTTGATCAACTTTAAAATGTTTTACGATTCGTATTTCGAAACAGAAGTGGACTTTACGAATGCTTGAAATGAGAAATTCATGATATTGTAGTCTAGGGATAGATGTAGGTCATGAAACCAATTGAATTAGTTGCAGAAACAGTAGTTTAATAAGAGAATTCTTGTACTGTAAGACTTAATTCTAATATTAAATCCACTAAGGAATTAGGGTTACTTTAGAATTAAAGGTTCTGTCACTAAGACATTAGAGCAAGAATAATAAAGAGAATTCGATAATAATTCAATAAAGGAATTTAATAACTAGATCAAATTAGAAACTAAGGTTGGACTCGAAGTGAAACTCATCCCTGACATTTTTCTTATTATAAAAGTTCAATTCTATTACTCTTGTTAATTTTAAATATTATTTCAATCAATCCGGAAACTTTTTGTTCAATTTTAATAATTAAACATAATTCGATAGTAAAACGCAATCATTGAGTTCGACACTCGATACTACCGTTTTAATTATTACTTGCAACGATTCAGTGCACTTACTGAAACGCTATCAACGATATTAACAATAGATATTATTTAGGGAAAAAATAGAAGATTAACAATGATATAAACACAAGTGATTAAGGATGTATAAGTAAACCCTCATGTTACATATGAGAGTTTGATGTTTTGGGTATTATTTTATTGTTTCCATGTGGGGTTTTCATCACTCTTTTTTGACACGTATATATATTATGTTCATTGTTATTTATTCTCTCATTTAACCCACCACATCGTCTTTGATAATACATATTCTCCTAAGACATTTGAAAGTATTTATTGAATGAAAAGAGAAAGTAAAAGGAACGAAAGCAAGAAGAAAAAATGTTAAACGAATGAAAATAAGTAGAAAAATAAAAGAAATATGAGATAATTTTTAGTTGTTAAGAATGAGCGAAAGTGAATAAAAAGAAATAAATATATTTATTAAATAAATTTAATATATATATATGTTTATACAATATTTAATTTAAAATCTAGTAATTTAACACAGTTATTGTGTGGGTAAAAAGGTTTTTTAAAAATTAAATATACATATTTATTTACATACTAAGAATCAATCAAATAAAACAAAAATTCATTTGTATTTTTAGCACACTATCTCAAAAATTCAACCAAACTAGGGGTTTTATTGAGCACAAAAACAATTTTGAGGTGACACCTACCTCAAACTTTCTTTCCGTCGTGTTTTTAGGCATTTTACACCGTAGAAATATTAATCTTCTCTCCTCTTTTTTTTCTCCCACTATCTTTCCCTCCACTTTCTTTTTTAAACCAGATATATTGTAATTGTCTTCCAAATCTACTTATCTGACTGTACACATTAATAATTTATGTGTTTGCATATCTCAATTATCTTCTCTTGGTCCATAAATTTTTGACTCTGGAACATTTGATCATATCATATTAAATATAATTATTTTATTCTCTCTTTTAACATCTAATTATTTATCTTATGTACTCTATATCTAGCTAATGGCGCCCAAACCCAACCCCAACAGATTGGGACTAGTCATCCTATACATTAACTCTTCACATAAGCATAATGTTTATGAATATTTGTCTTAATAATTTCAATCATTTATGACATCTAATGTCATTTTTCATCCCGCGTCTTATACTTATACACCTAAACAAAGAGAGGTTGATGAGCGAAAATCACATTTCTTCTCCATGATTACATTCCATTTTGGGTATGGGATATTGTTTTGAGAAATTGCTATCTTATAATGACATGCCCTATTCTTGATGACAATGTACCTTGCTTTGTCATTTTTGCCAATACCAATCTTCATTGACTCTGTGTGGTGTATTGGAGTCCACATATTTTGCTCATAGTCACTCTCTTGGCCTTGACAAACTCTCCCCTTGATCAGTTAAATTTATATTCCTTGGTTATTATAGGTCACTATGAGGCTAGTATTGTTGCTATTCTAATTTTAATGTTATTTTATGTCAATTGAGTTATAATTTTTACATTGCTCCTAACTTTGAGTTTATCAACTTGCTTCTTGAGCCACTTTACAGTCATTCTCATTTTCTATACTATTGTCACTCTTGAGTATGTCCTACCAGAATGTGTACTTATCAAACCCCCAAAAGGTCGACTATTTATGGCATATCGCTATCAAACATCACTTTCCTTGGTGCACATCAATTGTTCCAACTACTAAGCTCATGAACTCATCGACATAAACCTTGAGGTTGGTATTTTCATTTTCTTTTCATAATGGCATATTTCTTCTGGAATGAGATATAAACAAAAGTGAAATTTGAAAAGTTAATGTATTTGGTCTAAAATTTTGATAAGGTACATCAACTTTACAAGTATCAGCTTTTGGTTTCTTCGTTTTGGTGAGACAATTAGTTGTCATCTCCATCAAGTTTTGAAAACTATTCTTGAATTGGAAGAAAAAGTTATTGTACAACCTTATGGCTCAGTGATCCATTTTGGAGAACTTTGATGCTCTTAATGGCGATTTTTATATAACTGAAATACAATAACTAGATCCTTCGCCCATAGCAAATAATGGTAAAATGAAGAAATTCAAAGTGGCCAAGAACACGAAAATTATTGAACTTAAAGAGACAATGCATGTGATTGCAGAGGCTCCAAGAGAAGGAAATGCAACAATACAAGAAAGAAATGATATAATGAGATAACGTCGTAACTTTGAGTTGCCTCCAATTTTAGGTGAAGAAGCTTAGAATTTAATAAAGGTTTGTTGATGCGACACAAATTCATTGCCTAAGGTCTATCGCTATGTGATGAAAGATGTTGACAAACTCGGAATAATTTTCCAAAGTCCAACTGAGGTATACAAAATAGTGATTATACAAATGTCTTGAAGTAGCTAAAATATCACTAGAAGAAGGTTTGAGCAGTGGTATCTCTTTTTAAAAAATTTCTTTTAAATGAATATCCTCTGTGTGAGGATAATAAATTAGTTTTAGATGATAGATGTTTAGAACTGAAATAAGAATAGAAAAAGATAAAATAAAGAGATAAGAGTTTAGAGAATGACACACAAATTTATACTGGTTCACCCAAAATGGATTATGTTCCGTCATCACTCACTTGTGAGTATTTTCATTATGGCTCAAACATATGGTTAGAACTTTTGTGTTTAATTATTTATGGAGTTTTCATGTTTATCGAGTTTCATGTTCATGGAATATTAATTGGTGTTTATTCGCATCATGTGGGGTTGTAATTATGAAATGAATAGCTTTAAAATGATAAGATTGTTGTAAGATTATCGAGATAAAAACATGAATGAGTTTTAAAATACTTCTCCTTTTTTTGTTAATCTAACATATATTGGATTATTCTCTATTATCTTTTGAATCAAGCATCGACTTAATTTAGTTAAAATATCTCTCTTCTCCTCTCCTCATCTCTGTCGAACAAATAAACCTTAAGTAAAGGAGTGCAATAGCCTCTTAATGACATGCAAAAGAAGTCTTTCAAAAGTTAAACAATTTTGTGATTTAAATTTTTTTTTTTAAAAAAATTTGTCAATAATATAAAAGACAAATACTATGGTGAGCCACTTTTATAAATGGTCTACTATAAACTAGCGTTTAAAAGTCATTCAAGATTTTAACAATAGTCGAAACACTCTTTACAAATATAAATTAACAATTTTCTGCATCTTTATTGTTAAAATAACAAACTAATTGATATCGATTCAAACAAATTATATTTTAAAGAAAAAATTTATTTTCTCTTATTTTTATTGAATTATTATTCATAAAGTTGTTATTTAAATGATAAAGATGAATAAGATCGTTAACTTATACTTTTGTAAGTAGTTAAAATGTTAGATATATTTTAAACACGATTCAGCTTGTACCATTTATTAAGGCAGTCAACTATGGAATGGAATTTACTAATAAATATAAATAGTGAAGTAGAGAGACCTATAGAAAAGGCTTTAGTGCCTCCAGTTTGGGCCGAGCTTGCAAAAATATTACCGACGACAGAAATCTGCGGATGGCACAAACAACCACAAGCCCCATAGTCAAAGGTAAGCGCAGTTTTCGACGATTAAGGAATGGAATGGAATTAAAACATTACATTACATTTACATGCTGACTCAGGTCACTGTCATATGTTGTTGGCTATCTTCTGGATAATGCCGTGAATCACTCGCTTTTATCTTTTATTTTATTTATTGCACTCCATCCAACAATAAAAATGAAGATTCTTTTACATAAAACATCATTCCATCCCTTTTTTTTTTGTACATTCGATAAATAAAACATGAGTTATACACCAATTTTATACTATCCTTCAATAGAAAATTATCATTTAGTTAGGTTAGTCCACTGATTTTAGTGATTTGACAAAATATAAGTTTTTTATTAAACATCAATATAAAACTAATTTCTACTAATTAAGTGTGCATATCTTATTTTTACTTTTTTATTTTAAAAATATCTACCAATATGTAAAAATTGCTATTGTAATCTTGATTTTTGTTGGCTATTCTAGACACATCTTGTGTGTAGAACATTGTGTTAATATATTCCTTTTGGTTTGTTAGAAAAAAAAATATATTCACTATTATAAGCATACAGTTTTCACAAAAAAAAAAAAAATTATTATTATAAACCTTTTAGTTATTATTTGATTATTTGTCTAATAATAGTAATTTGTTACCGATTTTAACTCCCACTTCATACTGGTTGTTAATTTGGATAAAAGTTCCAGCATAAGCATTACATGATCTCTCTCTCTCTCTCTCTCTCTCTCTCTCTCTCTCTCTCTCTCACTATATATATTTAGCCATATTCTCCATAAATGACTCATTCTACCTATCACTATCCGTCTTCAAAGGATATCACTAAATCTCATTTTCTATCTGCAGCCATTGAGATTACTCATTTTTGGTAAATTATTTTCTTTCATTCTATCTATGTCCTTTTTCTTCTCCACATTTAGATTGTGTATATTTGTTAATATGTTCATGATTTTTCATAGTTTGAAAACTTATTAGAGATTTGATGTTCTATTTGCAGATAATTGCTTTATTAATATTGGTTCATTTCTGTGAGAAATTATATACACTTCTTAGAGAAGTTAAAAGAATTAAGAAAGTTGAGACATTTAAAGAGAAATTGGACCCTGCTATAGAGGCAAAAATGTTGGGAATTTTCAAGCAAAAGTTGGTTAATCCACCTCAAGAGCTTAATAGTCCTGCTTCTTTGGAATCATCTAAAAACTCTAAAGTTCCTGATGAAATTCTTCATGATTTCATATCATTCAATCCATCCAATGCTTTCTCCATGAACTTTGGAAATGATGCTATTCTTGCTTATTCCCCTCCAAACAATACCTCCAAATATCATGGGTATGTAACAATGAGAGTTAATGATTTGGATCTCTCAAATTTCACAATTGAATTATAAGGTTTAAATATGTTTATTTCTTACAGATATACTATTTTTTTTCCTTTTAGTCATTAATGTAATTTCTTTTTTTTCATTTTTATCCTTGCAAATATACTATTTTTATTTTTGGCATTGTTATTTTATTTTAATCATGAAATATTTGTTCATATGGAATTGACCGATGTACAATGTAATATTTATTTTAGTTAACTCACATCAGAGGGATTAAAATCAAATGTTATACATATTATCAGATCAATTCCAACATAAACAAATATTTCAAAGACCAAAGCAAAACAAGAGTCAAAAGCAAAAAGATAGTATATTATCTAAGACTAAAAACTAAAAATGGTATATTTGTAGGACCAAAAATATATTTAAACCAATTTATAAATTGTATTTAAGTGCAAAAATGTATGTGTATTGAGTTATGTATTTTGTCTCATGAAAAAAATGTGTCATGCAGGTTGTTTTGTGGTTTGGATAACATATATTGTGCATTCATGGGTAGCCTGGACAACCTAAGCATGCTCATAAAGCAATATGGGCTATCAAAGGGAACCAATGAGGCCAATTTCATCATTGAAGCTTATAGAACACTTCGTGACAGGGGTCCATATCCTGTTGATCAGGTCCTCAAAGAACTTGATGGTAGTTTTGGATTTGTGATCTATGATAACAAGGATGAAACAGTTTTTGTTGCAACAGTAAGACCCTTTTTAAATCACTTTAATTATATCTCCATTCTCTAGTATAAAAGGAAATATATAATATCTTACAATGTAAATGGTGTTATTAATAATTAAGCTCTTATAATGGTAGTATTAATATCTCACATCACATGTTGCTTATGTTTGAGCAGGATTGTAATGGAAAAATTGGGCTTTTCTGGGGTATTGCAGCTGATGGTTCTGTTGTTATTTCTGAGAATTTGGAGCTTATTAAAGCAAGTTGTGCTAAGTCATTTGCACCATTCCCTACAGGTATATAGATTTGGCTAACCAACATTTTATAACTTAATTTTAAGAAATTAAGGATGTCACCTATTATCATTACTAAAATCTTGAAACTTTTATTCTAAAATCATCATTTAAACTATAACTATTATTATCAAATGAAACTAGTTCAATTGTGAGATTAATTAAGATACCATCATTAGGTTGGTTCAAGTGGATCTAGACTCGATCTCTTAAGCATCGACAAAGCTGATAAATACTTCACATGGTTAAAAAATATTGAGATTAAGATTCAATGATGTATAAATCATATAATTGAATTCTAGAAGCATTGGAAGTAAATATATATGTAAAGGATTATGTTTTATTTGGAATTTAATTTAATGGATGAAATGAAATTGCAGGGTGCCTGTTTCATAGTGAGCATGGTCTAATGAGTTATGAACATCCAATGAAGAAGTTGAAGCCAATACCAAGGATTGATAGTGAGGGAGCTATGTGTGGGGCCGACTTCTTTGTTGACTCCCAATCAAGGAAGTCAACGATGCCACGTGTTGGAAGTGAAGCCAATTGGGCCAATTGGGGTTCACAAACTTGATTCATCTTATCATGATCCAATCGGTGACAACAAAAAATTATTAAAAAAAAAAAGGATATAAGCATTTTCTTTTTAGTTATTTTTCTCTTCCCTTTTTCTGTTAGCTTGTTTGATTACTTTGTTGTATAAGTTACTGATTGGAAGTTGAATAGGACCTTGGTCATTTGCTACATTAATAGCAAGAAGTTTTATGTTTTAAAATTTTGTTTTGGTATTATATTCTAAATTTTACTCTCCCTGTTTCAATTTGACTTGTTTTAAAGTGAAGCCAACATTGTTATAAGAGTTTTGTACTTAGATTGTTGAGTTTTAATGTTATGAATGAATGAAAGTGTAGTAGGGGAGTTGGGTGGATTTCAATAGATTGAAATGTAAATGGGTGCAGTCATAATCAAGACTGGCATTGTCAGACAGGAAATCAGGATCACTGGTGTCAACAAAAGTAAGTGGTTATCAAGACATTGTATTTGGGTTGTAGGTATTTTGGATTGTTTCTGTTCAAGAGTGGCAGTGCCGATGCTGAAGGCAGAGGTAGTTGGATTGGGACCGGTGTTGCAGGGGTCAGCTGTGAGGGGTGGAACTTAACAGATATCCTACAAACTACTGCGTTTTGGTCCTGATAGTGACAGCAGGAAGGTAGTGTGTTGATGATGTAAAATATTTTCAATTCAATGCAGGTTGGAATTATATATGGGAAGGGGTGTTTATTTTTGCCCATACTGATGCTAGGATATAGGTTTTCCAACTCTCAAAACTTAATTACTCACCAGGACAGGGGAGATCTTTGGACCGTATCTTCCAATTGGTAATATAGGCACTGCCAGATCTGGGTTTGCTTTTCGGTATCAGCAGGGGTATACCTAATGGAGCATACCATTTTGTTGTAATCCAATTAGGCAGCGAGTCCCTTAATTTTTTCCCCCCTGATATTGCAGAGACTAAAAAATGCTGGGGGGTGTTGGGTTTGTATAGGGAGGTTTGGGTACTGTTTACTGGTTTTGGTGACGATGTAGCTTGGGAAGGGTCTGTTTTTAGCACAACATGTGCTTAACTTCCTTCTCTAGTTTTAATAAAATTTTGCCTTTTGTAAAAAACTGATAGTTTGCAAATAGCATCATAGTTCATCATTTCCATAGAACACCATCATCATAAATTGATAAATTTTTGTGATAAAATTCACAGGACTATAGCATCATTATCATAGTTGCCTATTTACTACAATATGAAAAACTGTGATGTAAACCTTTCTATAGAGGAGTGGTGATTAAGCTTAAAACAACCGTGCCCCTTGAAACAATAAAAGCAAGAACTTTGCTTCTTACAACATGTAATCAACCACTCAATACTCCACAATTAAGTTACAGATGTTTGCAGACATTCCAATAAGGCTTTGTCATCATGTAGGATTCATTGGCCCTGACTTGGAAGAGAAACTGAGCCTAGAAGTATCAAAGCTACCAATTAGGGACTTGGCCAATCTGATTAGGCGCATAAATGATACAGAACACGACCTGCGAAGTTCACCAGATCAACCTTTTGAAAATATGGCACTGTGAACCACACTTCTGACCAAACTGGTTGCTGTGGTCACCCTTTTAATCTATGTCCACAAAAATCTGCAACGACACGGGAGATTAGAATGTCATCCAACTTTTGGGTTTGAAGGGCAAAGGCAATGGACCGTCAAACGTTCTTAGAATAATTGATCATAAACAAAAATCAAACGGCTCATGAAACATAACCAACCCACACAACTAACCTCTAAATCAGGAAGTGGGTCATAAGGTTTCCCCTCCCTCGTATCAAACACTGTAATGCCCGTTATTCTCTGAATTCCAGGTTTAGTAGCTATGAGATTCTGCATAGGTCATGACATTGTCAACAGTATTAAACAAAAGATAATATCATTCTAAGGAGATGTGAGATGTAACCCATGCAATGCACTGAATTGTGATTAGGAGCAGTTTTTCTTTAAATCGTTGTCCTACTACTACTGTGTGTCTTTTATTAGTTATTACATCCTGTAAATGAGGCCTAAAAAGATAAATCATTATTAATCAATAGCAAGAAATCATAATGATTAAAACGGATATTGGATAGGGCTAGTTTTATTTAAATTTAAATCTCAACAAGATAGATATCCTACATACTGATCTCAGAAATTATCATCCAAATTACAAAGGGCTTTCGCAACGGATATAGATGACCAAAGCACTCAAAAACAGAACGAAAATGATTGCAGACTATTTAAGGCCATAGGAGTCTGCAGACCCCTTATCTTACTATTTCCCACTTAGAAATTCCGTGCCCCCTTCTGTTATGATTCCTTCATTAATCTCTTTGGTAACCAAAGGTTTTCCCTAACTAATCCCGTCCCACCTGCTAAGTGTGCAGGGGGTTATTTAGATCCCTATGCGGATTCTTTCTCATGGTTTCCACACTTATTACACGAAGCACGATCCCTCAACTTTCCACACTAATACCAAGTAATATTGATCAAATATCAGGAATTCCAGAAGAAATACATCCGCGATTTTATAATTTAGAAGTGCTCCATTATCAATAATAACGGCTGAAGCCCTATGGCCTTCCTCATTGATAAACTTAAATAGATGCATTATTTGTTGCATCAGAATCCAAATGACCCGAGTTATAAATGAAGTGAAAAGATAACAAACAGTTGATAATTACTTATCCACAACAAGTAGCCAACGTGATAAGCTAAAAGTAATTTAGTAGAAAAACATTATCAAAAGAAACCTGAATAGAATAAATGGAAGTTTTCAGGCTAGAAACTGACCAAATGTTATGTAATATGATTTCAAAATTTCAATACCACTACCACAATTACAGGCATATGATATAAGAGCGGAATTCTTTAAATTCATACCAGGTGGAAATTACTGGATCCCAAAGCCTCAATCTGTGATAAAACCTGTGCATAGATTCCAACATCACATGTTAGAGTTAATTGCAAGAAAAAATCAAGTAATAAGATTGCACATAATGGCAATATCTAAACTCCAGTCCAAACACAAATTATGATAAAAAGACACCGTGTATCAAAGGGAAAAATTTATACTATGGACAATCAAAGGAAGAGACGATCTACACAAAAATGCATTACCATTGATTGAAGGCCATTAATCATAATAACCTTCTCCCCAGATGAACCGTTTTGGGATAAGTTAACTTCAAACGGGCCCAGCTCTCTATCTGTCAGGTTTGTAAGATTCAGTTTTAGCTGCAAAGAACAAGCAGTCAACTTCAGCTTCCATATTTATATTTTCTTCTCTTAGTACACTGAATTTGAGGATCAAAAGTAGAACATGATTAAAAATAATGATTCCTATACCCTAAGATGGTGAATAAATTCTACCAAGAGCTATTACATAGAATGAAAAATGACCCGCAGCCCACAACCTAGAATACCTAAGATGCACTTTTCTGGTTTATAATGTGCAGAGCATTGGATCATAAATTACCGTGAACGGTCTTTGAAGGTTAATGATAGATGGAACTTCTACAACTTGCAACTCAATATCTTTCTTTGTTGTCGGCTGCAAAGAAACATTTCCAGACAAAATATTGGTGTATGAGAACTAAATATTCATGATTTAGAAAACTGAAGGCCATGTTAGAAGCATTAAATTTTAATTAATAAGTTAGTGTGCATCGAACAGGATTTGAATATTAAACATGTAATCAACTTTATTGTTTTGAAAGTGAAGGGGAAAAATGAATTACATCATACTAGATTCAGATGCATGTTGTGCAGATACAAAGAAGCATGGCCATCAACTTGGTTATTGTTTACTGATGTTTAACAAGGTTACAACACACCAGATAATTAATTCATTTATTTATGGATCACGATTGTAGAAGAAAAAACACTTACAGTCCCCAATATCTGCTGGGTCTGCAGGCGACCGGGTTCACCCAAATTTGTTCGCCATGTTATCTGGAGTTTTCCAAGAACGTTACTTCCCTCAACTTTAGTTTGATCAGAATCACCCAATGATGATTTCAATTGATAGAGATAGTTGTAAATTCCTCCACCAGACCTTATTAATACTGGCGGCTTAAATGTCTCTCTGAATTTAATATAATATATAATCAACAACAACAACAACAACAATAATAATAATAATAAAACATATTTACTTGAGATGAGCCAACATATAGGTACACAGAAAGGCCAAACCATAGTATTTGTTTATTTTATAAAGTTAAACTCCAAAAGAAATACATAGCACTGACCTTGTAGGACTATCTTTCTCAGAATGATGCCCATCACCTTTAAGTATTGTTGCACTATAATGCTGAGCAGGTTCAAAATCAACTTGGTCCATGAAAAGGTTTGATTTGGTATGGTTTTCAATACAAGCTTCCAGAAAGGTAGTTTCCTGAGACACATCAAGGAGATAAATTGATGCACAACTGTAGTCTGTAGGTAGGGGTGGGCACTTCAATTTACAGAGCTGATATAATTTCCTTAAAGCCTTAAAATTGAAGATTAAAACATGGCCTTTTCAAACCAGAATACTGATATCAGACAATCTCATGAACATTTTCGTCTAAAGTCGGGCCTTAATGTGTCAAAGTTTGTTCTGGAAAAATAAAAGGGAAGGGTGGCTAATCAATACTTTAAGGAATGAAGGTTAAAGAACTTAGGAGAGGGTCAGTTTGTTTATATTTTCTTTTTTAGTTGCTATTTATTCGTTGATAATCTCAAAGTATCATGTTATATTAATTTTATCTCCAGTTTTCAACTTTTTCACAAGGAAATAGTGAGAAAGAAGGAAATGTTGTTTTGACCATTTCCTCCACAAAATTTTGGAGCTAGGAAGCAGAATGAGAACAGTGACATGATAGTAATCAAGGGATACTATTCTGAGGACATATCAACCGAAAAACTAAACCAAACCAAACACCCTGTTAGATAGTATTTTGATTGTTTAAGAGAGATTGTTAAAAAGAGTGATGAATAGATATCAGTCCGACATTGAGGACTGGAGCTGTGACAAACCCAAACAAATGAACTCATGTGATTTCAGGAGTTAAAAATACTTCAAATATTTCACTTAAGCATATCCAATAACCAAATTATATTTAAACATTTTATATAAAATAATTAAAAATCTTAACGCTAGATCAATTGTGTATTAAAGAATAATAAATCACAAAAAATGAAAATCATGAGATTTATTATGTGGTTTTTCTGCATCACTGTTTAAAAAATCATCAGGTTTTTTCTGTTTATATCATCAGAATAATATCCCTTGATTACATACCACCTTATGTAATCATACATTCACACAAAAAAACCAACAAATACTAACGCTTATTGAATGACCAAGAGCATCTTAGTAAAACTTAACAAATATTTTTTCTTAAGAAATATATTTTTTAGATAGATGTGAAAATATAGATGGTATGCTCATGGTGATTTATGATTGGCTAAACCAGACTCATTACTGAGAGTATATAATTAAATCCAAGTTTATGCTACCTGGGGTGCTATCAAGAAATTAATGATAAGATGCATTAAACTACATACAATTGATAGTTTAAAGGAGGATAAGATCAAAAATGAAAAAAGTACACTTATTGGATGCATATCTAGTTGTTTATTATCTTACCTTGGTCTATCAAGAAAATCTATTTCTTTGAACTGGTTACCAACCTTAACAGCTTTGGATGAAAATGTGTTTGACACCACAATAAAAGGAAAGTTGGAGAAAATATAATGGTGTAACATTGCTAAGTCCAACAAAATGTACTACAACATTGAATACGATTGCACTATGTGATTCACGTTAAGACCATCATGTCTGTTTAGGAAAAGAAATTACACTTACAACTGTATAGTAGTATATTCAAATCATCAACATACCTTGATAACACGGACCTGCAAAAAAGAATTCAGCAAGCACATGAGTCATGTAAATGCAGAAAAAAAAATTTGAGAGCATTCAATAACCCAGTTACGGTATATTAGTTTTATTGAAATTCACTCTTAATATCACTAACAAAAAAAAGAGATTAATACCTTTGTCCGAACAGAAAGTGGATTAGCAACGATGAACTTGAAAAATTGGGGAAGATATTTACGCTCGCCATCACCATCGTTGTACAATGCAGTGCAAACCAGCCTAAAGGAGGACATGTAGTGAGTCAAATTAATTAAAAAACAATAGAAAGAAGCGTAGCATATGCAAACAATATTGCATGCAAAATATGCAGACAGTAGCAGAAGGACATTGTTGAGAGTTAGAACTCACGTGTGAGGTCCAAGCTCTTTGACATCATGTTCCACAATAAAATCATAACGGCCACCAGCTCGTATAGTCTCCACTGGTGATTTTGATGTATCTAAAAGAAGTATTCTCTGTCTCTCTGTTTGGATTTCGGCCTGGCAGTTACGAAGTTTTAAATAATGAAGTGCATAAAATTTCAAAGGAGTGAAATCTACAAAGAGAAAAGGAGACCCGCACATCCTGTGTAAACTAGTTTAACTCCGACGTCCGATGAATCTAATATTTTGCCGTTACTTTTGAATTGCAGTTACAAAATGGAGTTCTTTAACAAAATCACGAGTTATTATTGAATGTTGGTGTAAATCATCATTAAACTCAATATAAAATTTAGTACTCCCATCCCACTATTATGAATAAAATTGCATATGTATTTTGTTGAGCATAAAAGAAACTACTTCTACTTATCTATTTATCGAACACATTAAAAGAAAGTGAAACCAGTGAGTACAAAAGTTTATAATGCTGCAAGTAAAAAAGAATGTAATTGAGGTTGTTAGAAAGAGAATTGACCTTGATAATAACTTCTCTGACTTCAAAATTGGAGCTGTTGTTTATACTTATATAGCTACAGAATGTCTCTCCCAAGTAAATGGCTCTGCAACACGCGAATTTGAAATTCAAAAACAATAATAATAATTAAAGAAATAGGTAACTGAAAATGAAGAGAGAGAGAACGGGACCCGAAGGACTGAGGGAGAACGAGGAGGCCAGAGAGACCCATGGAATCGGAGAAGTGATGAAGGAGGAAGCGGTTACGATAATTGGGATCGGAATCGGGGGCGATAAGGTCGGCAGGGGAGGGGGCGGATGGATCATCGAAGATATCTTCGCCGACGAAGAGGTCGTCGGGGTCGAGACGGAGGGGAGGGTCGACGTTGAAGGAAGGACGGCATAGTCTCATAACACGAAATGCAACCGAATGAGAACCTGAAGATCCTCCTCCTTGACTCATCTTCTTCTTCTTCCAAATTCAAATTCAAATTCAAATGCAGATACAAATACAAATGCTTCACATCAGAAACAACAGCACCCTAGATCGCTTCCAATCTGTTTCTGTGTCTTCAACGAAATAAATAAATTCCTTTGGCACACTAAGTTAAAAATGCAGTACACTTTCGTTTGCGCACAAAAATGTGCATCTAGTGTTGTCTTTCCAAAGGATGAAATTGTTTTATCACCTGTGTACACCCAAACGCAATTCGAACCTTCCAAAAACAATATCAGCTGTTGATTTCAGAGGACCATTATATGGTGGTTAAGTATTTAGCTCTTTCAAAGTGAAAAATTAGTTTTTATAATAAAAAAAGTGAAATTAATTAAGTGAGTAAATTAAAAGTTAATATATAACTAAAGTGAGATAACTTGTTGTTAAAAAAAACTAAAACAGTTTAGTTATAATTTTTTTACAAGTTATTTTTGCATAGATAAAATAGTAAAAGAAATTGACACACAGACTACAAGACGATTGATTAGAACCAAAGACTATTTAACTTGATAATATCAACATTTATTGTTTGAGTTTGATTTTATAAATACTTATTTTACAAGTTAATGGTACCTTTTACGTACAAATATACATTTTCATTATAGATAATACATTATTATATGTTGAGTTTTATGAAAAGTATATTACAAAATACTTGAGATGCAGTCACTGATAAAAGCTAACCTTATTACCTCGAATTCAAATACCTTTAAAGAATATTTATAAAATTAGTCATTAAAAAACGTATTCAATAAAGTATCGAGTATTTTTACAAAAGAATTTAACGTTATATAAAGAATTATTAAGCAGGCGGAAGAATGTTAGTAAGAGTTACTTTAGAGTTATCGGTGAGGTAAGTTATCCCACCCTTTTATTAAATAAACAAGAGGATAATAGAATTACATGCATAATTATAATCATGGCAGTTACAATTTTATTTTTCTATTAAAAAACTGTATTCAAATTAATAATATACATGACAACACAAACAAATTTACTAAAACTATAAAGAATAAATTTATAAAAATACTCACAACACTCAAATTAATAGCATAAAACGATAAAATACCAACAAATTTAACATTTAACCAAAATACTTATGCTTTTAAATCTACAACATTAAAAACACTAAAATTATTGATTGAATTGAATTTGTTTATATTGGATAAAAGTTAATTTATTAGTTGAACAAAATAAACATCACAATGAAAAAAAACAATAGTAAACTAAAATGGCGAAATTAAAAAAAAAAATTTATTTAAAAAATCATTTAATTAAATACAAAGAAACAAAAAATAATAATAATAATACAAAGGTTGAATTCCACACTAAAAATATTCCAAAATCACTCATCTTTCTATGAGAAAGAAGAAAGAGAGCAGAGAAAATAAAAGTTTTGGCGACAAGAGTTTTGCAATTGTTCTACTATCAATATGGTGCAAAGTGTTCATGAATTAGTCAATCCTAAACTGCAGATCAACCAAACTCAATCTAAATTAACTGTCCAATATAACTTTCAAATACCAAAAATTTACAAAACCAAAAAATTCGATAAGTATAACAATTCTGTAGATTTATTTAAAAGTGCCCCTAACATGCATCTTTTAAATAAATTAAATCTTTAGACAATTCTACAGAATTTATTAAATCTAATCTCTTAAATTTTAAGCACAAGTTGATATAATCTTTATTTCCAATTTTTTTATTTTTTTTTATAAAAATGTTATTCACTATTGTTATTAAAATTCAAAAGGTTGGGGCATTAGACCTCTTTTTTACTGCATAATACGGTCACCCTTGAAATATGAGTAGCACCAACATGTGACTCTCAAACACTGTTTTGAAAGCAACCATGTGGTCAGGCCAGACTAAAACTACATCTGACCAACAAACAACCAGAACCAGTCCCCATTGGATTGTACCACGTACCCAATGACAAAAAAAAATCCATACCACATACAAGTCCCTCTAATAAATTTAAGTGCATCTAATTTTAATTTACGACTACGAAACTAATCTAATAGTTACATGGTTTCTGTTGAACAAATGAACAAAACTATTCTATAGGATCAGGTACACCGATACGCATTGTTCTACAGAGGGTTTACAATCTGCATAACCGAACACTGATATATTTTATAGAAGTCATTGATTGATATTTGGCAAGGACCAGGCTGCAAGACAAAAATTAATGCCCCACGCATAATCCATTGGATTTCTAATGCGATTTGTGTAAGTGACCGCCTAAAACACATGGAGGTCTGTCTGAATGGATTTTTGAATGATTGAAATCAGCCCTGCATAGTGATCCGTGGGAAAAATAGTGTGGCCACCATCAATAACAATATATACAGATAACCAGCTTGTCAGGCAAATCTAAAAGTCTTCTCCTGTACAAATCCAGTCAACATTTCATCTGAGTATTCTTTCATAGTTAGCCACAAATGTATGCAAGCCTCGCATTTCCGAAATATGAAACTCAGTATAATAATACCATAATGGAGTCATCTATACAACTCGAACCCATGTTCCACCACACATTGGGCAGCCATATGCCCATCGGCTGATCCACCACATTTCCCTTTCATTCTGACTAGGAGAGGCAGTGGAACCTGAAGAAGCGAAAGCAGAAGTCTGCCGCTGACATCTTATGCACTGCACCATGGAAGTAAACAAAATCACAAAAAAGAAGAGACGGAAGATTTATTTTATTAAAAAATATCACATCAGTTAAAAGAATAAAGGGAATGATTTTGCTAACAGAATTGATTAAGATTGATGACAAAAGTCTGACACTTGAAACATATCTGTCAATATCAACACTTATATCAGTTGGCACTTATTTACTACATTACTTTCTTTTTGGATAAAAATCACGTCATAGAAACAAAAATTCTTGAACCAAATGATAATCTAAAAACAGCAAAAAGGTCAAGTGCTCAAGTGGTAATCACATGATATTAATATTAGAATATTAGAAAATATCTTATAATATCTTTCATATTATATTAGAGTATCTTGAGTTATTTCCTATGATCAATTTATAATCATAGAGATATCTTAGAATATTTCTCATTATTATTATGATTTATTTTTTATTTAGGATTGAGTCTATGTTTCTCTATAAATAGAGATTAGTATTGAGTCTTTTGTAATCAAGTCAGCATTAAGCTATTATCAATAATATTCAAACCGTTATTATTTTCTCTCCTCCTTTTCTCTAAAATCCCACAACTTCAACAATTAAATTATTGTTTGGTTCAAGTGATATTAAATTCAAATGATCAAGTAATGTTATTTTTTAGTATTTCAGTAAATGACTGCACTGAGCTTACATTTTACCCATAGCCTTCTTTTCATTAAGGGATCAGTAAGCAATATAAAAGTCATACTTGGATTGACTGACATGTAACCTATTGCCAAATGTCTACTCTTTCAACCCCCAAGCAACGCTGTAAAACCAGGATGCCAGCAGACTCCATCTTTTATGCCTAGATAAATCTAAAGCTGCTGCATGTCCCTTTTTTTTTTTTTTTTTTCTGTTTAGTAACATGGTTCATCAAAATTATTTTTTCAACCCACACAGGCACTGACATTGTAGAAAACCAATGCAAGAACATCTTCAACAGGACAAAGCTATCTATATTTCTCCATTGTCCATTCAAAGCCTTATGAACCAAAGAAGCAAACTACTCGGTTTTCACATTACTAGAGAAATTATAAATGCCAGATCTTCCAATTCACGCAGCCCTAAGTTGACTGTGGGTTTCAAAAATAGTTTTCTAGAGCCTTCAGAAAATTATAAAATCAACCCTTAAATGTACATATGGACAGAAAACAATAACAAATGAACAAAATTTCTTTTCTTACCTTGTACCAGACCCCTTCAAGTCCAGTCTTCCATGTTGCAGTAACAACATCTCTTCGAGATCCCATTATACCAAGATAAGCTCCCAAGCCCACAGAAGTATTCAACCCAAAAGCTGCATCTCTTTCAGACATCCTGCGCTTCCTTGGCCATAAGCGATGGGTTCCATAGTAGGCATCGCAATGCTCCACTGAGCTCAAATCACGTGGGTCAGAGAAAACAACTTTAGATTGATCATTTGCAAAATCCACATCCTCGGGGTCAGACCAAGGTCCACCAAACATATTCCGCCTATGCCACTCTTCTGCTGGAGGGTGGAGTTCTAGCTCGCGTAGCAGAAGACCAGCAGCATCTGCACCTCTAGGACGGGGCATATTCTGCATATTTTATTGTCTCAGCAATGACATTCAAAGAAAGAACAAAGAGAACCAAACAAAAACAGCTGACTAGGAATCAAAAGTTTAACTTCCAATCATCAACAGCTCCAAAATAATATAAAATTTTGTTGTATCACTAAATCAGAAATAATTTTTTTTTCAAGCCTTATGGTGCATCATCAAGGCAAATCATCAATTGAATAGCATAAGAAGGCTGAGAAAATTCATGAAATACCAATATTTAATTCATTTAAAAAATATGATAATTTTAAAATAACTAGAACAATATGAAGTTACCTGCATATGCGGACCAAGGGATGCCTCCACAACCTCGGGCAGTACGGTATAGTTTCCATCGATATAATGAAGCCGAACCTGAATGTTGCTGCTCCCCACCTGAGACACTGGCAATGGGTGTTGCAGCCCAGCTGTTCGGCGACATAGTTCCATAAGCATCATAAAAAGCACCTTGACCTGCATTATAAGTGCAGTGAAAAAAATAAAATTATAATCTACTTTATAATTATGAACAGTGTTATTAAACTTAGACTGGTGTTTGACTTGGCCAAGGTACTGGGTTGATGGGTCACTGGTCAGACCACATAAATAGTATATATTGTATTTATATATATATTATATCACACGATACTAAATATAACTTTTTAACGTACAAATCCCAGATTTATGCTTGAGCATGATGGTAAAAGGTTTGAGTTAATTTTTATGGCATTGAAATTGGAAATACGTCTGACATGAGGCTTTGGACAGAGTGCTTCTGACCCACATCACCAACTTGAATACTGTGCACATAATAACAAAGCGAACCAGACAAGTTGGACGAGCCAAGTTTGACGGTTTGCTCTGGCTTTTACCCAAGTTGATGACATCAGAGTCGGGTCTATTGTACATCTGATCTAACATACTAACTAGACCAGTCATAGGTCGGTACCCAGTTCAACCGGTTTCCCCGTCCAGCCTGGTACAGGTTTAATGACACTGAACAAAAACACAACTTTGGAAACACATTTGTGTCGGTTACAAATCATAAAATACTTGTAGCCAACATATAAGTCACAATTAATCACTTTATAGTTTATACCTCTTCAAACGTATATCCTTGACCAGCATTTCCACTTCCCAATCTCGAACGTCCAGAATGTGCTTCTTCGCTTCCTTTTGACCCAGACATAAGCTGACCAGCTCGTCCAGTCAGGCCATCTTCTGATTTGGCCACAGCTGAAACTGGTTTTGAGATCTCCTCCACCTTGCCAGAAGCAGGAGCATTAGACTTCTGTATATTTGTATCAGTAGTTCTATTTGCAGCCCCCATATAGCGGGGAAGTTGTGTACGTCGAAAGAAAAAGCAGAAGAGCAAAAGTTGGCATAGTCTGTGAAGGAAATGACAGTCCCCAATAAGTCTAACTGCAGGTGTTCCAGGAAATGTTCCAGTATTAATGCTAATAGGCATAAATGTTGAAGGACCACTGATGGGGTTAGGAGTTGGGTTGGACCCTCCATCAGTTGTGTTGCAAACTTTGGCAATAGCCCCTTGTACCCAGGTTTGCAACTGTGTGCTTCCCATAGAGCTAGCGCTGCAATTTTGACCTCCTAGAAAATATTGCAACCATTTGAGTTTGATATTTAAATTATAAAACAATGAAGATCACAACAATGGTGAAAACTATTAAATTAAAGCAATCAGAGAAGCACTAAACATATGATTCTAAAGTAGATTAACAGTGATGACAGATTGAACTATTTACAATATAAAAAACAGAACAGCAATAAGGATAAGACGAAAGGTTACTCCAATAGTACCAATCAGAGAGCCGTTGACATGCCAAGATCCAAGAGGGTCAAGCAAAAGCCTAACCGGAAGATTATCCCCAAGGATTACTTTTTTTTACTCAATAAAACAGCTATAATGGTTGCAGAGAATCTCCATACAGAAGCACAATAAAGAAAACTGGATATAACAAATTATTTGTTGTAATAAAAAAGTTAAATTAATCTGTAAATTCCAGTACTCTTCTAGAATTTTCAAATAGGTACTTCATACTTAAAAAAATTTAAATAGGTCTATATTCAAAGGCTTTAATTGGAGACTCAATTCAACCACCCTGCTGAAAAAGTTTTTGAAACCAAGAGAGTCCATTCAGATCAATTTGAACTCCAAAAAGTAACATCTGATAAGTGCTCACTGACCCTGACTTGTAGCAGGAGTTGCTGAACTTTGGGTAGGACTGGCAACCAGATTGCGGTTGCTTCCAGTGCCTGCAGTCACAGCATGACTAGCCAATGTGCGACAGAAACTTGCATAACGTCGCAAACGTGTAATAAAATGTGAAGCTAAATCAAGAATTGCATCAACATAAGCCTGCAAAGATTGAATGAAACAAATAAAAAACAACAACTACAGACGATCAAGAAACAACAAAAAAGGCTCTAAAGGGTTCAGAACTGTACGAACACACTCAGAAAGGTTCATAAGCATATTTATTTACAAAAAACATAATTATATGCAAGCCTCCTAGTGCTTTTGAGAGAGAGGGGGGGGAGAGAGAGAACATATATAAGATTATAAAAAATCAGTGGTATTGATTTTACTATGTACAAGAACGTTATTCCAAAAAAATGTATACAGCTTATTTACTATGTACATTACATTCTCAAAAATAAAAATTACACAATGCATGACATTCATTAACAACAAAAATATTGGTAAGAACTTAAGTCCCACATTAGAGTTTATAAAGAAAGAGTGCTCATTTTATAGGAGAGAGTACATAGTCAACTCCTTAAACCAAGGAGTAATATATGGAATTAAAATAGAACAAAACAGAAATAGAATCACTCTATGTCAATAATAATAATTACTAGATATTTCAACGTTCCACATCACGTTGGTGCATAAATATCAACCAAGCCCAACTTGCTCATCAAATACTCAAAACTTTTTCTTGCTAAACTATTGCTTAAGATGTCAGTTGTCTGTTGATTTGAATGCACGAATGGCAGCAGAGAATTGAGAATTCCTGAATCTATCTTTTCTTTTACAGAGTGACAATCAATTTAAAATGTTTGTCGATCGCATTGAACATGATTGTGGGCTATGCTTATTGCAGCCTTGCTGTCACAATAGAATAACTTCAATGGGAGCTCCACTACCATCTCCAGTTCCTTTAGAACCCTATGAATCCACAGACCTTCATAAATTCCTTGGGCCATTGCTCTAAATCTCCCTCCAACATTTTCCTCATCATAATAAAGTTTCTATTCTATTCCCAAACTTAACAATATTCTATTCTATTACAACAAATCTATATCCTAACATTATGTCTTTCTTTTAAGTTTGTGAAAAACATCTCTTTTTGTCGTTGATTATTCTTAGAATTTGGGTTGGGCCTAACACACCTCTACAAAACCAGATTCTAAGGCAAGAACTTACCCTCACTTATATACACATTTTTAGGTCATATCTCACAATTGGGGACTCTTAACACACTCCCTCAAGCTCAGGACTAGACATCTGGAGTGTGATCCGAATGGTCTAATAAGGGTGACCTAGTAGTAGATGGCCCAATAGATCTTGGATTGAACTAAACTCATCCTTACAATATCGGTCTGTAAGTGAAGACTACCCACCACTTATAAACAGTTAAACACATTTCTAGACTTATCTCATCTAATATGGGACTATTATACACACCTCCCTCACGTCCAGGACTAGACATCTAGAGGGTGACTTGAGTGACCCGAGAGTGGAGACCTAATAACATATGGTTGAACGGATCATGGATAAGATCCAATACCATCTTAGAATTTCAGTTGAGCCTAACACAACCCTACAAAACCGGTTTGTAAGGTGAAGACAAACCCCCCACTTATAAACATATTTTCATACCATATCGCATCTAATGAGGGATTTTTAATAATTATTAATATCAGCCCTTCTTCAGTGCCTGCAACATTGAGAAGAGATTGGAGCTGGGACTAGGGTATTATGTCATTGCAGGTGTGATATCATCTGAGTGACTCATTGACAATCAGCTCAACAGAACACTTCATGACTTCAGATGCAGTCTATTTTCATCATTATGGAGCCATATATTGAAGTTGGTTGTATGTTGATTATTCATCATGTCTTCACTTTTGTACAATTTTTTATATTTGAATATTTATGGTGTGAAGTATAGTTACAGTTTTTTTATCTCCAGGATAGTAATTCTGAGGTTGGCCACTCTGCACCACTATCAAAGATTGACACCTATTCTACGGCAAGACCAAGACCCAAGAAAGCCTAGATGAGGAATATACTGAAAAACCAAAAATGAAGCACAACAAATTGCATTTTACATTTTATTTTATAAACAAACAAATAAGGAACACAAGTTTCCATATTGTAACAAAAGCAGACCTGAACACAAGGAATTAGTGCAGGCTCAACAGCCATTGTTTCGGGGTCAATGCTAGATAATGTTTCACCAGATGCTTGCCAAAGCTCAGGCACTAATGCTGAAGAGTTTATGAAGGCAGACTCAATCCCTCTCCCCAGCATATCCAACAACAACCTAGCTTGCATATCCAGAACCATTGCCCTGACCTCTTGGGCATTTGACCCTTCCAGTAGCCTACACTTTATTCTGTCTAGACTCTGCAATCATATAGAACCCAGTCCAGTTAGGTTAAGAAGCAGCGACACTATCACACGCCTATAATGGCATAATGCTACATTTAACAGAAGAAACCAAGAGAAGAAATTCAATAGTTTATATTATAATGAGAATTCTCTCATCTGAATGACTCAGCAAAAGGATGGGGCATGTTTGGTTGAAAATAGGACCTTGGATTTTCTGGAGTAAAAATTATATTCTGGTTGAAATTGGACGTAAAAGATTTTAGCCATTAACTGACATCAAGATCAAATATCAAAAATCAAACATCAAATTAAGCTCTTTTATCATCTATAAGATATTTAGTGTGAGGAGTGAGGACAACCAATACATATAGTAGTTATGATTGATGATGTAAGTACAAACTACAACAAGAAATAAAAGATTGCCACTAGTAAGTATTTGCTCCTCAATCCCAACTACAGGTCATTCAATATCCATAAAACATTCAGTCAACAGTTGATATAAAACAATGTACTATTTCATCACAGTTAACAGAAAAACAGCAAGACCCTCTGGAGCTAACAATGATGAAGTTGAAGAACAAATGGGGGGAAAACTATGAAAGCCAACACCACAATGCTGAAATAGTGATAGTTAATGTCAAAATCCTGTTTCTGTTTAATATCCCTCAAGTATAGGGATTCAGTTGAATAGGAGTACTAGTAGGGACTTAGAGTTATATATGAGTACTAATAGGATTTGGTTGTTTAGTAATCTAGTATAAATATATATTTGATGTATTGCCAATATATTCAATTCCAATAAATATAATTTTATTCTAATTCTTGAGATGGTATATTTCAATAAATATATTTTTACTCTAATTCTCAACAGTTAACAATAACATACAGGACCATATTGTTGCCTGTGCTGCACAGATGGAAGAGAATGGAAATCCGCATCCAAAACTGCAATGACGCTGTTAAGTGAAACTGAAACCAGGAAAAGAAAGTATCTTTTGTCAATGTACAGCATGAACATTATAGAATATTTATAGAAAGAATGAAAAGCTATTGAGCCAACAGAAGCTAGAAAGTAAAACAATGACCGCCACAGTTCAGGTATCATATGGTGAACTGTGAAACAAAGATCCAATAGGGAAAGGAAAATAAATCTAAGAGAGCTCAGTGATGCAAACTTACCATGGCGAAGGTAAACTACAAGTTAGTTTATTATATATAAGAGTCCTAAAAAATCAGTTGGATCCATAACTGCTCTAACAGACTAAAAAAATAAGAAAGTTCTTACCAATACCATCCTCAGCAGCACTCTGTGTGCAGCCCACAGCATCCCACCAATCAACTCCAACCAAAAGGCTCCACCAAAACCTGTTTTACTAACAGATATCAGAAAACCCAAGCAAATCATTGACAAAAGAAACAAATCACTACACTACCTGACACAGTTGATTAAAAATCAGCAGAAGCTGTAAATTTATAGGAATATTAAGAAACAGTTAACATATCGCATAATTAATAGCGTTAAAGCATTCACCGTTCAGCAATTGCGCGCTCCCAAGTTGATGAATTAGCCTTTACTTG
This sequence comes from Cicer chorassanicum, assembly GCA_037974735.1. Classification (NCBI taxonomy): domain Eukaryota; kingdom Viridiplantae; phylum Streptophyta; class Magnoliopsida; order Fabales; family Fabaceae; genus Cicer; species Cicer chorassanicum. The sequence goes on along the minus strand of JBBPBP010009779.1, from coordinate 13,285,816 downwards.
ACTAATAGGGGTGGGAGGAGGAAGAACCCGAATTATTTTCAATATTGTACAATTCTTGCTAGTATCATGCCAAACAGAAGCTGAACAGCAGCTTGTTGAAGAAAAAGCAGGAGCAGCAATTGAAGATCCAACAGTAACTTGATAGTTGTCTACTGGTGCAAAATTTGGACCAGAAAATATATGGACACCACCCCGAAGGAAAGCAATTGCAATTTCACCACCATGAGCAGAGTAAACAATTCGCGCAAGTGTTCTTATGTCACTTGGAAGATCAAATGGATCAAAATTGACCCGCTTGGATTTATCCGAAACAGGCTCAGATACCATTTGCACATCAGTAGACATTCCAGTTGTAGGTGATTGATGACACTTGAAATCATTTGTTGGAGGTATGCTCAGGTCCACTTTGGACTGCCAAACAGTTTGCATAGGAGGTTGTCCACCCATACTAGAGGTAGGGTTCCCAAATATAGGATGGAGAACAACTTGCTGTAAAGAAGATTCCCAGCGTTGCACTCTCCATCCTGTAATTGATGGGCCTTCATCCGGATCAGAAGGGGACATGTACTGTCCTGTATAGATAATATCAGTTATGCATCAATATTTTAGTTGAATTTTCCGTTCACAAGAAACCTCTGGCATAATATACTGACAAACATACTTTAGAGTCAGCATTATGACAACCTAGAGGTGAAAAGAAGGCTAGATAGGTAAATATTGTAAGTTTGAATCAGTGGCAAGTGTGAGAAAAGGTGAAAACGAGATAAAATGTAGAGCAAGAAATTGAGAGTAACTTCAGTCCAATCTGAACTATAATTCTGAACATTCAATAAGATGTGCCTCTATTTATAGAGGTCCATACTCCAAATGCAAGTTCAGTTGAAAAACTAACGGCAACAGAAGATATTACTAGCAACTAATCATAACAGAAAAAACCTAGAGAATATTATGTGCGAGAAGCTGCACAATATACCCAAACTGAACCTAGGTAATAGCCCCAAGCATAACGTAAACAGAAGATCATGTGAACACAAACATATCAGAGTGTAAGCATCACTACAAAGAGAAGGGAACTACGACTACATACTTACGACTTCTGGTCCATTAGCAAGCAGTAATTTGATATTCAAATTACCTTGTCATTTAGGGATATTTCAAATTATTTTACTTCATAACAGATTGATTACTTTTCAAATGACAGCCAATGGCTTTAACCACGGCATAAGGTCTGCAAATGGGTTTAACTTTCACATCTCAGATTCCAAGCAGATTTGCTCAAATCATCTGTAACCCTTTAAAGCATATCAAGATAAAGACCTGAACTTGTGGCAGGGGGTGGAACAAAGAGAGCATGGTATACAGAAAGCCAACACTAAATCAAGAAAGCAGCAATTTTTTTTTTTGACAGAAGGCAGCAATATTGAAGGACAATTGTATAGCAAAAATATAAAGGATGGAAGAGTAACAGATTGATCACATTATCTCCATATATATGTCATATCAACTAGTTAATAATAATCATTTAAATTGATTTCAGCAACGAAAAAAAATCATTAACAGAGTGCAGCAGTAGGTGGTAAAACAAATGGAGAATATTAAAGAATTTCTGGTGGGAAAATTGGGTCCCAAGTTCCTAAAACATGGTTTTAACATTGATAATTGAATGATAAACACGATCAAGCTTCACAGAACCTAAATTACCTTAATCACAACTCCACAAGAAAAAGTGTGATAAAGACCAATGAAAATTACAATGTTATAAGAAAATACCACAAACAGGGAGGGGGGAAAAAAGGAAGCAGAAAAAGAATTGAAGATGGAGGAATAAATTCATTATCAGTGAAGGCACACACATGTTAGCACAAATTAAGTTGCAAAGTTGTATGGGGAGAAAGCAAATAGTCAGAATCAGCTTCATACCCTCAACTATCACAACAGCTATCACAGAACCAGCACGAGTTGGATCAAAGGCCACAGCTGTTACACCAGAACCCCATGTAGTGGTAGCTGCAGATTGAGCCGCAGCTTCAGGACTCACATATGCTGAAAAATTTGAAACTGGTGAGCAGTATAGAGGTACAGCATCACCAAGGTTTTTGTCTGTCAGCTTTTTTCCTTGCTTTGCTTGAGATAGTAGATAATCTTGCCAACAAAATAAATATCCAGCTAAAGGTGCAAAACCAGCCCAGTTGGGTGAGATAAGAGGTGGGACACCAGAAGTAGTACTTGTCTTTGGAGTTGCTTGGAAGCTATTTCCAGGTCCAGGTGTGACCTCCCAGACTACGATGGTGGATGGATTAACAATTGGTACACCTGCCACATGCATGGCACCACTGTCTGTTATAATAGCATCACCTGCCATAATGCCACTGGGCCCACAACCTAAAAGTCCTTTACTGGTGTGAAACCAACTAGGCGTTGAGCCATTCTGACTAGGAGGCCACTGGGACCAGTGAAGTTGAACTGAGCCTGATGAGAAGACGGAACAGACGCAAAGAAAATTGGGCCATCTAGCTGAAAAAAGCAACAAAAAAAAACAACGGCATACATCAGATACACAAGGATAGTAATATTTAATACGCATAGCAAAGTAATGAATGACCAATCAATGTGCAATCAAATAGAAAAAAATTCTACATGTCATTGGAGCATCTAAGTAGCACTGATAGTGACACTTCAGTTTTGAGGTGTGTTTGAGTATAACACGTGTCAGACATCAACTGTTCGACATACATGCAGTACAAAAAAACCCATACAATACAACACGTGAGACACTCCACTCCAGTGTTGGATTATAAAAATATTTTTCTGGCACCGACACGTTGAGGACATGGCGCGGGCACAACTACGACACCTAGTCAAAACTTCCATTCGGCTAGACATTAATTTGGTAAAGACTTAAGTCTTCATGAATTTGGTAAGCGGTTTGACCAGCTACCAAATCACACATCCCCTCTACCTACCAATAGCAGAATTAAAAAGAGATGCAAATGTAGGTGCAGAATCCCTTTTTTTCATTAGCAATAGAAGTCTCAAAACGTCAAGGATGCATAAATGCACGAATATGTCAATCCATTGGAGAACGTACTATTGACAAAACAAGTAAAAAAAAAAGATACAAAAACCCATGGATTCCAGATGACTTTATCTTGAATTTGCCTCCATAAAGAAACTTCATCAATGATAGAAGCAAAATTATAAAAAATACATCACCAACCCACAAAAAAGGAAAGAAAATATTTAAGCTGATGCTTTCTCGTATGGTTTCCGATGTCAAAACAAGGAATAATATTGGCAATAATACAAAAGTAGTATTTCTTCTATGCATTGCATTATTGCCATTCACCAGCAACTAACAAAATTACTGTCGAAAGAAAAAATGCAATCAATCTTACTCGACGAGCATGCAGCCCAAGTGACAACAGACCGAGTTTTAAAACTTGAATCTGATGTCAGAGGTTCAACCTTCCAACTGGTCAACTACCCCTCCCCAAAGTTACACCTCCAGAGTACCCCAAAAAAGGCAATTAAAAACAATGTAAACAGGATAAGTGACCTGAAGTTTGAGATTGCTGCGAAAGAAACTTTTCCTCAAATGCAACCTTCGGATTTGTAGGAGCACTCGATTTGGATGATAGCCACCTATACTATTTTTCAAAAAGCAGTTGATTCGGGTTAAAAATAAAGTAGCAAATAATAGTTTGGTCAATTAAAATCATATGGGATTTGAATCTCCACAATTATAAAAGAATGATATCCAAAATATGTTATCAAACTGTGTTGGAATATGATTAAAAGATCTACACTTAAGCATAAGCTGCACACGATAACTATTAAGAAAAATCCTTGCACAAAAAGAAATAGAGAGAGGATGAAAAATATATCAAAATTAACACCTGAAAACAGGGGACATTATTGTGAAAGAATGATAAGGTAGCTCTCCAAGAGCAGCTTCATAAATTGTTGATTGTTGATAAATTATATAATTCTATTTTGTATAATAAAAATAATGGGAAGACCTTGAATTCTTTCTAGTCGTTTTTTTTTACCATATTTAGAGAATTCCATGTATCGTTGAACTAGTCTGTCATAGTATGTATAGTGTGATGAAGGCTGTTTGACTCTGTTTCAATGTGTATACTGCGATGAAGCCTATTTGACTGATTGACTCTGTTTCATTGTTTTTTAATTCCACAATCAATTAGAACCATACAATTATGTCACTGTCTTCACATTTGAATGTGCTACAATAGAAATATATTAATAGTTTCTATTGTAATAGAATTCAATTTGACTTCATACTAAACCTAAAAAATAGGCAGAGAATATTAAGTATTAATTCTAGTACAGAAGATAAATGGATGAATCGGTTACATGTGTGAAGTGCGTACCAGAAGTGAAGAGAAACAGTAATAAGAGGAACAAAACTACAACACTTTCCTTTTTCTCTTCAATTTAAGGGTAAGCAAAACTTGGTTCTAACAGTCTCACCAGCAATGCTTAAGATCTTTTTCCAGAAAATAGATTTACATTATAATTTGAAACTATGGTCTATCATTCTAATGAATTATAAGATGCAGATGCTAAACTATTTGCTCAGAGGTTTAACCATTGAGAAACTTAAGTTGATTGAAAACTACATAACCAGGAAAGAAAGGGGAAGAGAGAGGAGAAAAAGAACACATCTATCACTTGCATAACTACTAAAGACTAAAGTTCAAGGGAAAAGATAGACAAATAAAAATGTATACGAGACTTGTACAAAATATTTGAACATGACATCAGCATAAGACTAGGAAACTGCATACCGGAGACACTCCTGATAGCCACTTTGTTGCAACTGCAATATCCTGACGCCACTCATGCTCGTGCTGCCAACAGCTAGCATCACGGACAAGATTAGCTGGCCCCTGAATGGACAAACTATCAGAAGAACAAAGATGTAGAACATAGGAGCCAGAAAAACTAGAAATATATGCTAGATTATGTAGTCCAAGGAATGAGATTGATAGTTCAGACTTACTTGAGATGGTTGAGTCCAAATAGTTACCCTCCCGTGAAAATTTGCAATCAGTAATGCACGGGGACAAGAGGTAGGGGACCATTCTATAAACTGGACTGAATCGCGGGGAGAATCTGCAGAAGATGTAATTATAAAAAACTTATATTTCAGATGAAAAAAAATAAAATAAAAGTAGCGAAAACAAAATTGAGAATTCCAGAGGACTGTGAAACCTTAAAAACAGTCTAACACAAACTTCATAATATTTTGGCATTAGAAACAGCAAAAATGAAACATCCAAGGTCATTGAATGATGCAATGACATCAAAATACCTGCTATGACATTGAATACTGCACATTCAGTCGGCCTCTCTGGGATCACAATATGTATAGGGATCCAAAATGGTGGATTAGCTGTTGAACTATGAAAAGAGATAATACTAATAAGCATTACAAAATGCCAACAAAAGTAAACACATAGGTGGCAGAAAACCAGTATAATGAGCAATAATCTACATCATTGAGCAACCGAAACAACATTAGTGCATGCTCATAAACATAAAGTCACGACTGAACAAATATAAAAAGAGCATTTAATAAATTATTTGGGCTTCAGACAAAATAAATTTCAGCTTATATAGTACTTGAACAAGCTCCTTTGCATTTTCCAATACGCATGAAACAACATTAGTGCATGCTCATAAACATAAAGTCGCGACTGAACAAATATAAAAAGAGCATTTAATAATTTATTTGGGCTTCAGACAAAATAAATTTCAGCTTATATAGTACTTGAACAAGCTCCTTTGCATTTTCCAATACGCATAGTACATTTGAATTTATTTGAGAGTTTTCTCTAATACATGCATGTGCCTAATATACATATAATGTGTTGATATCGATCCAAAAATCTGCTTGCAACCCATCTCTTGAGTTTCAACATGATTTCCATTGCAAACTTTTACAACATTACTTAATACTAGACAAGGTAAAACAAACAAATAATACAGGGATCAAGATACCTAAACAACACTTAATTTCTTGAATCTTATATAACACCGACCAACATTCAAGTAACTCAGGATGAATTAGATGCAACGTTACAATAATTTGAGACATCACTTCACTCCATTCACTTTATATTTTGAAGGTGTTTTGTTTTGTTTTATAGTTTGCGAGATTCCTTGTCCTCCGTATTTTCACCGGAAAGGTGTTTAAATTTATATAATAAAGGTACTTCATGTACTAAGCATTCTGATGCATAAGCTGGGTGTGACTAGGCTTGATGAAAATTAGCAGATTGGAAGTTTATCTAATTGACTTTTTCACTCTTTTCTAGTTAATACATTATTGTAACAACAGAAAAGGGTCGTTGAGAACACAAAGCATATCATATCTATCAATGTAATATCAATTATATTTTACAACATCAAGATTAGTCCAAATCTTAAACCTATAAAGTTTCATTGCCAAATTCATCAGGCAACAAATAAGGAAACTGGCTAAAACCATTAAAAATGATGTATAAGCCTACTAATTTAAAGGCATCAATAATTAACTATATGAAAAGCTATATATAATCCACAATATTTCTTGCGGTATTTCATTTCGATCATAGCATAGAGTGAAAAAATAATTATAAAGCATAAAACGTATATCAATCAAACAAAGTCTATTTGGCTTTGTCGATGAAGTATGATGAAAATCAAATAATCAATTCTTCTATCATTATACAAAGTGAAAGTCTTCTTCTTAATGACTTGTGTAACAAATACAGTGTTATCAATAGCGGATTGTGGAAAATAGCGAAAAACTAAAAATCCACTATGAGAAATAGAAGAGTGTTGCGGGAAAATAGCGGAAGCCGCATAGCAGTTGAAATAAATCAATTATATATAAATAAAGTTATGTTGCATACAAATAAAAAAGCTACATAAATTATAAAAAAAAAAATAAAAAAAAAGTGGCATTATCAACTCAAAAGGCTGAAATAAAAAATAAAAAAACATAGGGCTGAAAGAATCACAGAGGAACAGAAGAAGAAATAAATTAGATAGGGGAAGAGAATGGAAAGGAAATAATTTTAAATAAAATAAATAGAGGAAGATAGATGAAAGAAAACGAAAAAACTTAAAAGAGAAGAAAGAAAAAGAATAAAAGAAAGGAGATAAACAAAAATAAAATAGATAAAAAGAGATGAAAGAAAGGGATAAATAAAAAAATGAGAATAGAAGAAAAAAGAAACCCAAAAAAATGTAGCTTTGTTACATGAGAAGGAACTCACTATAGTCAATCCTCAATGACTCTTCAGTTATTCTTTTTAATTTTTACATTTTTTTAAAGTGGTCACATGCTTCTTTTTTAGTGTCATTATTAAAAAAAACATAAAATCCTTTTTTCCACTATCTTTTCTATTTCTGCTATCACCGCCGCTACGGGGATAGCGGGCGCTCGGAACAGTCATATTGTATCGGATTTCATAGCGTTTTTCCCATATCCTGCTATGCGCTATAGCAGTTATTTAACAACACCAAACAAATAGTCATATTTTCAGGAAGGAAACATGTCAAAATGGGTAAAAAACTAAATTACACAAACCTTGGAATTCTGGCACATGTTTCAGCCGCACAAGCTATAGCATTTAGTTTTCCACACCAGGAAACAGCACTGCATAAAAACAAATAAACCAAAATTGATAACACCGAAATTATTTAACATATAGGGCCTAAAAATGTACACGAGCAAATTCACTTTCCAGAAACTTATTGGAACGCCAAACATATGTCAGAATCTAAATTTTACATAAACAGACTCACACACTATCACCAGTGGTGAAGCTTACTATAAACTAGGGCGGCCCACGCTCCACCCCAAGTCCCCAACATTTAATATTTATAAATAATGTGGACATTCGTTGACTACAAGAGTAACTTTGAGATGAGTTATTTTGCTTAATAACTCATTATAAACAATGATTTTACTAATGTGTTTGATCATTAATATATTATCAACAGTTGGATTAGTGAAATTCATTATCCATAATAAGTTATTAAGCAGAATAACTCATCTCAAAGTTACTATTGGAGTCAACGTATCTTCACCCATCAATATATATATAACATAAGTGAAAGATTTATATCTCGCCGCAGCGGTTAACTAATGTTTTGAACGAAAATCATGTCAAGAGTTCGACACTTGAATGTGATATTTCTGCAATTCATTTACATTTTTGTGTGTAAGATATAGATTAAAGTCTCAAATTTCAAAATCAATGTGTTTTTCTTCTTTAAAAACAACGATATTAACCAACGGACAAATTTCAATTTTATTACACTCCATATATAAATATGAATATCACCATGTAAAGTCAGAAGAAGCAAAAATAACCAAATCTGGTTCTATATGATCAATTTCAACAACTCATTGACCCTAACAAACAACAAAAAAAACTAAGAACTTACTTTGAATTTTTAAAACAAAGGGGCACAGAACATATCCAAAGAAATCACTACTAAAGCTAAGCATTAGCATCAAGTTGAATTGAACAAAATGATCAATCGTGTTAGAATCCACACTACACATTTCCAGCTCAACCAATTCATTAATTATAACAATGAATTTGAAACAGAGAGAGAGATAGAAAACAAAATCATTTATTTCCTCATTGAACTGACCTGAAATTGCGACAGAGTTCAGGAACACTCATCTTATGCTGCAAATCGGACTTAGATTGTTTAAGCATAATAGTGAAAACAGTAGCAGGGATAACCGAATCTTCATCCATTGGTTGTTCCATTGGTGGCGATTTATCCTCTGCTACAACCTCTTGCTCTTGAGCAGAAACCGAATCGGTGTTGTCAGAAACGTTTGGAAGGTTTTGTTGAGGTTGGGGCAGCATAGACTGAGCCACAGGCTCGCCTTGTTCTGAGTCTTTTGTGACACTGGTTTGATTCATACCCAATAATAAAAACCCTAATATTTATATACTCCCAAAAAATCAAGAGAGAGAAAGAAAGGTGTTGGTGGTGGAAAGTCGTAATTGAAGGCGACAGATGCAACTGTAGAGAGAGAGAGAGAGAGAGGTTGTGAGTGTGAGTGTGAGTGGGAAAGGGGATGGGGATTTGGGGGATTTTAATTTTGTTTAATAAAAAGAGGGATTTTGATAGGATGATGAGAGCTTAGGGTTTTTGTGCTGGGTGATGTGTTGTGTGTAGTGGTGGGCTAAACAAACAAAAGTTATTCCAGATTTGCTTTGTTGCGTCGGAATTCTTTTGTTTTGTTGTTTTTTGAGGTGGCGTATTTTCCACTTTTTTGTCTTTTTTATACACTTTTTGTCGGTTGAGGATTGTGAAAGTGTCGTGGCACGGAATAAGTGACTCGTGCGATTTTGTTGCCTACAACTTTGGATTTGCCAAATAGAGTTTTTTTTTAGAATAAGTTGAACACATCTCGTTGATAATCAGAGGTTCAATTTAAGGAGAAGTAAGATTAATTATTTGAGGATTAGTAGTGAATGTGGCTGCTCGTGTAAAATGGTGAACAATTTGGTTGGTTTGTCTCCGGGCAAACCCAACATCAAGATTAGAATTACGGTAAGGGTAGTTTTAAAATCGATAATAATAAATCTTAATTTAGTAACATTTGCATAACTTTAATGTTGTGTAACCACCATCTAAAGAAAACAAATTGTATTAATATTGCATTTTAGGGCACGTGATGGAGGCGGATTTTAATGGAGAATTTTAATGTTGATATTTTGATGTCTCGTTGTATTGTTGGATTAATTTGTCCCTTTTCAATCTTGAAAAAATGGAGATATTTGAAGAGGTGTTGAGCAACATCTTTTCAAAATTAACTATTTCGATGTTTCCATATGTTCCACAATTCATTGCAAAGTTGAATCACTGAATTTAATTCAAAACCTTCGAGGTGTTTGAAAATTACCCATGCATATAGGATAATATTTGGCAGGGCAACTAAGCTATAGAATGTAATTTGGGTTGGTAATTCTCCAAACTTCCATGCAAGGCAGTTTTTTTTCTTCGTACATGATAATAAACATGAGCATTTTAATCAAAATAGTTTTGGGTGTGTTTAGTTGTGTGAAATATATTGTTTAATATGCAATTCAAATGGAAAAGAAATATAAGTGAATTAAGTGTATTCAAAGCCGGCTCAAGGGAGAGGCACTTAAACCCTTACTTTAGGTCTTACTAAAAAATAATTTTTTATTTTTATATGGTACAGAGACTCAATAATATATTATAATAAGTTTTAAAGCTCGCAGATAAAAAGCCCTCCAAAAAAATTACAACTACACACAAAAGAAGGCATCTAAAAAAAATTAATTTCTAATTTTTTGCATAATCATTATTTAAATTGATATTTGTGTTGATTGTACTCGGACTCAATTAAAATCATAAATAATATATTATGATATTAAAGACATTGTTTTTCACTAAAAAAAATATCTTAAAATATCATATTTAAACTTTCTCCTGAAACTTGCTATCAACACCACAAAACAATTGCTTTTTCACTTTGATCATACTTCCTATTTAAATTTAACATTGACATTTTTAACTTATATAAATCTAATAAAATTTTCTATATCAATTTTGACGTTTTTGTATAACAGTTAAAATGTCTTATTTCATTTTTAAAAAAATATAAAGAAAATGAATTTGAAAATGTCATGAATTCTGCCAAATTGTTTTTTTTTATAATTATTAAATAAAATATTAATAATTTACTTATTAATTTTTAAAAAAACTAATTTTAATAGTTTTACTTTAAACCTGAATTCGTGAGAAGCAATTGGAAGGACAAAAGGTTTAGAATCTAGTGCAAATTATTAAAAAGTTTGTGATGTGTTTGCATTCAACATATCTACCAGAAAACAAATTTGTATTGCAGATAACCTTGGGTTGTAAGTATGACTTATGTTGTTGACCAGCTTCAAATCATAGACAATCCTCCAAATTTTGTATTAGTTGCTTTTGAGGAAATATCTATTTATCATCTTATTTGTGAACAATCTTCTTTTAAGCTCTAGCCCTATTTATTTTCTATTAAAAATGGAAATATTCAACAAAGCACAATTTGCGACAAACTAGATTTCCCCCAAATTTACAAAATATTTTCGCGAGACAAATTTAATACTACATAATTGGTTGCAAACAAAACAAATAAATCAACAATGTCAATATCTTGCTCTCATTAACCAAATGATCTTCATATTTTACACACTACATCCACTCATCTCATTGCGCACTTATTGAAAAAGTTGTCAATTTGTATCCCATTTTTGGTTTACTACCTATTCAACCATGAGTTGGGATCTTCTCCTTACATAAGAAAATTTTGATCTATGCATCTTGAAGTTTGAAATGGCCTTCGATTTTGTTTCTGGTTCACAACTGTTAGAGTTCATGTATTGTAGGGGTATATGATAAAATCTTGATTAATTTGATCCAACAATCCGAAAAAGTGATGCACGATACAAAACATTTGAATGTCATGCAAGTTAGACAAAGCCTTAATATTGGAAATTGGAAAAATTCTTCATTCATGTATTTCAAGGAATACTTCTAGAGCATACACCCATGACTTTTCCACATTTCCACTTGACACGTTCGTAGTATATATTGACAATAGTTGAATTGGGTCCAACCGTTTAGCATATAAAAGCTAAAACATTTTAGCAAAATTTTCACATGCATACACACATGGTGAGTCCCATGCAAACTCAAAATAATTTCAATTTAGTTATTTTAAAAAAAAAATTACGAGTCTAGTGTTACAGGCGAAATAATTGTATTGAATTAATTTTTTGGGTACAAAGTTAAGTTTATTTTAAATAAAATGGACAATATAAAATTGAGTAAAAAAACAATGGTTGATATAAAACTAAAGAAGAAAATGTGCGCATACAGACAAATATTATACCTTGGGCTCACATATTGCTCTTAAAATATTATACCTTGGACAGCAAAAAGAAAATACACATGAAATATCAAAATAAAATGTTTCAAACTGACTGTCAATTTCAAAATTTTATTTTTCAAAATTTTATTTTTCAAAATACAAAATTACTTCATCACCATCATTTTTATTTTTTGAACTTGATCACCATAATGAAATTGCAATATAATTTTTTGACAGAAAAAATAAAATTAATTTAAATGTTAAAAGGAGAATAATACAATTTAAATTGATCACGAATTTAGACATTTTCTATTCATATTTTAAAATCAACAAAAAAATCATAAATACAGTAACAATATAATAAACATTTTATGAGTCAATAAAAAATTATCAAATCAAAATCTTAATTTTATGTACCAAACTAATTTATTTCACATATGATTTGAGGTTAAGAATAATGCAAAATCCACTTTCTTTAATCTTATTCAACTATGCAATATTTTTATTTATTTATAGAATCACATATTTCTGTAAATTAATGAACACATTATTAATATATAATAAAGGTCAACTAAGTTTAGTTTATACCGTGGTCCAATAATAACTAACTATTATACTCTTATACCATCTTTCAAAATTCAAAGAATACTAACTAGCATACATATTTGTATATTCACATAGGTGAAGCATATTTGTATATTCACATAGGTGAAGCATATTTGTATATTCACATAGGTGAAGTTGAATCTCGACCTTGTAGGAGGTGGATAAAATCTTACCTAAGCTTAATTGGCGTGAATTTAATTTTTTTGAGTGCATTATTGCATTTAAGGTAAGGTAAGGTTTGAGAAAACATACAAGTCTATCTGTAATGTAATCAGTAATCACATCGCAGGTGGCGAAACTGAAACCAGAAACTGTCGTTTTCTGCAACAGTTGGAAACAACCGAGTGAGAAATGAACGAACGAACAAGTCTTTAATGTTGACCCCACCACACCAACACACGACCTCTTTTCTATTTCAAACTTTTTCATTTTCCTTTTCTCTATTCAAAATTCAACCGTTTTCATTTCACATTTTCTATTTTTCACCACAATTTTCTCCTTCGTGTTCGACTTGTCAAGGCTTTCACCTTTTTATACCAGGTTAGGTTTTCAGCACTCTCTCTGTATTTTTTTTATTTTATTTTTTTCATTTAAGCCAAATAGTCCAATTTTGTTCTTAAATTCTCTGATGGAATTGGGGAATTTTGCAACCTAACTAGATTTTAGTTTGGTGTTTGATTTGAAGGCACTATACTATACCATACAGGTTATGTTTTTCTGTCCTAAATCAATCTTATGAAGGATAGATAAATAGATAGATAACCTTTGATTATAAGGAACCGTTAAATATGAATTAGTTGACTTCTGTTGAAATTTCAGTTCTGGAGTCCATATACTAAATTCAAGTTGTTACAAAAAATTTCATAGATCTGTGATTTCGGTGGTGGAAATTTCTCAATTTACAGAGATGAATGTCAAGTTGAATAAATGTTTCAACAATTTCAGTAGGATACATTGTCTTTTCTTGCTTGTCCAGTGTGTTGTTGTGTGCTTTTCAGTTCTCTCCCAGTTCCATGCCTTTGCAGTTTTCTTCATGGTTATATCTCCTAGTGTTTGCAATTAAAGTGTGCCAATTGCACTTCACTTATGTTGCAGTTCGGTATATAATGCAGGCTGTGCTGAAGAGAAGTCATATACCAGGATCATTATGAGTTGTGGCTGCTTTGGAGCCTCAACTAACAAGAAGAAAAGGACTCCACCTCATACTCCTGCTGAAATTGATGGTAAGGGTCTGTGTTTACTTAGTTTAATATTTTGTACCCTTCAATAATGGTATACCATAGTATAGTTTCCCATTCTTGACTGACTGTGAGTAATTTACCTAAGAAAATAACGGGATACTCACAATTTTATCACGACAGTTGTTCTCTTATTTTTGAGTAATATATTGAATATTATTTTATTTCAATTTCATTAGTACCCATCAAGGTTTCTTGCATTTTGGTCACTAATGTGAAGGTCTAATAAATAACTAATAGCTACAGAAAGTTACTGTGAAGTTGTAGACTTCAAAATATAATTATGTTCATTTAGTTTGTACTTAAGTGAAACATAATTTAAGTAATGGTGTCCTTTGGGGATTTTTACTAGTTTGGCTGTATTTGACATGTTAATACAGAGACGATGTTCATTAATGTTCTGATGTATAATCATCAGCTATACTTTTGTAACAACAACTTTTTCCCATTTAGCACTTACTTAATGCCAGGTCTTGTTGCTCAGGTTATCCACTTGATAATATTACGCATTTTTCTGAAAAAGACTTGAGATTCGCCACTGATAATTATCATCCAAGCAAAAAGATAGGACGGGGAGGTTTTGGCACTGTTTACCAGGTATTCAGGTCACAGATTCTTGCATAAATTACAACACCATGGAATTAATATGCTTGTTGATCAGTTGAACTTATCAAAATGATTCTTCTGAGGTGCTTTATGCTAAAAGAGGGGTGTTTCTAATTTTATGATAGGACCCATACAGAGCAAGGCCCATACGGAGAGATGAGAGCTGAGCTGACAAGTTAGTTAGATAGAGGGAGAGGAAATACACATGAGTGGGGGTATATGAGGTGTGTGAGAAGAGAAAGGGAAGCCATTAGTCTTTTGGGATAGTTTTCGACTTAGAGCTTGGGCAGGGTGAAATCCAAATTCTCCATGAGGAGCATTGCTTTGGGGTTACATTACAGGAGAGATCCTCTTGTAATACACTTTTGTTATTTTCGTTCAATAATACAGTTTTTTTCTATTTCATCTTGATTCAGATTTCTATCATTTTCTATTTCATTTATTTATTTCTTTGAAGTTGATTTAGGATTCTATTTGTTATGCAGTGTCAATCTTAGACAAGTCAAGGTTATGAACTGTGCAATGAACGACTTTATTTTGTTGTTTTGAGGGCTGTAAAAACCATTTCTGCAACTTTCGGAGAAGAAATGATAATTTTATTTCACGTTCATTTGAGATTATACAAGGTTGAAATATACAGGCAGAGTTGGTTAGAAACATACAAACCAATCTGCTACAACGTAGGATACATAATTAGTAATACAAAGGATAAGCAGTAAAACAGTAAATAAATTAGAACTGAATCAGATTATTCATATTTAATCTAATCTAAACTTTTCTAAGTTCCCAACTAGCTTTAATACCCTCTCATGTTGGTGAAGATATCCATCATGCCCAATTTGCTTACAAGAAGTTTAAAGTTAGGTCAAAATAACCCCATTGGTGAGGATGTTTGCTAGCTGTTTAGTGGCTGGAACAAATGGAAGTATAGAATACAAATAACTCTGTCATCTATCTTCCCTTTTGTTTAGTGTCTATCTATTTTCACAAGTTTGGTTTCAGTCATGCTGCACTGAATTTTGAACAATACTTATAGCAGCATTATTATATACATAATAGCTTCATTAGTAGATTTATAGGCAAAGTGCAATTCTTCAAGAGTACTTTTTATCCACATTATTTCACACATTCCTCGAGCCATAGCTCTTCCGCTTCAGCACTGCTCCTTTCAACCATGCTCTGTTTTTTACTCCACCATATGACCAAATTATCCCTCACAAACGTGTAGTATCCTGATGTTCATCTTTGGTCTGTGGCAGTCTAGCCCAACTGTCATATCTTAAGATTCAACATACTGCCTGAAGGTGTTCGGACTGGGTAAATACAATGCCACTCTCCTTAAGAGGATACAAAATGTATTTTCTTTGAGAAACAACAATATCTGCTCTGGATCTTGCGATTTTCAACCCCAAAAAAATCTCATGGGATCAACATCTTTAGTTTCTATTCTACATAGAGTGGGTTCTCAAGGAAAACATCTATTGTGAGGACAATATTATCCACCATACATGTTCAATACGGCCATCTTTTGTCCAGGTGAATCTCTACAAACATAGTGCGATCAATTTGACTCATGGCGAATTTTTCCAACAAAGCTTTTGGTGATTACTCTTGGCAAATCTTCCAATTTTGTATGCCAAGGTTTTCGGCTGTGTTCAAACAATCTCCCCATGTTTCCTAGGCCTCCAATGGCAATGATATGCTCCTTTCACTTGGGTTGTTCCAGTTATATGCATATGCACGCACACTGCATTATAATACTTACACATTAATAGGCTATTTTATTTACAATGTTACATTTTTATCATATTATGCACTTTTTGATTGTTAAGCTACTACCCTATGTTGAAATTTTACTAGGGAACCTTAAAAGATGGAAGACAAGTAGCAGTGAAGAACCTTTCAGTTGGATCAAAGCAGGGTGTTCATGAATTTTTAACTGAAATTAAAACTATATCACACATTAAGCATCCAAACCTTGTTGAATTGGTTGGTTGCTGCGTTCAAGAATCTAATCGTACATTAGTTTATGAATATGTGGAAAATAACAGCCTTGATCGTGCATTACTAGGTAAACCTAACACAATGGTGTGAATTATGGAATCACTAATTAAGATCCATATGCAGATCATAAGATGAAAACCTAACTTTCTTTTTTTCCCCATATTCTTTTGTAGGAAAGAGAAGTACAAACCTTGAGCTAGACTGGGGAAAAAGATCTAATATTTGTAGAGGTACGGCTAGAGGTCTTGCATTTCTTCATGAAGAAGTTGTTCCACACATTGTGCACAGAGACATCAAGGCTAGCAACATATTACTTGACAGAGACTTTAATCCAAAAATAGGAGATTTTGGGTTGGCTAAGTTATTTCCAGATGACATCACTCATATTAGCACAAGAATTGCTGGAACCACGTAAGTTATATTTCAGATTCGTAGTTAATTTTTTATACTTTTTATTTTGCCATAGCTTTGGGAGATTTGTACTGATACCTAATTAGCTACTATCAATATTCTGGACATAATTTTAGTATGATACTGTAGGGAAAAGAAACACTTCATATTTGGTGATCCTGCATCATCTAGATATGACAGCAGTAGTAGCAATGTAATTGTTGGAGAATCCGTGATTATTTCTTATTTTAGGGAAAAAATTTCTGTTTTAAAATATGATATGTTTTGTTTCTGTTTTAAACCAGCTTAGACTGAAGAATACATTATAACACTATACTACTTTTTCTACAGTAATAATTATAAAAGGTCCGAGTCAATTAGGAGATACAAGATAATGATTTTTTAATATATACTAGGTGCAATACTTTGCAGTAGAATGTTTGTAATTCAGCTGCATATTCCTCCAACAATATTCAAGGGCCCCACACTCTGTAAAACTAGGCTGCATATACATTACTCATGGGCAATGTGTTGTGGTTCCATGATACTCATTTTGTATTCTTGATGCTAGTCATGCACCTGAAAGTGTGGTACTATATCACAAGTATGATCACAGAGAAAATATGTTTGTAGTTTTTATGAAAAATAAAGAGCTTCATGACACTTTTGTTTGAACTAAAAATCAGAAGATGATATTATTGGCAAACAGCTTTGTATCACAATTAATTTCCTCACCTTAGTGTTGGAAAAATAGATAAAAGACATTCCCGGATCCTATGACATCTGAAGTATTAAAGTTCTCACCATTTCCTTAACATATTTCTTTGAACAATATTTCTATGAAATACCTCATATTTCAGTTTTCATGTTTACCAATAATGTTCTTCAATTTCCACAAAGGAGAAATAAGTAGACTGTGAATTTTCTATAACTAGGACTTTCTAATTTATTCATTCGTCTATTAACTCATTCAAAATTGTTCAATCCACACTTACACCGCAGAACTCACGAATACCTTCTTTTGTTCCAATATGCACAGCGGTTACTTAGCACCCGAATATGCCATGGGTGGGCAGTTAACCATGAAGGCTGATGTATATAGTTTTGGGGTTCTTATACTTGAAATAATCAGCGGCAAAAGCAGTGTGAGGACAAACTGGGGAGGGTCAAACAAATTCCTTTTAGAATGGGTATGTCTTCAGCTTCTGATATTTATGAGCTACATTGCATCATCATGCATTTTAAATTTTGTTAATTTACTGTCATTAAGCTGATTCAATAGTTGATGCTCTTTTGTCTGGTAAAAAATTTAGAGGGGAATGAATAAGGAAGAAATGAAAATAGGAACTTAAATTCTAGACATAATATTTATTTATTTATTTATTTATTTTATTTTTGCTAATAACAGGCCTGGCAACTTCATGAAGAGGGGAAATTGTTGGAGCTTGTGGATCCAGAGATGGTTGAATTTCCTGAGGAAGAGGTGATTAGGTACATGAAAGTAGCTTTTTTCTGCACACAAGCAGCAGCAAGCAGAAGGCCATTGATGTCACAGGTTGTTGATATGCTCTCCAAGAAAATAAGGCTCAATGAAAAGCAACTTACAGCACCAGGGTTCTTCCAGGATTCAGGTGAATCCTCTTTAAAGAAGTCATCCTTTGAGTCCACAAGCTATCAGTTTAGCTCAGCTCCTGCCAGTTTTACCCAGGTCAACCCACGGTGAAGCCTAAACCAAAATTGTATTGTGTGAATTGCAGAGTTGAAAAATAGATGAAAAGGAAAAAAATTCAAAGTGAGATTTTCTCTTTATTTTTTGTTTTATAGATTATATTCTTTTTGTTCACGAGGTGTTAGCTCAGTTGTAAAAGGTCGACCATATAATATTAACGGACGGAGTTCAAATACCCTTAAGAAATGTTGGAAAATGTTCATTAGTGTTACTTTAATTAATAATAATTCTCACTCCCCTAATTTTTTTATAAGAAAATAGATTATCTTCTTTTTGTTCTCTATTACTTTTTTTTCTTTTTATTTATCTATATTATTTACTAAGAATGTGGTGATGAAGGGGTGTTTAGGTAAACTTTTTTTAAAAAGTGCATTTATGATATTGTTTCATTTTTAACACGCGGAAATGAACTTGTCAATACATCCATCATGTAAAGGATAATGTTAGGAGAAGCCAATATCTCAAATAAAACTCTGCAATTGTGCCTAAGGTTAAACCCAATAATTAAATTAGATATTTTTTGATACAATTTATTTTTGGGACATAACTTTTGGATAGCTCGTAGGAAGTTGCAATGAAGTAAAGCAATTTTATTTTTTTGTTAAAAATAAGTTAATCTAAACAAATAATAATAACTTAATCTGTTTTAAACACAATTTTGATATAAATAATCAAAAATATCAAAATCACGTTTCTATGCATTTCCAAACATGCATAGCTTCAGCTAACGAGGATATTTTTTTGGCGTTGTTATAGTGGCTAGGTTGCATTAGTAAGTAAAATCCAAGCTTTGTTCTCACTTTGCTTCAATTCAACTATAAATTAATTTGGTTCTCTCTTGGCAGTGCTTCTACGTGCAAGGTTCATATGTAAACCGTAAACGTAATACACGTTAAAAACGCATATTAATCAAATTGCTGCCCCTCACTCTTACAAATAAAATAAAGAATAAACCGTCCTCAATTTGTTTTCTCAAATGTGTTCTTTTCCAAAGTTTTCTGCGTTTGAGAGGGCGGTGAATTTAATCCCTTATTATTTTGTTTTTTTGGGTCATAAGGGAAAAATTATGGGTCATAAGGGAAAAATTAATTCTAGAGCACTCAAAAAACAGTGGAAAAGAACATATATTTGAAAAGAAAAAAAAATGTTAGTTGGTCTATTTACAACTTGGATAAAAAGAAAAAATTTAATTGACACGAGGAAGTAAAGTAGTAAACCCTTAATCATACAAGTCAAAAACACACCCTTCATTATTTATAAAGAATGTATTAAAAGTAAAACCCATATAACATTTGAATGACCAAGGTCGTAATAGACAACAATGGATTTAATTGATGAAAAATCTTAATGTTGGAAATAAAATGCAGAAACAAGAGCCATACAAACTAGAAACATGCACAAAAAACGAACACAAAAAAGTTAAGAATGCAGGGGGAAAAAATGAACAGAAGAAAGATTGCGAGAGCTCAAGTACAATACACAAAATTATGTAGCAGACTGCTCCTCTGTGGCAGGAGCTTCTTTCTGGGGTAAATCTACAGTACCATTATTGGCAGCATCAGTTGGTAGTGAATCTTGTGATCCAGGTGCACTTTCTGGTGCTGATCCATTTGGTTTAGTTGCTGTTTCTTTTCCATCCTTCCCATCTTTGGAGTCTTTAACAGGTGCAGGTGGAGGAGGAATCATGTGAGTTGGTGGTGTATGTTTCAACTTTAACAATATTTGCCGCATCCTAGAAAGATCAGTGGGTTTGCCTGGCTTAGGGCCTTGGAGGACAGTGATTGATGGGTTCTTATCCTGATCCTTTTTGCCTCTTTTCTTCTCAATGTTGGCAACCTCACGAGGAATTATCTCCCCAATTGCTTTCCAGTAATTTTTGTCAGCCTCTTTGTGGAAATTCTCTTGATTAGCCAAGTACAACTGCGCCACAAACATAGTTTATCCATAAAAATTAAAAGAACAGAACACAAATCGTATTGTGAAAAGTAATGATAATATGGAGTGTGTAAATCTTACCTTCTCCCTTTCTCTGTTTTGAACCTTGTTAGTCTCAACATTGAGCTTCCTTTTCTCATAGAAACCCACTTTATACTCCTCAGCTTCCTCAATAATCTTCAATCTCATTTCTTTTTCCCTTTTCTCCTTCTCGTCTAACTCAATGGCATTTTGACTGCATAATGAATTCATTTTCATTGTCAACCGGGTTCAGCAAACATATAATAGATCTTAAATCTTCAAAGATCAGATTGCAAGCAAATACTGGACCTACAATTTAGGTTCAAAATAACTTTGCCTCATATAACCAAACAAATAGTAGTTGTTTCAATGGTTACCAGCAACCACCAAATTGTTTTCTCACTAAGTGAGATTGGCTACATAGATCAAACAACGCCATAATATCTTTGTCATAGACCATGTTTAAAGATCACCCATTTAAATTCCTCTCAATTATGTGACCTACTATTTTCTTTGACCCACTCTACCTTTAATTACTAGACTATCCTTCATCTACTCAAGCACAACCCTTCTTATCGATGCTTTTATGAGGCCTTTTCACACATGTTCAAACCACCTAAGATGGAAAAAATGATTTTCTACAATGGGAGCTACTTGAATTTTCTTTTTAATGATTTTCTTTTAATTTATCACAATCTTGTTTCTGCAACATTAAACGTACTTTTTATGCACTATTTACCATCTAAGAGTTCGCACAAAATTGAAGATCTTATAGTTGTGTGGTAAATTTTCCTTTATGCTTAAGTAAAACTACTCTACCCATACTCCTAACATTCCTTAATTTCATCTATCTTGCTTTGATCTTATGGTTGATGTCTTCGTCTATCTCCCATCATTTTATATGATGGATCGAACCATGAGATTATTGATCTCATGCTGGTGCGATGTTAATGTTAAAAAGGAAGAGGCTCTACTGGACACCGTATGCAGCACACTGTATTGATCTCATGTTAGAAGATTTTGAGAAAAAGATAACAATTCATCATGAAACAATTTCAAAAGGTAAGAAAATTACCCAATATATATATTCAAAGGTTTCTCTAATTTCTTTATTACAACATTTCACCAAAGGAAAAGATTTGGTGAGACCAACCGCTACTCGATTTACAACATCTTATCTAACTTTGGGTTGTCTCATGGAGAACAAAGGATCATTGATAAGAATGTTCACATCTAATGAATGGACATCAAGCAAGTTTGCAAAAACTAGTGAATGGCAGTATGTTGAAGAAGTGATTATGGATAAAGAGTTTTGGAAAAAGATTGTAATGTGCTTAAAATGTGCTTATCCACTAATCAAAGTGCTTCGTTTAGTGGATTCAAATGATAAACCAGCAATGGGATTTATTTATGAGGTAATGGACCAAGCTAAGGAGAGAATCCAAGCTGCCTTCAATGGTGTTCAAATAAGGTACTACTATTTCTAAAAATTATGTTTATGCAAATTATGCATTTTGCCTTCAAATTCTGCATAACGTTTCTGTTTTGCAATGCACAATGTTTCTGTAAATTTTGCATTCTATTTCATGCCTAAAAGTAATTTAGTTGTTTTTCTATTATTTAGTTTCAAGCCTCTATGGATATCATTGATGAGAGGTGGGATAAACAACTCCATCGGTCTTTGCATGCGGCAGACTACTACTTAACCCTCAACTACATTACAGTCCTGGATTTAAATGATTATGAAGTCAAACGTGGGTTATATGACTACTTACAAAATATGGTGGGAGATGTCGAAGAAATTTGCAAGATTGATGCTCAATTGGAAGATTTAAAGACACACGCAAAGTTTTTTGGTAGTCTGCTAACAAAGGTTGCACTTGAAACCAAAACTCCATCACAATGGTGGAATCATATGGGGATGAGCATCCAAAACTTCAAACTTTTGCAATTCGTGTGTTAAGTTTAACTTGCAGTTCATCTGGATGTGAACGAAATTGGAGCGCTTTTGAGATGATAAAAATTACTTTAAAATTTCACTTTGAAAATTATCCACAACTTGGTATATACTAATGGAGTTTGTATCTATTAGGTCCACACAAAGAAGAGAAACCGTTTGAAACGAAAGACAGTGAATGATGTTGTGTTTGTGATGGCAAATTCAAAATTAGCTAAGAAGAAGCAAACTAGAAATGTGGTAGAACATAACCTTGATGATCTTGAATCTGATGAACATTTTAGATTTCACAATAGAAAATGAGGATTTAGAATTTGGCAATCAAAATGAAGAAGGGAATGGAGTTGAAGATGCTGCCCCTCAAGACGATTTGGAGATTCACATGATGAATTTGATGGAGAATGAGATGAAGATTGTATGGAAGATGTTGGTTTTGATCACAATGCCTTTAGATGAATTGTTAAATTAAAGTTTTAGATGTTGTTAGATGATGGTGATAGGTTTTGTTTTTTTTATTTGAGACAATGGTAATAGCCTTTTGTGTTTCAGCTTGTGACTTTTTATTGAACCAGTGAATTTTTTTATGTTTTTCTTAATTTTATGGTATAATTTTGTCAATTTTGTGAGATCTTAAGATTCGCTTTACGATCCTACGATCTATGCTTTTTCTATATCCCAAAGATCTTAGGTAGAATCTAGAGTTTGACAACCTTGGTTTCAAACATACCCTACATGTTTCTCATATTTCCCTCAGCACTCTCATTACATCCAACAAATGTTTTCAGGAGGATCCAATGCAATTTATTCGCATCAAACTTTATCTTCATCTGCTAATATGTAAATCGCTAACTAGATCTAATTTAACTGGGGGAGAGATGATGTGGAAAATGGAACACTCAATAGTCAAATTGAGTAGAAACATCTCACTCCAATTGGTCAACAAATATATTGATCCACTGTTTCAATCCACAAAAATGAGCACACAAAATAGATCCTACAAAGTATAGAATAGACACTAAGAGCAAACCGCCCTCCAATAACCAAAGTTTCTTTACAGCATAAAACTAACCCTCAAAAGCTCATCACCACACAATAAACAGAGATCCAACTTCCAGAGGTGAAGCAAACACTTTTTTTGTAACAACAGCTCAAGTAACTATTTCAAGTGAAATTGGAACAAACATAGTTCTATTCGCTTCTTTCTACTTCCTAAATCGTGACTCATAAACCTAAGCGTTCATTAGCAACCAAGTGAAAAGCATCAAGGAAACTTTGGGATCAAGCAATTAGGAAATGAAAGCAAAATTAGCATAGATCTAAGCAGATTCAAACGAGATCTAACAAATTCACATACAAAGAGACAGAGAAGGAATCTGAAACACTCACCGGCGCCATTCCCGAAGGACGTTACCTTCCTCTGGCTCCATCTCTCCGGGCGGTGGAAGCACCGGTCCGTCGGAGACAAAAACTCCGTCGTCGCCGTATCCGTTTCCGTTCTCCATTACGTGCACCGGTTCGAAGGGAGACTGCGCGTAACTCGGATCCTGATCGCTGAAGCCAAATATCTCTGGCGACTCCACTGCTGCTGTTGTGTGATCTACGGGGATATCTTCGCCGGAGAAGCTGGAGTATCCGCCGTATCCGGAAAAGGTGTCGTCGCCGGCGGCGAAGTGGTGGTCGTCGACGGTGAAGGACATGTCTTCGGGTTTCTCTCTCTTTCTTTTCTAAAAAACGCTTTGAACGGAATGGAGAAAGTTGATAGAGAGACAACGACTGTGTGACTAATTGACAATCGTCTTTTAGTTATAAGTATTAACAGAACACTGCATCAAAAAATGAAAAGGACTTTTTACTTTCCATTTCGTATTTATTTTAGAAAACACAGTTTTCAACTGACTTTCTTTTATTGCTAAAAATTCACATAAGTCTTCCATGTCAATTTCAACTAATAAAATAAAGTGTATTGAAATATGTTAGTCTTTTTTTTATTTTTATAAAGTGATATGCAATGTTTAAAATATAGGGTGGTCTATCATAAACCACGGTTTTTATCATTTTTACATAAGATAGTGACTAATTAATGTTAGTTTGACAATGAATTTTAAAAAACACATTTTTTTTTCATTTTTATCAAATTAAATTTGATCGAATAAGTATACTATTTACTGACTAATTATAATGCATTTCTCGTCGTGTAGAAAAACTCTATACGATAGTCATTAAGAATTATATTAAAATTATTACATTCTTCAAACTCTCTTCTACCGGAATTTGTTTTATGGAAATCAAATTGTCAATTGAAAAACATATTAGTATTTTAGTCAATGCATCTAAAGTTTTATTGAATTGAATTCGGTGATGCTCTATTTATCGAGGCTGATTAACAAACTAACAAAGTAACTAACTTCTAATAGAGAGCTTATTGAAAATGCATTATATAAGAAATGTATCTAATATCTTCTAAAAAAACACTCAAGGCCACAAATGTAAAAAAAAAAAAAAAATTGACGCTGCAATCACACATATTTTGGTTAAAAAATTCTACATTATACATAAAACTGAAGAGTAAATTACATTTACACCGTACATTGATTGAGAAAATTCACTAACCCATAAATCTGCCACTATTATTTTTGGTCTTCAAAGGTGACTTATTCATGGAATGGGATCAAACAATGTTAGCTGCTTAGGTTAGTGGGTACAAAAACCATCCAACAAGTAATGGTAAAAAAATTGTATAGCAACTCCCAGGTAGATAGATTGAATTGATATCCATTCCGATAGCCAGTGTGTGAACATTTTGATAGGCTATCTAAATACATTACCAGCACTTACACCAGCAACAAAAAAATAAGTGCAATATGTGAGGCTCCCCCAGTTGAATCTTCTGGATCAGATTTTCAGCATTGGAAGAAGCATTACAAAAAAAAGCTTTTCACTGCAAGTAGAAAATTTAGTTACTACAATGATAATGCAGAATTTCACACTAGAAAATGGATCAAATTTAAGTCTTTCTATAATAGTTAACTCCAACAATCTTTCCATGTAGGTCTTTTCCTTCGAAAAATATAGGGTAACAACACTATGAGAAGGTGGACAATCCTCAAGATGCCCAAGTAAATATAACATGACAATCAAATAATTGGATTTAATATATATACCTGAAAATCGGCGCATGCCAGAATTGTGTTCTTAGAAACCTCATCAGCAGTTTGAGCTAGATGAGTGTTTGAGAATGCTGGAACAATTTCAGAATGAACTTTCAAATTATAAATAACATGATCAAATTTAGTACGCTGCTTGATATGCTTTCGCCATCCCGGTAGCAGTTGACCACTGTCTTCGCAACGAAAATTCATCGTTGATCCACCGCTTCTCAATTTCTCACAAGCGCGGATCTGGTCCTTGAATGATCATAAAGGATTTGATAATATATTTGCTTCATCCAAGATTACTATTCCAATGAATACAAAGTTTAACATCACAAGACAGTGAGCTATTTCTAATTGCTTAGAACGTAATACCCTGCAGTTTCGCATCATCTCATTGTATGTCTTTCGGAGCACTTGTCATGTGTTCTTCTTTTGGGAAAATACCTTCAACAACCTTCGAGCATCAGCCTCTTTTCCAGGTATACAAAAATTGGAACTGATAAATAAGAGGGTGCTGTCAGATGGCACAAGTCCTTTTTCACACATTTCTCTCAGCAAATTTTTTGCCTCGTTTCGGTATGACAGTTTAAGTGCTCGGTCAACCTCTGGCTGATATGATAACTTGCACCATCCGCAGATTAGAATGTCATATGTTGAAGAATTAGGAATTCTTCCTCTTGTCAGCATCTCATTCAAAAGTTCTCTAGCTTGCCGCATCTTTCCAGCTTTTGCATAATCACTAATAAGTACATTATAGGTTCCTGTAGTGGGAACAAAACCTTTGGTTATCATTTCACAATAAAGTTTTATGGAATCTTGTTTATTTCCAACTCTACCATGGCCAGAAACCAATATGTCATAAGTAGTGGCATTCGGTACAAGTCCTATTTCCTTCATCTCACTAACTAACCTATCTGTCTCTCCCATCAAACCAGCAGTTGAAAGACCTCCTAAAAGAGTATTGTAAGTAGTAATATTTGGAGAGATTCCATCAACCAACATCTGCGAATAAGTTTTAAACGCCTTCTTCACGTGACTGCCTGTACAGTAACCGCGAATAAGGGCATTGTAAGTAACATAATCAGCTGAAATTCCACTTTTTACCATTTCATTGAGGACAGCATTTGCCCTTTTAGTCATCCCTAACCTGCATAATACAGTGATTAGTGTGTTATACACAGTCCGGTTGAGTTCGAGGCCCATGGCGACAAGCTTCTTGTGAATTTGCAAAATTGCATCTGCTCTTTTACTCCTTGAAGATGCCTTAAGCAGAAATTTATGAGTAATTGGGGTAGGTATAAACCCCATAACCAACATTTCATTTAAAACATCTATCGCTTTTTCAATTGCACCAGTTTTACAAAGCCCACCAATCAAAATGTTATAAGTGACTGCATTTGGCATTATCCTGTAGCTCTTCATCTCATTCAAGAGATCGATAGCATTTCCTATGTTACCTTTTATGCAGTATGTGTTGATTATAGTGTTATATGTAACACAATCAGGAGCCAAACCCAATTCTACCATTCTTGAACACACAGATTGTGGTTCATATTTCCCTAGCCTCAAAAGCCCCTTAATCAAAGTATTGTAAGCAACAACATCAAACCGAGTGTTTTTCTCTGCCATTTCCTGAACTATGGAAAGACCGGCCAATTCATTTCCTTCTTTAAAGTAGCCATCTATTAGTGAAGAGTAGTTAACAATATCTGGATCAATACCCTTAGAGTGCATATCTTTAATCAACAATTGAGCTTCCTCCATCCTCCCAACTCTTTTCAAGTTGTTCAATAAGATATTGAATATGATATTGTTTTCCTCCAATCCACGCAATTGCA
The DNA here is from genome assembly GCA_037974735.1 of Cicer chorassanicum. Lineage (NCBI taxonomy): Eukaryota > Viridiplantae > Streptophyta > Magnoliopsida > Fabales > Fabaceae > Cicer > Cicer chorassanicum. The sequence continues at coordinate 13,258,411 of JBBPBP010009779.1, read as the reverse complement.
TTTCCTTATAGAAACCAGCAGCGGCGTCTTGTTCGCCTGCCCTAAAATAGGCATCAATTAAAATCGCGTAAACAATAGTATTTGGCATAATATTCCTTTGGACCATCTCCCTTAACAAATCAACTGCTTTACGAAACATTCCTTTTTTAGCATATCCATTTATAATAGAAGAAAAGGTAATAACATTTGGAGGAACATGTTCCTGCTCCATTCTTTGTAACACTAACTCGGCAAGTTCCATGTCTCCTAACTTGCAATACCCATCAAGCAATGCCGAATAGGTGACACAGTTTGGGACAAGGTTGAGCTTTGAAATACTTTGGAACATTTCCTCCGCTTCTTTAGATTTCCCAACTTTGAAAAGTCCATCCATCATAGTTGTGCACATAACTATATCAAAAGAAATGCCCCGAACAACCATTTGGCTTTGGAGACTAAAAGCTTCCATAGCCCTCCCTGATTTGAACAACGAATTAATAATTATAGAGTAGGAGACATGATTAGGATCTAAACCCATTTCATACATCTCTCTAAACAAAACTGTCGCCTCGGTTAATTTACCATGCCTGCTGAGTCCATAAAGAATAGAACTACAAGTAACCACATCCGGCATGATTCCATTCATAATCATTTGCTCATACAAAGAAAGGGATTCTTCAACTCCAACATGCTTACAGTACGCAGAAATTAATGTCGTGTATGTGACAACTGTCGGCCACAAATTCCTTATCTCGTTCCGAGTTACAACATCATAACTTTCCAACCGATCTTCGTCTTTCCGAAAGCTCAAAATCTCATTGAAAAGAGACTCAGCCCTAGTAAGATCACCCATTTTACAAAAACCTTTGATCAAAGTATTATAAGTAACAACATCAATCTTAACATCACTCCACCAGCTATTCTCCATCAAAGCCAATGCTTGATTCATCAACCCAGCTTCACAATAACCATCAATCAAAATGTTCAAACCCATAACATCTTTTGAAACCCCAACACCAACCAAGTTATACATAACCCACTCAGCATACTGCACCAATCCAATTTTACAATAACCCTTAACTAGTACATTGCAAGTAATTGAATCAAAACATAAACCCTTCTTAACCATCTCAGACAACACACCAAAACCCTGATCAACCAACCCTTTTTCACAAAATCCCCAAATAACAGTATTATAGGTAACATTATCAATATCAACAACATTGTTCCTAAGATAACCTAAAGCCAAATTCAAGTCCCCAACATTACATAACGAATGAACCAAAACATTAACACTAAAAACATCAGGCACAACCCCACAAAGTACCATATCAGAATACATAACTTTTACCTGAGAAACCAAACCAGAGGAATTGAATTCGTATAAAAGCTTATTCCACAGAGGCAAAGTGGGAACAAGACCAAGGTTACGCATACGAAGGAAAGCATCAGAGGCGGTGTTGACCCTGCCACATTTCAAGTAGAGACGAACGAGGGTGATGAAGAATGAAGTGTAGAGATGGGTCTTTGTGGGTGGGATCAAAATTGAATCTTTATGGAATTGGGAGGAGAATGTTGTGAAGGGTTTAAGGAACAAAAGGGTTTTGGATTGTACCTTCTTTAGATGCATCCTCATCTTAAAATTCCAATGACATGTTATGGCGTCATGGAGAATTGTGGCGAGACCGGAAATCACCACAAACAGCAACAGTACTTTGCAATTTTGCATATAGCACCATAGCATTTTTGTTTGCTCAATTTTCCTTTGAATAAATTTTAGTTTTTAATGTTTAAAGAAAATTTGTTAAATTAAGTCAATTAATTTCAAATATATTGAATTTATGTATTTCTAAATAATTTATAATTTGCTCTGAGTATTTTTGAGTCGTGCTTTGTGAATTTTTAAATAATTTATAATTGATATATACTTATTAAAAAATTCTCAAACAATGTAAGACCTTAAAAAAATACAACCTATATAATAAAAAATGAAGCCGTTTATAAAATATTATACAAATGTCATCAATATTTAGATTGACATGTATACAATTAGTATTTTAAAATATTTATATTAATTTTTTTATAGAAATATAAAAGTCTAACTGTATACTATACATAGATCAGATCTTGAAATAATAATTTTAAAATATTACCTCATTTAATTTCTTAATTAACCATCTTTTAAAAGATGAATATGTCATTATAAATTTCTTCTATTTTAAAATTAAGTTTTAATTTCTTTTAGGAGTAAATTTAAGTTTTAGTTAATTGTACATATTTTTATCATTTTTTTTTATCATAACATCACTAGCATTACATTTCTATACTCAACCAATAACCTAGCGCAGCTCCTTGTGCTCTCAAGTTCTCCTTCTTCATGATTTTTTTGGCGTAAAATTATCATCTATATCGATTTTTCTTTATCTTTTATATAAATAAGTGATTCTTATATTGATTTATTTTATCTATGTTTTTCGTTTTTTCATCGGCTAACTGCAACGTTGTTTGATTTTCTCGTCACACTACGATGATCATTTTGTTCAAATTGATTAGTTAAATTTCATCATTTACAAACAAATTAAATTAATGAGTTTAGTGTTGTTAATGTTGCAAATTCGAAGATTCGAGTATTTCGATCACTTTAATTTTGTCAAATTCGTACAGATTTTGTCGTTTTATGTTATTAATCTAGATGTTGTGAGGTTGTTCACATATTCATCATTTTCAATTTTAAAGGATTTGTATTTGTGTTGTTCTAAATATATGTTTTATATTAATTTAAATGAATGAATATCAATTTTTTTAATAAAAAAATATCACTAGCATTAGTGAAATCAATAGCTTCAAACCTTATTACGCCAGCAAGAAATTAACAACTCGTATATCGACCCGATTGGTATGCTACAATCACAAATTCATACATGGCCACATTAGGGATAGTTAGATCAAGATCTGACAATGCAAAAAGTAAGCAAGTTTTTTTTTTTAACTTTAAAATATCAAGAATGAAATATAGACGGAATTTAACATAATCATTGTTGTATTGATTGTGTGAATGTGTGGAATTTGTGATCGCAAACAATTTAAATTCCTATTGTTGATCTCCTTGGAGAGTTTTTAGCCAACCCTCTCTATAGTTTTTTTTGTTAAATTTCAAAGAAGTCCATGATAGGAATTTGTATTGTTCCGACCATAGATTTCACACAATCCTCTATATAGTTCATTTTGTTTTATTTTTATTTTTAAGATCCCTCTATAATAGTTAGTTATTCTATAACTTTTATATTTTTCTTTTTTTAGGTAAACCTTTTACATTTTACTTAATTAGATATTACTGTAAATAATTCTCTTCTATCATCTATAACCAAGTATAAAAATAATTTCATTTTGATTTTATCAGATGAATATATACTCATGTGTTCTCGCTCTTCTTTATATGAACTGAAAGCGGTTGTATAATAGGTGAATTGAGCAATGTGAGTTTGTTAGTAGAAGGGGGCTTGGGATTGAAGAAAGCTAGACATAGGAATACTTCTATGATTGACAAACATGTTTGGAAAATCACCCATCAATCTGACAAACTTTGGGTCAGATTCATATTTATACCAAGTACATGACAAATTCATAATGTTAGTTGATACAGTTTGTATGTATGCTTCTCATATTTGGCAATCAATTGTCAAAGTTGTTGATATCTTAGAGCAAGGTTATATTGCTAGATTTGGAAATGATGACATATCTATGTCATGAGAAATAGCTACATACAACCAATTGTGTGATAGAATCCCTTGTGTTTACTTGCATGATTTAAACCTTCTTAAAATCTGTCATGATGATGTTTGGAATTTCAATCCTCTCTAGACTCAGTTGGCAGAAATCTAAAATTAGATGTTTGGTGTATGTCATTCAACACTAATTTTACCTAATCTGACATCCTGCTGACAGTGGGGTTTATTATTCAATGTTTTGTAAAACTAATTCATAAACTGCTTTGTTGCTGTTTGAAGAGGGTGACCAAATACAAGGATTTTATATCCTATGGCTATAATAAAAACCAAATACAACTAAAAGAAAGAAAATCACCGTTCCTCTCGCAATAATTCATTTATTACTCTCTTCTCATTTCATTTCTTTACTTTAATATTACTTTCTTTTTTGATTTTAGTTACGCTCCCCTTATAGAGATGCTTGGATTACACTCTCAATCCAATACATCCCTTTAAATATGCTTGCATATCATTTTGAGATAGATATATAATGCATAACTCTCACCAAAAAGACTTGCGGAACAAAATTGACAGATAATCACAATTGAGAAACTGTTGTTATTCTCAATATAAGTTACAAAACTATGCAAATTCACCAACCTCAAAGGCTCCGTTAACAACAGAGTCTTCAGAGGGTGTGAGGTGATAGGATTGGTGGAATGAAAAACTACTACCCGGTTATGTTAGTGAAAACTGAAAACCAAAAAAAAAAAGGACCTGTACTGAATGGTTGTACTTGTACCATCACTTGAGTTAGAAAGATAAACGCTGAATCAATTCTCAGTTCCAATAGGTTGGGTTGGTTACTCTTGAGTATGCATTGCATTGGACTTGCCTCATCATCTTGTCTTGTGAACCGGTCTCAAAGCATATATCCACACAACACAACCAATTCTGCATTGCTTGGGAGTTGGGATCACCAACATGTGAACATCTTACAAAATCAATCTTTGACCAGTGTCTTGCCCCACATCGGTGAGGATCATACATTGGTACAAAATGTCGGTGTTCTATATTGGCATTGAGCTCGGCGACAAAAATACTGAGGACAAGCACTTACCCATTAAGTGGAAATGGTCCAACCTGACAGCCACCACCCTCCACATTGTTGAATCAGTAACATATACATGCAGCCCCAACCAATAGTCATACCGGTAAGTAAGATAGAAAAGCCCACTGCTCTTGTCAAGGAATTGGTGGAGCGTTCCTGGGATATCTACCAGAAGATGCAAATCGCTGCAGAGTTCGTGGATGTTCTTGCTTCAAACGTTTATTTGACAATCCCTGAAATGGCCTGATTCACACAACAAAAACTATGATTTAATGACCAGTGAAGAAAAATAGTTGCCACAAGGAATATTAAATGAAATAAGAAAATAAATAACTTAAAAAACAAAAAAAGAGCAAATCAATGTTAGATGCCAATTCTATCTGTAGGGGTTTGGCAAACCACTGGTGATATAGATTTCGAAGCTAAGATTTTGAAGATGGAACAAACTTCAAAATTCAAATGGATGCAAACAAACCACATGCTAGATTACGAAAGAACAACACATTGGAGAGAGTAGAGTTATAGACTGAAGTCCATCCATTATTTAATCGGAAAACAAGAATAGACCTGGGAGAAATCTGCCTTCTCTGAATGCCTTGACCATGCATTGTTGTTCTTAGACTTCCAAGTGCCTTCTCGGCAGCCTGAAGAAAGAATGCATCTTAGTGCTCCAACAACATATGTAAGAAAGTTAATTAAATTCAAGGACGAAGATATCAAATGCATAAATATTGTTTCAGCATTAAAGAAATACCTGCATTTTAGCCTCGTCCCATGTTATTCCAGTCCCTTTACCATAGACCTGGCCATCTATCTCGACCTAAAATGGAGAATTTTTTTAAAATACTACCAGGGCTTTGCTAACATTAAAAAAAGATAAGAAAATGCCAGAACTAATAACAAAGTGCCCAGTTAAACAAGACAACGGAATTGTATTATGGCAGAGAAGGCTTTTATGTCATGGTTTATAAGTCACATGGGCTACTACCTCATAACATACCTGACCCAGATTTCATTTAATAAATGAAAATTTCCGCCCAATACCCACCCTTCAACTTCCCTCCTCAAAAATAAGAATAGTAAACCACAATAAACAGAAGTGAAAATAACGATATTTCTGATATTTCATCATGCACACCAAACTGCCTAACAGACAAAAAATATAGAGAAAAATCCAAACATCAACAAAATGTCTCTCTTAGTCTTTTTTCCCCCCTCAAATGAATAAAAACTAAAACACACAGGTTTAGAAAGAAGGCATAACCATTCTACAATTCAATGAAAATGGCCTTTTAAAATGAAATGGTTTAGACCACAGAAGAATTTGATTACCAACCTGTGCATGCACTTCATCTGCTGAATTTGTTGACACTGGAGCAGGCAGTGATAGAAAATTGACACCAAGACCCTCAACCATGCACTGAAGAAATTGAACACAGAAGTTATAACATGTTAAAAACATAAACTTCAACTTAGGTTAACAAAAGTATGGTTCAGAGGGATAGGCCGGCCAATTAATTATGAATCTCACCAATTCCTTTAGGGCAGAGACTGAACCCATTGACCTCTTAGAGACGTCCAACCTAGGATCTAAAACCCTTGATGGATCTGATGCTGCTGAAAATGAGACTGACTCCTCTTTAGGCAATGGCTGATTGCCAAGAGAACTAACATTACCCACATAACCATTGTCATTTGCATTAGGAAATCCACTCACATCACCAAATGCAGAACCAGACTCATCCTTAGCACGTGACAAATATATATCTACAAAAAAGACCAAAAGATCAAAATCTATTTACTATTTTTTTAAGAGGAAAACAGTAATAGAAAAAGTAAGAACATGATTACAAAATAACATTAGCAAGCAATGTGTGCCTCTGAAAATGTTATTTATTTGCTTAATCATTTCTTGTGATGCTAGGATCTTATAGGGGATTTTAGATGGTTTAGTATAATTTCTTATTCATATACCTCAGAATCTAACCATGTATCTTGATCAATTTTCTAGCTTTCTTCCTAGCTAAAGGCATTCCTATATAAAGATAGTTTAGACTGCTTATAAAAAAAAAAAGATAGTTTAGACCAACTCTCCTAAAATCTTGACATTTGGTCATAGAAACTTTTGATGCTATGTCAAAAGATCACTCTCTTAAAAAGCTTAATCTGTACGGAGGAGGCCCAAGAATTGCTTTAGATCTCTAACATGGTCTGAGCTAAAGTTTTGTAGATGACAGGACAATACTATAAGGCTATTTATGCCATTTAGTAAGCCTCAATATTAACCCAATGGGGCTGCTCTAGTAAGGTAGGCCCTGCTTTTGATCTGAAATTTTTTAATTACAACGTCATCCACATTTTTGTAGGACCAAAACGAGTCCTTGGACAGTAGAGTCTTGCTTTGGGTGGGTTTAGCATGTGTATAGAAGACCAATAGAAACCCTAGTAATGAAGAGTAGATGAAATGGAGGGTAGCTCAAGGGTAGGGTCTAAGGGGTAAAAGGGAGACCAAGAAAAACTATAGGCAACCATTGAGAAGGATTTAGATTTAAATGGTTTGTCCCCAAACATGATTTTAAAGGAAATTATGGTGTTATTGTTATCGGGTTTTAGATAAAGAGATGAGAGAGAAAATAAAGACTAAAATATGATTATGATTGATGACTTGAAGATACAAAAAGACCAGGCACTAACCCCAAACCCCCTATTTATAGTGTACTATACTCCTAATCCTAATTGAAATGAATAGAGAAACAAGTCATGATAATAACTAAGTAATATGGAAACTAATCTTAAGAGATACTAATTTTAAAAAATAATCATGAAATATATAAGATATTTTTCTTATATTCTAACAGTCCTGTATAATGCTGTAGCAAGACACAAACTTCCAAAAATTGTAATGTCCTACCAGCCAAATGTTTAATAGAATCCTCAGCAGCCTTATATTGAGCTTCCATTCTAGTTCTGCCAAATCCATGGCCAATTTTTTTCCCAGAAAACCATGCCTGCAAATAATGATGACAATTACAAGATGACAAAAGTATATCAACTACTTCCCCAGTAAAAAAATTAAAAATGACATTACTCATTATTAGCACACCCAACCTTGGAAAAGTCAAACTATATAGGACAAATCAATTTGTTTAGTTAATTAAACGTAGTGAAAAATATATATCAAGTGCAGCACAGTCACTGATTCAAAAATATGATAAATTTATCCCAACGAATAAAATAGCCCCCAAGTTTTGTATAGAAAAATGTAAAACTTAAAAAGTCATGCAAACATAAAGAACAAGGAATCATAAAATCTCACTGCCTATAAAGAAAGATACCTCGATGGAGAATTGCAGCTCTCTACTAGCAGCCAAAGATGATGTAAATTCCACCTGTTCATATCAAAAGCAAAGAAACATTCTGGGTACACAAACCAAAGAAAGCTTAAATAGTACAATGAGACAGTAATAAGTGTAACGATGCCATCTAACTATTTTCTAGCAGACAAACATATTTCAGTTTACCTTAGTTCCACACTTCAGAGCAATTTCTTGTAATACTACAGCTGGTGTTTCCGCATTGAATACAGAATGACCAGATTCAGAGTCGAAATCCCTGTGGCTGGAAGATGACCTACCAAAGGGGGTGTCATCGCCTTCACAACAACCATGAGATATAGTCATTCTAATGATAGCACTAAAACAAACAGAACTGGGAAAGAAAAAAAAAAGCACACGCACACAAGAAGTCAAGAACTAAACTAAAAATACATTCTGAAGTTTCATATAAGGTTTTTCAGATGCTTATGTCCAGTGAACAGGTAAATAAAGGAAGATAAAGGCAAGTGTATCAACGGATATGTTTATTTTACAGAAAAACAATATGTTTGTGGTAGTCAAAAAGTAGGCTTCCTATTTCACAAGAAAACAATAATCCAAAAAACAAACCTAATTACTCATCACTGAAAAATCACAAAAGTTCAAAAAGAAATCATTTTAATTAAGCACGTAATCATCTTCAACAAAAGCTCACTCAAACTAATTACATTTTCAGAGCTAAGTAAATGCATCAAGGCACTATCAGTACATGAAAAGAGAATGCTTGGGAAGGAGACTGAAGAGAATCAACAAACATGTAGGGACAAGTGTTAAAGCTTACCGGATAACGATTGATAACTAGAGAGCGTATGGCTTATTCTTGAGCGATCATCTCTATGATACATCTGGAAATAAAGTATCTTAAGTTAATTCACTAAATAAGCCAAAAGTCTGAGGCACCTGTGAAACATCAAATGATAGACTGAAATACGGTCATTACCTCCTTTGGCAATCTTTGGTTGCTTTCGTGGAGAGCTCGATCAGATGAAATAGAGCCATCAACCTTGGGGAAAAAGGGTTGTTGATGAAGCCGGTGCTTCTCAATACGTGATGGACCGGAATCTACAGGAATTTCTTTAGGTATTACTCGGTTTGGTGGCTGGGAACCAATCTCCTCTTCTACAGGAAACCATCCCCCACGTGGTGGTACACGAGCGGAAACTTGTACGGGATGTTTAAGGGGAAATGGAGGTTCACTAGATGTATGATCCCTGTTATCTTGTCCATGTTGCAATATTAGAAGTCTTCGCCTTGTATCTGGGTCTAATTCTGATTCAGGCACTTCACCTTCTTCTCTAGCAGGAGAACTATGCAAGCTTAATTCTGAAGGGGCAACTTGACCAATAGGTTTTACTAGTGTAGCAGGTTGAGGGTACTGTGTGTGAGGCAATGGTATCATAGATGCTTGTGCTGTAGGTGGCAGAACTGAACCAGGAGATACCATTGTATACTGAAGAGAAGAATTGAGCCTGGGATCTAACTTGGCAGTTGTCATAGGAATAGCTGAAGCTGCTGATATTGCATCCTAGCAGAAAGTACAATCACAAAGATAAGACAAGCTTCATATTTGATCAGATGTAAATCACAAATTTTCACTCAGAGGTCAGATTTATTACCTTCAATTTTCTTTCTACCTCAGCATCAGCCATGCCATCAAAAGAAAATGGATCTCTGTTTGCATAGGAAGCAGATCCATCATCCTGAGTAGAAGAAGTAAAGCATAAACAGTTAAACACACAAATACATATGACAGAAAATCAAATGATACAAAGAATTAGAATAATATCATGTGTAAACTTGTACGTGCAAATACACTTACTTCTGAAACTAAATAATTGCTCACGTCAGGAGCAGGAGATATATCTCTGGTATTGTTTTCATAGGCAATTTGAGAAATCTTTTGTAGAAGACCATCATCAAAATCCCTATCACAAAATCGAGTTGTAATTAGGGCCAAGAATTCTATGTAGCATTTATCTTTATACCAATTGGAGATAATTAAATGCTTAGAAATCAGCCTCTAAACTATTAAATAGAGAATTTCCCAGTTAGGCAGGGGAAATCAGTGAATCAGCGTATTTTCCCCTTCCTTTCGTGTGCAAATAAATATAACTTTGGACAGATATAACTTACTTAAAGAAGCCGCCTCTAACATTGCAAGCAACATTTCTTGCAACGCACAGAACAGGGATGGTATTGCTTGCCTAGAAGACAAACAAGTTAATAAGTTCAAATCACTACAAAAAGGATGAAAATTCATTCATGCATCTGAAAGTATTAAGTTTCCAACCATGTATGCAACCAAATATACCTCAGCTTGAGGAGCATAGTATGGAGCAAATGCAGGGACAACATGCACCCTAGGTTGATCTTTCTCATCCCACACTTTCAAGCGATCATCAATTACTAAAGCCATCTTTGGATGGCATAAGCCATCTTGGAAGACATTGAACAAAGACTTTTTCAAACCTATTATAATGTTATTGAAACACGAGAAGAATTAAAAGTGAATGAAATAGAAGTAGCAGAAACACGAGATGCAGTCCAGCGCAATAATAAAGCATACACAAGTTGCATATCTAGATAAAACTCAGGTTAATTTTAAAAATTAAAATATAGGTTTAATTACTCTATCGGCCCCTAAACTATTTGAGAATTTTTAAATAGGTCCCTGAAAAAAATTGGGTCTCTAAACTTGTCGATAATTTGTATATGGGTCCTCGATTTTTAATCGGATGCCTGAACTTTTAAATAATTTGCATTTAGGTCCCTGAACTTTTAAATAGTTTGAAACTAGGTCTTCAATTTAAGGGACCTAATTAAAAATCATTTGAAAGTTTAAGGATCCAATTCAAAATTATTGACAAGTTTATGGACTAAATTACAGACTTTTATAATTCAAAAAGACCTTTTTAAAAATTCTCAAATAGTTTGGGATGGACAAAATAATTAAACCTGTCCTATAAGGGCTTTTTCCTCCTCAAGCTCACAATTTGCTTCTTTCAGGTGCTCTATGACAAATATACAGCTTCTCATTGAAAACAAAAATAATAGAAAGAATAAAACAACCATGCAACTCACGGACATACCAGACTTAACACATACAATGCGACCTAAAAGCTCTTTTGAATTGATCAAATTTGAATCTGGATCGAGAAGTCTCCACATTTCTAGTGCATAGTCCCTTTCAGCCATTGTGCAAACATAAACTTCAAAACGCTTGCGCCCTCTTGCAGTCAGGTAGCTCCGAAGATCTTCCCATGCAGGTCTCAACCTCACAAGAACACTTGTATCGCGAATCTTTCAAAACACACTAGTTTTTGTTAGACCAATTATTCTGACAACTTCTTCTGCTTATATATGTTTGAAAAAAATAGATAAAACACACTATTATTTGTCGGTCTACACATAAATCAAACTTTCGGTATAGTAGCACGATAATGTGAAAATCACATTGTGCTCTAAGGCACAAATCAAACCACTAGTTGCAATGAAAAGTGCCTTAGTGTTTCCTTGATCCAAAAAAGGAACAGTCGATAATTAGAAATATGAAATATCATTTGAAAACAGGATCCAATAGAATAAAAAATGTAGAATAAAATACACAGCCACAAGATGTGACAGTAGATATCAATATATGATTGGATAAAGAAAATAATTATATACCTGTGGATTGATGCGTGTCAAAATAATGTTTTTTTCGTGTAACCTTATCAGTGGTCGAACTATGGGCTGATGACTGTCAGATAATGCTGGAACAAGCTCAGATTGAGCTTTTAACACCTTCCCATTATCAACAACCTGATCATTTTCCACATACTGCTTCAATATACACTTGTCTTCTAGGTAGCGCTTGACCTCTGCCTGCATGCCAGAAATTCTTTGTGGATCTACCTCAGAGTTGATTTTTCTCTGCAGCGCATCAATTCTATCCTCAAATGAGCGCATTGTGTTTGCTACAATAAGTGTCTCATCCAAATCAAACACTATACCCAAACATCTGAGATTTAACATCATAAGGCATGAATTATAAAGTCCCATGCCAACAATATATCCCCAGAAACATGGTCTTCCATTACTCCGCGAATGCATAGCAACCAAATGCATTTCTTCCCCACACAGCGGCATAACAGCAGTCTGCAGAAGCCAATATTGTGACCATTATTAAAATTCAACAAGAAAATTGAGTGTAAAAAAATGTAACAGGTAACTGCATAAATTTAAGTGAGACAATGCAGAAAAGAAACACTGCATTGTAAGCCAGTGGAAGTTAGGAAAATGCTAAAGAACCACACAGTGCCAAAATCAATATGATATCATAAACAACCCAACACATCTTTTCACTATGATACAGAATGGACAGGTTTAGCGTTCTGTTAAAGTCAGGAAAAAAATTAATTTATTACGCCTTAGAGTGCCATCGAAATCTCCATTATATTTTAAGACTTTTTGTTACCAAAAACCCTAACCAGCACAGATACTAATTTCACTAACAATCACAAACTTCTCAGCCTTAGCAACAACTGCTTCAGAAAATAATCTCACTGAACATCACAGCACCCCAATTCAATTTAGATGTAATGCTGAATATTAGGTATGCAAATTTAGTAAGTTAAGGCAAATTATTAATAAAAATTATGTCAACATTAACACACAAGTCAAGTCATAAGTGAGTTTATCCATAGATTCAAGGGCAGTGAGTCCTTTCAGATTTTGTCCAAAATCATAGGGTTTTAGTGGCTTTTTTTCTCTCATTTTCTTTATTTTAATTTTGATTTTGATTTTTACCTTGTTCTCTCTGAAACACAAGTTGTGCAAGTGAAAGAGTGGATCCTGCTGCTGTGTCTTTGACTCCATTTTGAAGCAAACACCAGAAGAGGTAATAGTGTGAAGCACAGCAAGTGGTAGGCACCTCTCACTGGTTTGCGTGAAGTGACTAATTCGGATTTCCTTGAAATTCTTGTTGTTGTTGTTCACTTCTGGGTATATATCTACCTCACCCAACACCACCTCCCCTTGATACACCAACGATTTATACATTTTTTTTTGGGTCCCTTCAAATCAAAATCACAAACACAAAGTCTTTGGAAATTTCATCAAAATTCCACGTAAGTAAGGGAAAAAGTATTCATATCATAATTACCGTCAAAACCGGTTTAAGATTTCATCTGATTTTTTTGAATTACCGGAAAGAAAATATGTATATATATAAAATAAAATGAAAATTTAGGCCGTTATGTTTAGATCCGTGATTGAAGGTGACGGTGACGGCGATTAGGGTGAAAAAATAATAATATTCGATGAAACCCTAAAACTTGATGCGTGTGCGTGATCGTGAATCTCCGATTCGTAAGAAGGCGATTGATTTGATTTTTTTTTCTTTTTTCGATGAAAAAGTATTGTTTCGGTGGCGCTGGTAACTAGGGTTTGAAGATGGGTTTTTTGTGTGTGAAGATGATGAATTGGAGATTCAAGAGCAATTCGTCAGAAGGAGAAACCCTAGATCCAGAAAACGAAAGGTCAAAAATAGTACTTGCACCCTATTGCGTAAGCCACTTCAATTAAATAATAATACCAGCGTTAAAAAATGACAGGTTTTTTTTAAAAAGGCTATTTTTTGACTGGTTTAATGATAAAGTTTAGTTGCACAAAATTAATTTAACATTTTTTATTTTTTTCTTATAGAAAAAAAGGAAAAATACATTTTCTTTCTATCTTACTTTTTTTATAAATGTTTTACTTACTTTAACAAAATATTATTGTAGAAATATATATAAAATGTGTACAGTACTTGTGAAATCATTTTCATTTGGAGTCATTGTAATTATTTTGTGATTTGTTTTACTTATTTGTTTGAAAAACAGATATGTTTAGTCTGTTATTAGTATTTTATTAATTGTTTTTAATGACATATTAAAAATTCTATTGTTTGGTACGAAAAATTAAATGTTTCAGAAAAGGATTAGAAAGGTTTTGAAGGACTTCTAAAGATTATTAGTATTAGACAAACTTTACT